>JAIFGZ020000078.1:0-381228 GCA_019925245.2 Oryza australiensis
GGTGATATGCCCTAGAGGCAACATGGAGATGTTGGATATCACGTCAATGTTTATGTATTTATGAATAAAGTGTTATTCAGCTCCATGAAATAGACATCTTGTATTGATCAATAAGTACGTGACTTATTTATGAGACTCGATATGTATGAATCTATTTCTAAACGATCCTCGATCATATGTCATATTGTTGGAACAAATATGATTCTAAGATCGGCATGTTTATTGATTGATGATCATGTCTCATAGATCATGGGTATGGAGATACCAAATCAATAAACATGGACATATGTGTTGGAGAACACATTGTTGGATAGACCCACCATGAGACACTACAGAATTAATGTGCCATTAGTTGGTCTCGTAGTGTTGGTACAAAGTCCTTAGACCTGAGATCACCATGGATTCCAACATGTGTAGTAGCCTACTTTGGGACTACCAAACGCTATTCCGTAATCGGGTAGTTATAAAGGTAGTTTTTGGGTTTGCTATGAAACATGGAGTGGGATGAGTGATCAAGATGGAATTTGCCCCTCCTTTGGAGAGATATCTCTGGGCCCCTCGAGGTAATGGATTATGGAAATGCATGGTTATGCTAAGTTGATTGAGGAGTCAATCAAATGCATGATAATCCAATACGGTTCGAGTGAATGGTTAAGCTATTGAAGGGATGGCACACATCTTGCCTATAGCTTAACCTGGGTATCGTGAGGCAAAGGGATTTGTGTACACATTACAGTTCGAGCCGATATTATATTCTTGTATACTATGGTGTCAATATGTGCCGCTAGGCGCCGCCGTTGACAAGTCGGCCGAGTTGGACTCGAGCCGACGGCCGGCTAAGTTAGACTATAGCCGAAACCGAGTATACCGAACTCCTACTGTGGTCGCACGCTTAAGGGGTAAGAACAGCATTCGAGTTGGACTCGGATACGGCTCGATCGGATAGGGATCCGATCGGATAGAGTCCTATGGGCTTACGACGTGTGGGCGGCCAACTCTATGAGATACGGATGAGATCCGATTCAAAATAGAGTTCTAATCGGCCACTAGTCCTAGTCGGCCAACTCTATATAAAGGAGGGAGGGGTGGAGAGCCGCAAGACGTTAATTGCATCGCGTGCAATGTAAGTCGCCGAGATCAATCTCCACTTGGTAGAGAAACCCTCCCCACTTTCGAGCCAAACCCTAGCCTTGCATCGCGTGCTAGCACACGGGTGTTCGGCGTTCGTCCCCGGACGTGTGGATACCGGTAGAGGCGCTGCTACGTTGCGCGCCGTTGATCGGCTTCGGACGGCCGCAATCGGAGCGATCGGCTATAGTGGAATCGGCCGCGGCCTGGCGCATCGGAGCGAGGCGTGAGAACGCGGCCGACGACTCGAATCGGCTGATTGGCGAATCGGCCGTCTTCGGGAATCGGCTACACCTGTTCCGGATCGGATTGCCCCGATTGGCTATTCCGCTGCACTCTACTCCAATCGGTAATGATCTATCGGCCCTTACTTGCAAGTGTTCCTGGTTTGCGCGGTAAAAAGTTTTTGTTTTCGGCTAGCGTAGCCTCCGCGTAACCCTTCAAAGGGTATCGAGCTAATCTTGCTTAGTTCGGGTTTTAGATTGGATCCGGAACAAGTTTTGCGCACGGGTTGATTAGATCAATCGGTTTTACGGATTCGTTGAGGAGAGTTAATGGTAATTGCGTTCCTTGATAGTGTATCGGAACGGCGTAATGTGATTACGTCGAAGCAATTTCCATATAACTCGGTTTGAGTCGGCTTCGAGATAGCGTTCCTTGATAGTGTATCGGAACGGTATAATGTGATTATGCCGAAACTATCTCGTAGTCCGATCTTGTTAGCTGCCTCGCGCCGTGTGCATACCCCCCTTATAGGTCGTCTCGATGCCGTAGCTCTGCGATAAGTAGAAAACGTTTCTACGCCTAACTTGTTTTTGCAGAGAATACTTTGAGATGGTATGGCCCTATTGTATGTATGAGATGTATGAGATGCATGTGATGCATGTAATATTCTTTCATATGTGTAATCCCCGTAATATTCTTTCATACGTGCAATGCTTGTAATATTCTTTCACGACCTGCGAGTCGATGTAATCTTCAATTAGAGCTTCTATAGTAGTAGCTTAGTTTGAAGAAATCAAGCATTCGGCACTCGAAAGAACGGTGATGAAGATGGAGATCCTCTACACCGGCATGGAGATGGAGATCACCATGTGAAGGGGGCCATACTATTTCATTATATGCTATTCTACCTACTTTCATATATGTGATATGTTTGTTTAATAGGATAGCATCCCTCACAAAATTAAGTAGTAATGATGCCCTTCCAAATGTTGCACCCGCCACCGTTATGCTCGTCAATGGTGGGTCCGCCAAAGCAGAGTGCCATTCTCTATCATAACACGAGGGGTATATGTCGGACATATACAAACAGAGCATTTGGTTTACTTAACAAGGCTATCAAAACAGTTTTGGGCCTTGGGGCATAGGTTGGCGCCGGGGCATGGAGATGCCACACCAACAACAAGAGTCACATAGAGATGTGATTAGCAAGGTGTTGCTTATCGATGTTACTAATTTTCTAGCAGTGATGCCAAAGCTCACTAGAAAATTAATTAACATGTGGATCTTGACCCAATACGTAACCTAGAGGAAGGTGGAAAATACGTAATGGGAGTCTTATGTTAAATTGTTTAACAAAAGACATAGCATAAACATTGTGCTAAACTTTGCTTTTTCGTTGTAGAATAAATGGCGGCTAATACTACACTCGCACCTTTAATTTGCGATCTATTCTCGAAAAGGAAAAATTAAATGGAACAAACTTTATGGATTGGTATCGCAACTTGAGAATTGTTCTCAAGCAAGAGCGTAAGGAGTACGTTCTTGAAGTACCCTATCCCGAGGATTTGCCAAATAATGCCAAGGTAACTCGCACGGAGAGCTTACGAGAAGCACACTAATGATGCCCTAGACATAAGCCGTCTCATGCTTGCTACAATGTCCGCCGAGCTTCGAAGCAATATGAGAGCAAAGTGATGCTCACACTATTATTCAGTGGACTCGTGTGGCATGTTTGAGAACCAAGCTCGGGCCGAGAGGTTTGCGTGCAGCTTGTTGAGGGAATCCCGTCATCCGCATGTGATAAAGATGATTGGCTATATCGAGAGTCCGGAAAAACTAGGTTTTCCCTTAGCCAAGAGTTGGCTACCGATGTGATTCTCCGCCGCTCCCTCCGAGCTTCGAGCCATTCATATTGAATTATCACATGAACAATATGGATAGAACCTTGACTGAATTACATGGGATGCTAAAGACAATGAGGAGAGTATCCAGAAAAACAGTCATCATGTGATGATGATGCAGAAGGCAAAGCGCAAACCACTGTCAAGAAACTTTGCACCAAGAGGAAGTTAACTCCCGATGAGATCGCGAGTGCCTCTAATGCAAAGAAGGGCAAGAAGGGTCGACGGCATCGATGCCGTTTGCTTCTATTGCAAGGAGACAGCCATTGGAAGAGGAACCGCAAGAAGTACATGGAGGATCTCAAAAAGAAGCAAAGTACGACTTTCGCTTGGTATTAATGTTATAGACATTAATCTTGCTACTTCACCTACCGACTCTTGGGTATTTGATACCGGATCGTAGCTCATATTTGCAAATCGTTGCGGGGAATGAGAAGAAGTAGAGGCTTGAGAAGGGGAGAGGTGAACCTGCGCGTCGGCAATGGAGCAAGCGTTGCTACGCTTGCCGTCGGCACCGTACCACTTCATCTACCTTCGGATTAGTTTTGGAATTAAATAATTGTTATTGTGTTCCAACACTATGTCAAAACGTTATTTCCGCTTCATGTTTGCAAGCGGAAGGATATGATTTTAGATCAATGAACAATGGTTGTTCAATATATCTCGTAGATATGTTCTATTTTCATGCTCCATTGGTGAATGGATTATACGTTTTGCATCTTGAAGCGTCTCCCATATATAACATTAATACGAAAGGCAACTCTCTAATGATATAAACCACACGTTTATCCGGCATTGTCGCTTAGGCCATATAAATAAGAAACACATGGAGAAGCTCCATAAGGATGGACTCGCTTCACTCTTTTGATTTTGAATCATTTGAGACATGTGAGTCTTGTTTACTTGGTAAGATGACAAAGGCACCTTTCACGGGGCACAGTGAGAGAACAAGTGACTTGTTGGCACTCGTACATACCGATGTATGTGGACCAATGAGCTCAACGGCCGAGGTGGTTATCAGTACTTCATTACCTTTACCGATGACTTTAGTAGATATGGCTATATCTACTTAATGAGGCATAAGTCCGAATCCTTTGAAAAGTTCAAAGAATTTCAGAATGAAGTACGTAATCATTTAGGGAAAACAATCAAGTTTCTATGATCGATCGTGGAGGGAATACTTGAGCCAAGAGTTTGGTAATCATCCGAAAGATTGTGGAATTGTTCCACGTTGACTCCGCCAGAACTCCACAATGGAATGGGGTGTCCGAACGGAGAAATCGCACCTTGTTGGACATGGTGCGGTCGATGATGAGCCAAAGTGATCTTCCGTTATCCTTCGGGATATGCTCTTGAAACAAACTGCGCTCACACTAAATAGAGTTCCATCTAAGTCGGTTGAAAAGACACCATATGAGATATGGACAGGGCAACCCCTAGTTTGTCTTTTCTCAAAATTTAGGGATGCGAAGCTTATGTAAAATGTTTACTGATCCGACAAGCTCACACCCAAATCGACAAGTGCTTCTTTGTGGGATATCCTAAGGAAACTAAGGGATATTACTTTTATAATCGGGAACAAGGCAAAGTGTTTGTCGCCCGACACGGTGTCTTCTTGGAGAAAGAGTTTCTTTCAAGAAGGGTTAGTGGGAGCAGGGTGCATCTTGAAGAAGTTCAAGAAACACCAAAACGTTTCAGCGACCACGTAACCACAACAGGAGGAGCAAAGTGTTGCGCCACCGTTGTAGATACACCAGCCCACGGAGGTCCGAAAGATCACGTCGTGCACCCGACAGTACACAAAGTGCGGAACAACGTGATATATTGTTGTTAGACAACGATGAGCCTAAGACCTATGAGGAAGCGATGGTGGGACCCGATTCCAACAAGTGGCTTGGAGCCATGAAATCCGAAATAGAATCCATGTACGACAATCAAGTTTGGAACTTGGTTGATCCACCCGATGGTGTCAAAACCATTGAGTGTAAATGGGTTTTTAAGAAAAAGGCCGATATGGATGGAAATGTTCACATCTATAAGGCGCGATTGGTGGCGAAAGGTTTTAAACAGATTCAAGGAGTTGATTATGATGAAACCTTCTCGCCCGTCGCAATGCTTAAATCTATTCGGATTATCCTAGCGATTGCTGCATATTTCGATTATGAGATATGGCAGATGGATGTCAAAACGGCTTTCCTAAATGGAAACCTAAGCGAGGATGTATACATGATACAACCTGAGGGTTTTGTCGATCCAGAATCGCCCGGAAAGATATGCAAGCTACAGAAATCCATTTATGGATTGAAGCAAGCATCTCGGAGTTGGAATATTCGTTTTGATGAAGTAATCAAAGGGTTTGGTTTCATCAAAAATGAAGACGAGGCCTGTGTTTACAAAAAGGTCAGTGGGAGCGCAATTGTATTTCTAATCTTATATGTGGATGACATATTGTTGATTGGAAATGATATCCCTATGCTAGAATCCGTCAAGTCTTCATTGAAAAATAGTTTTTCCATGAAAGACTTAGGGAGGCAAGATACATATTGGGCATTCGGATCTATAGAGATAGATCCAAGAGGCTAATTGGATTAAGCCAAAGTACATACATTGACAAGGTGTTGAAAAGGTTCAACATGCATGATTCCAAGAAAGGTTTCTTGCCCATGTCACATGGCATTAATCTTAGCAAGAATCGTGTCCTCGGACACATGATGAGCGGAATAAGATGGGTATGGTTCCATATGCTTCGGCAATTGGATCCATCATGTATGCCATGCTTTGTACACGCCTGCATGTCTCGTACGCTTTGAGTGCTACGAGCAGATATCGTCCGATCCAGGTGAAGGTCACTGGACTGCCAGTAAAGAATATCCTTAAGTACTTGAGAAGAACTAAGGATATGTTCCTAGTCTATGGAGGTGAAGAAGAGCTCGTTGTAAGTGGTTACACCGATGCTAGCTTCCAAACGGACAAGGATGATTATAGATCGCAATCTGGGTTCGTGTTCGCCGAACGGAGGCGCAGCTTATGGAAGAGTTCCAAGCGGGATACCGTTGCTGATTCTACAACGGAGGCCGAGTACATTTGCTTCCGGAAGCTGCAAAGGAGGCCGTTTGGATCAAGAAATTCGTTTCGAGCTTGGTGTGATGACCAGTGACCGGTCCAATGTCTCTCTATTGTGATAATAGTGGAGCCATTGCGCAAGCCAAGGAGTCGAGGTCACATCGAAGTCCAAACACATACTTCGACGATATCATCTCATCCGCGAGATAGTGGACAGAGGTGATGTCAAGATATGCAAAGTGCACACGGATCTCAACATAGCCGATCCGCCGACAAAACCTCTCCTCACCGAAGCATGAGGCGCACACAAGAGCAATGGGTATTAGATACTTAAATGATTGACTCTAGTGCAAGTGGGAGATTGTTAGTGATATGCCCTAGAGGCAACATGGAGATGTTGGATATCACGTCAATGTTTATGTATTTATGAATAAAGTGTTATTCGGTTCCATGAAATAGACATCTTGTATTGATCAATAAGTACGTGACTTATTTATGAGACTCGATATGTATGAATCTATTTCTAAACGATCCTCGATCATATGTCATATTGTTGGAACAAATATGATTCTAAGATCGGCATGTTTATTGATTGATGATCATGTCTCATAGATCATGGGTATGGAGATACCAAATCAATAAACATGGACATATGTGTTGGAGAACACATTGTTGGATAGACCCACCATGAGACACTACAGAATTAATGTGCCATTAGTTGGTCTCAGTAGTGTTGGTACAAAGTCCTTAGACCCGAGATCACCATGGATTCCAACATGTGTAGTAGCCTACTTTGGGACTACCAAACGCTATTCCGTAATCGGGTAGTTATAAAGGTAGTTTTTGGGTTTGCTATGAAACATGGAGTGGGATGTGAGTGATCAAGATGGAATTTGCCCCTCCTTTGGAGAGATATCTCTAGGCCCTCGAGGTAATGGATTATGGAAATGCATGGCCATGCTAAGTTGATTGAGGAGTCAATCAAATGCATGCGATAATCCAATACGGTTCGAGTGAATGGTTAAGCTATTGAAGGGATGGCACACATCTTGCCTATAGCTTAACCGGTATCGTGAGGCAAAGGGATTTGTGTACACATTACAGGTTCGAGCCGATATTATATTCTTGTATACTATGGTGTCAATATGTGCTAGGCGCCGCGTTGACAAGTCGGCTGAGTTGGACTCGAGCCGACGGTCGGCTAAGTTAGACTATAGCCGAAACCGAGTATACCCGAACCTACTGTGGTCGCACGCTTAAGGGGTAAGAACGGCATTCGAGTTGGACTCGGATACGGCTCGATCGGATAGGGATCCGATCGGATAGAGTCCTATGGGCTTACGACGTGTGGGCGGCCAACTTTATGAGATACGGATGAGATCCGATTCAAAATAGAGTCCTAATCGGCCACTAGTCCTAGTCGGCCAACTCTATATAAAGGAGGGAGGGGTGGAGAGCTGCAGACGTCAATTGCATCGCGTGCAACGAATCGCCGAGATCAATCTCCACGGAAACCCTCCCGTTCGAGCCAAACCCTAGCCTTGCATCGCGTGCTAGCACACGGGTGTTCGGCGTTCGTCCCCGACGTGTGGATACCGGTAGAGGCGCGCTACGTTGCGCGCCGTTGATCGGCTTCGGATCGGCTGCAATCGGAGCGATCGGCTGTAGTGGAATTGGCTGCGGTCGGGCGCATCGGAGCGAGGCGTGAGAACACGGCCGGACGACTCGAATCGGCTGATTGGCGAATCGGCTGTCTCCGGGAATCGGCTACACTGTTCCGGATCGGATTGCCCTGATTGGCTATTCCGCTGCACTCTACTCCAATCGGTAATGATCTATCGGCCCTTACTTGCAAGTGTTCCTGGTTTGCGCGGTAAAAAGTTTTTGTTTTCGGCTAGCGTAGCCTCCGCGTAACCCTTCAATTACCTCCAATCCTTCACCCAAACAAGGTCTGGAACTGTGCACCAAAAGTACAAGTTCAGCCTGAACGATACCAAGGCATCCTCATCAAGCGATGCAAAAGGCAACAGTAGGTGGCAGAGCCGGCCCAAGTGTAAGATGATTCGGCCGTATACTCTTTACAAGATCGGATCGACTCGGCTGTTCATCACGCGCTGGTCAACCAAAGTAGCATCTTGGTCAATACCCTCAATAATATGATCTCTCACGTGGTTGACGCCAAGGTAGCCGAGTAGCTGCAACAGGGCCCCACGTATTTCGCAGATGGCCAATATCCTGGTTACAGGACACTAGTCACCTAGGATCGGCCGCTTCCACTGATAGCGCAACCAAACCCGCCAGGAGGAATCGGCCACCTGAGTCCAGGCGAGACGGCTATAAGACCAGCGGTCACTATTCTAAATCGACAACAACCGTTGCCTCAAGGTCAACTCGACAACATATTCAATAACAATCGGTAGCCAGAGCCGATTGATCCCGGCAGGCGGAATGCCGTGGCCAACGCTGTTCCTGCACCCACCAACGCCACAACAGAGCCTCGGCCGCCGCCCGCCGATCATCGCTACCAGCACCAAGGGGGCCGTCAGGATCACCACTACAGACCTCAGACGCCACCACAGCTGTATCGGCAAGCACCCATGCCGTATGACCCATACGAGCCGATACAGCAAGATAACCGAGCCTGGGCCGATCTAATTGCAGACGTCATGCGGGATCACTTCGGCCTCAAACCAAAAGATTCAGGGAATATGTATCGGTACCCCTATCGAGAACATTTCGAAAGGGTCCCGCTGCCCAACCGATACAAGATCCCAGACTTCTCGAAATTCTCAGGGCAAGACAACATTTCTACCTATGAGCACGTCAGCCGATTCTTGGCGCAGTGCGGAGAAGCATCGGCTATAGACCCCTTGAGAGTTCGGTTATTCTCCCTTTCTCTTTCAGGATCGGCTTTCACTTGGTTCTCCTCGCTGCCTTACAACTCAATCCAGAGTTGGGCCGATCTTGAGAAACAGTTCCATAGCTATTTTTATTCCGGCAACAATGAAATGAAGTTGTCGGACCTCACCAGCGTCAGGTAGAAACACAATGAATCGCTCCAAGACTACATTCAATGCTTCAGAGAGATGAGAAACCAATGTTACAGCCTGGTGCTATCAGACGCTCAGCTGGCCGATTTAGCCTTCCATGGTTTGATCGCGCCGATCAGGGAACGATTCTCTGCGTAGGACTTCGATAGCCTAGCCCACTTGGCGCAGAAAGTGATGGCCCATGAATAGCATTTCCAAGACACCGGGAAGGCCGTCAAGAGCATAACCTGTGTCATCGTCGATTTAGATTACGGGTCCGACGACGACGAAACGAAGTGGCGCGGGCGAATGGGCCAAGAACAAAAGGCCGTCGTCTGCCAATGGCTGCTGAAGACGGCTAAGGAAGAAAAGTACGATTTTGACATCACTAAAGCCAACAAGATCTTTGATTTACTGCTCAAGGAAAAACAGATTCAATTACTCAAAAATCATGTGATCCTGTCGGCCGAAGAGTTGAAAAAGAAGTACTGCAAGTGGCACAAATCCACATCTCACGCCACAAATGATTGCAAAGTCTTCGACAAAGAAATCCGTCGGCCATCGAGGCCGGGAAGTTAAAGTTCGCCGACTCAAATCAGTCCATGAAAGTAGACGGCAATCCCTTCCCGGTCAACACGTCCATGTCGGCCCCGGCGAGCTGATCGACAGACGTAATGGCGCACGGCTTAGCCAATACATCGATCGGGCCAAAGCGTAAGATGACCAGATCTGGATAATATGGTGCGCCAATCATTAGATCGGTTGGCCGACACCGATCCATGAACGAAGCCGACACCATCATCAATACCGGTCTCGGCATGAATAAATTTACGACGAAGCACCTCATCGGCACGAACCAAGTACTCAGAGCCGACGATACAGGGTAAACCATGACAATGCCGATCCACATTGGCATTGCGATTTTTTCAGGTACTGCTGGGAATCCGGCATGAGGCTACCAACATTGGAAGATTGCCCAGCATGTAACGATCACCGCGACAATGACGAACGCGGGAGCTTGTCGTCTGCAAGTCCAGTTCGGCTCATCCCTAGAGCCGTCCAGCTAAACCGAAGACGGCGACCTGTCCATGATCGGCTCGGTCCGATCCATCAGGACTTCTTCATCAACGAAAACCGGGATGGAGATAACCGCGATGACAAAGAGGCCGACGATGAGGAATCGGCCAACCCCCAATGGTGCCCGTCCGATCTCTTTACAAAGACCCAGAAGAGGAGAGTTCAATGGCTCAAGCGTTCTCAGTGTACCCACCGCGGACGAAGACGATGGCAAGTTAGGACAAGGCTTCACGTCGGCCGACGAGTTAGAAGAAATCGACATCGGCTCTGGTGATAAGCCGAGGCCGACATACATTAGCAAAAATTTGTCTCCTCATTGTAGATCCCAACTTATTGAATTACTAAAAGAATATAAAGATTGTTTTGCTTGGGAATACTTCGAGATGCCCGGTCTTAGCCGATCGATAGTAGTCCATCAGCTACCGATCAAGGCAGGATATCGGCCGTTCAAACAGCCTCCCAGGAGGTTTAAGGCCGATATGTACGACACAATTAAAGCCGAAATCACTCGGCTATACGACGCAGGATTCATTCGGCCTTGTCGATACGCCGAATGGGTCTCGAATATCGTCCCGGTATTAAAGAAAAATGGCAAACTTCGGGTGTGCATCGATTTCAGAGATCTAAACAAGGCGACCCCAAAGGACGAATATCCAATGCCAATAGCCGATCTACTTGTCGACGCTGCCTCAGGCCATAAAATCATCAGTTTCATGGATGGCAATGCAGGATATAACCAGATATTCATGGCCGAAGAGGATATCCACAAGACAGCTTTTCGATGCCCTGGTGCAATCGGCCTCTATGAGTGGGTGGTAATGATGTTCGGCTTAAAGAACGTTGGGGCAACATATCAAAGGGTAATGAATTATATCTTTCACGATATGATCGGCTCACTAGTAGAGATATACATTGACGACGTCGTTGTCAAGTCAAGAGAGATAGAAGGCCACATTGCCAATCTACGACAAGTGCTGGAACGGACGAGGAAGTATGGTTTGAAGATGAATCCGCTTAAATGTGCGTTCGGCGTGTCGGCCGGACAATTCTTGGGGTTCCTCGTCCATGAAAGAGGGATTGAAGTCACACCAAGGAGCATTAATGCTATTAAGACAATTCAACCCCCAAAGGATAAAAAGCAGCTTCAGTCATTGATCGGAAAGATAAACTTCATCAGACGGTTCATAGCTAATCTCTCAGAAAAATGGAGCCGTTCACACCATTGCTTCAGCTTAAAGCCAATCAGACCTTCACGTGGGAGGTAGAGCAACAGAAAGCGTTAGACAACATAAAAGATTATCTAAGCTCTCCTCTAGTTCTGATGCCTCCACAAAAGGGAGTACCGTTCAAGCTGTACCTGTCAGCCGACGACAAGTCAATTGGTTCTGTCCTAATCCAAGAGGTCGACAGCAAAGAGAAAGCCATTTTCTATCTCGGTCGGCGGCTGCTAGACGTAGAGACAAGGTATTCACCTGTTGAGAAGTTATGCCTATTCCTCTATTTCTTATGTACAAAGTTAAGGCACTATCTGCTATCCAATGAGTGCATGGTAACTTGCAAAGCCGATGTAGTCAAGTACATGCTGTCGGCTCCAGTGCTCAAAGGAAGGATCGGAAAGTGGATCTTCGCGCTAACAGAGTTCGATCTAAGGTATCAGGCACCAAGGGCAGTAAAGGGACAAGCCATAGCTGATTTCATTGTGGAACATAGAAACAATTCGATCGGCTCAGTGGAAATTATGCCTTGGACTTTGACTTTCGATGGCTCGGTATGCACCAACGGTTGCGGCATCGGCTTAGTCCTTATCTCGCCCAGAGGGGCAAGCTTCGAGTTCGCTTTCACCATTGACCCCCACGCTACGAATAACCAAGCCGAGTATGAAGCCGTTCTCAAAGGGTTAACTCTGCTCAAGGAGGTGGAAGCTGACGAAGTCAAGATAATGGGAGATTCGTTGCTCGTCATCAACCAATTATCAGGAGAATATGAGTGCAAAAACGATGCGCTGATGGTCTATTACCAACAATGCCGGGAGTTAATGGGTGGTTTTCAGCTAGTCACTTTGAAGCATATCCCCAGGGAGCAGAATACGAAGGCCAATGATTTGGCTCAAGGGGCATCAGGCTACCGGCCGATGCTGAGAGACGTAGACGTAGGTGTGGCCACCATCACAGCCGATGATTGGAGGTTTGACGTCTACAATTATCTCAAAGACCCCTCTCAATCGGCCACAAGAAAACTACGATACAAGGCGCTACGGTACGTATTACTCGATGAAGACCTATACTATCGGATGTTTGGCGGCGTACTACTCAAGTGTTTGGGGGCCGATCAAGCTACGGTGGCCATCGGGGAAGTACACGAAGGAATCTGTGGCACACATCAATCGGCCCACAAAATGAAATGGCTACTTCGCCGAGCCGGGTACTTCTCGCCGACAATGCTAGAGGATTGTTTCAAATACTACAAAGGGTGCCAGGACTGTCAAAAGTTCGGCACGATACAACGAGCACCGGCGTCGGCCATGAACCCAATCATCAAGCCGTGGCCCTTCAGGGGATGGGGCATTGATATGATCGACCAGATCAATCCACCTTCAAGCAAAGGGCACAAATTTATCCTAGTGGCCACAGACTATTTCACAAAATGGGTGGAGGCAATCCCTCTCAGAAAAGTGGATTCTAAGGACACAATCGAGTTCGTCAAAGAATGCATCATCTACCGATTTGGCGTTCCGCAAACAATAACGACCGACCAGGGGTCTATCTTTGTTTCAGACGAGTTTGTCCAGTTTGCCGACGGCATGGGGATCAACCTACTTAACTCTTTGCCGTATTATGCGCAAGCCAACAGGCAGGCCGAAGCATCAAACAAAAGCTTGATCAAGCTGATTAAAAGAAAGATCTCTGAGCATCCTAAGCAATGGCACACCCGATTGGCCGAATCATTGTGGGCGTATCGGATGGCATGCCACGGGTCAATCCAAGTCCCCCCGTACAAACTGGTCTGTGGACACGAAGCAGTGCTGCCGTGGGAAAGCATCGGCGGCTCAAGGTGCATTCAGCTACAGGACCAACTCACAGCCGACGATTATTATCATCTCATGGTAGACGAGTCGGAGGATCTCGTTTTGTCCAGGATGAAAGCTTTAGAAAAAGTAACAAAAGATAAAGAACGAGTAGCCAGACATTACAATAAAAAGGTTGTACCTAAATCTTTTGAGGAAGGCGAACTCGTTTGGAAACTTATACTGCCGATCGGGTCTAGAGACAACAAATTCGGCAAATGGTCACCAAATTGGGAGGGGCCTTTCAAGATCCACAAATGCATCTCTAAAGGAGCTTGCATGCTAAAAGGATTGGATGGAGAGATATTCGAAAGGGCCCTTAATGGAAAATATCTAAAGAAATATTACCCGAGCGTATGGATCAATTCATGAGTCGGCTATTGTCACAGCGGCCGACCCACGACTGCCGATGTCTTACAAGGCATCGCCTTTAGGCATTCGCATACACTACCTTAAGAGCTCCACGATCGGCTCATGATTGCCTGACAGGGAAGACCAGAATGTATGAATGACTCGAACTCACAAATTTTGTCAACATCAAAGCTATCAACAAAACTTGGGGGGCATACACATGCGCAAGTCAACCGAAAAAGCAGGCTGATTGCAATATAAAAATCAGGCTAGAAGTTGAAAAACCAGGCCGATTCCGACGCAAAAATCGGGCAAAATCAGGAACATTAAAACAAGCTTTATTCAGAATCAGCGCGAAGCCGTCTTTGATTACATGTTCGCTAGGTAGTCCCTAATGGCCGCGGGGCTCGTTCAATGGGCTCCACAGTCTCCATCTCTAGAGCATCCAGGATCGAGTACTCCAGCCGAGTGACCCTTATGTCGGTGGTTGTTGTCAGTAGCTCGTTGGCAAGTTGGGCTTGCCTACCTTCCAGCCGATCGAGGCACGCGAGCGTCGAAGACGCCATGGGGGCAGCAGCCGGGATGCCGCCAAGGTGAACGGGAGGCCTAGCCGCCGGGTGACGAGCCTCCAACTCCCTGAAGCGTTTCAGGTTGGCCCTCACTCGTCGGTCTTGGTTGACCGATAGTTCGTACGGTGTCTCCATGATCTCCAGGATCACCCGAAGTGGATGAGGCGGCTGCGAGGAAATCCGTTCCTGAGTACTCGAAGGGATAAAATGGCAAGAATAGATGAGTTGGGGAATCACCTGGTTCACTGACGAGCTCGAAGAAGCCATGGGAAGCCTTGCCGAAGACTTGAAAGACTGGGTGTCGTACTCCTAGAGGTTGTCTTCTTCGGTCGTGAGTTATTCAGGAAGGGCCGGAGGAGCCCATTTATAGCAAGAAAAGATACGGTTTTTAGATGTGAAAGGTCGCTGCTGACTCGAGGGTCGAAGCAAGAGTCGAAGATATCATCATTAAAGGCGTCGAGAATCGTTGAATGGCTGGCGACTGCGCAGGTCTGGATACCTATCGCCCAGGACTCACGGGTTCTTGAAGTACAGATTCGGATGAGTCGGCCTACGAAGCCAGATCGGCAATGTAATCGGGTATTACCGGCCGATAACCAGCGAGACAGGTGTCCGAAGGATAACGCTAAAGGTCGGGGCTTCATCTCGGGGTCGATTTCGAACCGAACAAGTCGAGACACCGCACACAGCCAAGGGACAACCTTACCTATGAACACAGCCGATTATATCTACGAGCGCAATGGCGTAAAATCGATGAATTATGACACGTGAGTCGAAGCCGGGTATTAAGCGCAAGTAATACGGATTATCCAATCACATCACTGGAACACAAGTATGGTACAGAAATGCGAGCTGACCTCACAAGGTCGGACAGTTTACAGTCTCATTTTTCAGGAAATCAGCTATGGCTGACAACGCCGTTCGTCTAATCTGGTCGATTTCGCCAATTGCCCTAAGGTCGTCGGCCTCGGACCCGGCACCGATCGGGTGCTCCGCACCAAGTCACGCAAATGCGCCACAGCCGCCCTGATGCCTTGGCGCTCGGCTTCAACCTTGGCCGGCAGACCAGCTATGTACTCCTTGTGGACATCGATTTCGTTCGTAACTTGAACAAGATCGGCCACCAATTGATCCCGACGGGCGTGGAGTTGCTCAAGCTTGGCCGTCGGTTCTGTCTTCAGGCGGTCAAAGGCGGCCTTCCGGTTCTCAATGGCTTCTTTTGTCGACTGGATGGCAGCCGACCGAGCTTGACTCTCACGGCGATCAATTATTCACTGCCGGACTCGTTCATACTTGAACTGATAGGCTTCCATGAAGGTCGCCGGCACGATGGCTTCGGTTACGGCGTCCGGCAGCTGGTCTTGGATGTCTCTGAATCGCGCGCGTATTGAGCCGCTGTCGACCACCAGCGCGTCCAATGAAGCTTCCAGCCGATTGCCGATATCAGCTAAGGTGGTCCTCAGGCCCTCAGTCGACGCTGCAAGCACTTCCTAGTCGGTATCACCAGGCTCCTCGAACTCCGACAAGTCAAAGTTGAGAAGGTCAGCCATGTTCTACAGCGGAAGGAGAAAGGATCAGGGGCATGACAAAGCCGATAGTCGAAATCGGTTGGCTTACCGTCGACGCCGTTGTCAGGGCTGTTGGCTCAGCAGAATTATCGCCCATGGCCGTCCGACCCTCTTTGCCGGCGTTATCGCCACTGTCCCCAATAGGCGCAGGACATTCGCCCGACGCCTGGGGGGGAGCTGATGGAGATCGCGGGAGCTGCAGAAGAAAGGATTAGTGGATGAACCGATCGATTACCACAGACAAAGTGATGGAAGATGATTACCGGCGGCGCGGGGCGAGGAGTGCGACCGGCCAATCTCTTGACCTGCGAACAACAGGCTGATCAGGTGCAAGCAATCATCGTGAAACCAAGCCCAATGAAGTAAAAGCTTACCGGTGGACGCCTTGTCGGCGGGCTTGGGGCTCGGGGCGTTTACCGACTCAGGACTCGAGGCCCCGGGTTCGGCCGCCACCCGGGCAGCCGTTGGCGCTTCCTCATTGACAGCAGCATCGAGGAATTGCTCGATGGCTGGATCCAGAGGGGGGAGGCTGTTGGCCGATACGGCCGATTTTATCTTTTTCACCATCTTGGGGGCAGGCGCGGCTGACAGACGCGGTGGTGGCACCACCTTTCTTTTCGGCGCGATCGGCTGACGCACCTGCCCTCGCAACAGTGATGTTAGTTTGGGTGCCCCCCAGCCGATGAACGACAGAGCAAGGCCCCCTACATCCAGAACCCCTGGGTTATATTCGATGGGGCGTCGGGAGTCACTTACCGTCGGCCGCTCTGTTTCCGTCTCCTGCAAAATGGAAACATGAATGTTAATCGGCTAATCCAGCCGATGAATGGATTGTAAGAGGAAAATTGTTAGCCTAAAACATAAATATACCGAGGGGATCTCATCGGGCAGAAGCAGGTCGATGTAGCAAGACGGCCGTTGATGGAAAATGTGGCGTTTGAGTTCAGACCACCATCGGTCGTAAGCGACACTTCTCCTCGTAGACAGTGTGATCACGCTGGCGTCGCCGAGGGGAGGACCGGCTATGTTCAGCAACCAATTCATCATCAAGTCTTGGCCGATCGCCCCTCTGGTTTCAATCTTATCGGCATAGAAAAAGCTGATGGGCAGTTGCCCAAGACCAAACTGCCTCGCCGCCGATACCGGGTAATAGAATTCATAGCTCCGGGCCATTGATCAACCTTGGTGAACCCCAGTCGGCAAGATGCAGGGAGACAAAGAGGCGGCGAACAATTCTCTGCACCTTGGGTTATCGGTTGAGTTGAGGTCATCCCAATTGAAATCAATCGGCAACTCAAACGATCCCCGGTCTGGATAGAAGTACCAAGTGCGGTTGTCGCGGAACAGCCCATCGTAAAAGGCTGTGAACCATTCGGCCAATAGCTCGGCCGATTGCTTTGAGCCTTCATGGGCGGCGGCTGCTTCTCCATAGTTCATGCATCGCCTGGTGTCAATCTGGTTACCTTCTTCGTCTTCAATCGGCTCTAGCCGCGGGAATCCGGCGTCTATCAGACGGGGCCGACCAGCTACATTCTGGGTGGCTAACACCAGCCAGATTTGGAGGAACCACCAAGGGCCACCAGTGTTGACTGGGCATTGGCGGCTATTTTCGCGGCAGCTTGATGTAGCATTTGATATGAGTAGCTGAGGAGGTATTTTCCCAGTGCAAATTCCTTCCCGTTGGCAAGGATTTCAGCCATGATTTGCCAATTAGCGATCGGCCCACAGCTCGATCTGCAGAATACAAACTTTTCCAGCCACATCATCAGGAAGGTGGTGTATTCCCGATGGCCGACTGTCCTGTCCTTCATGTTTTGGGCGATGAAGCCGCTCCATCCGCCGATAGCTTTGGTTTTGAATTGATGTTGGCCTTTTCGGTTCAAAATGCTGGGGTTAGCCGATGATTCAATGTCTAGTCCAGTTGTCATATATACATCGGCTAGTGTGATGGTCATCGGCCCTTGTCGAAAGATGAATGCGTTAAAACTATCGTTCCAGAAGTAGGTCACAGCCAATAGAAGCGGCTCATCTTTCTCCATGCCTGCGATGGACAATTCCAAGCATTGGGCAAGTTTTTTCTCTTCCCACTGGGCGTACTTGGCCGACTGTATCCTTTTGTACCATTCAGTCCAAGCTGCATCAGTGGATGGCCAATCTTTGAATGTTCCGTTCCAATGGGAGAGAGATGGTTTGGCGGTGTTAAAAGGGATGCGGTTGGTTTCGGCTATGATTACATCAGTTGGGTCTGTGTTGCCGATAGGTCCGAGGAAATACTTCTCCGCTTGTGTCGAATTGGGGATAAGTACTTGATGAGACAGATGCTACAGTCCGAAGAAGGGGAGAAAAGTACTAGTCAGGAATGATTGTGTTTTACGGTTCACGAACAGCAAAAGTACTAATTGATAAGAGTATGGAATAAAATGCTACTGAAAAAATCACCAAATGAATCATTGATGTGAGGATATTTGGAGAAGCAGGTTGGGAGTAAAATCGTGGATCGGAAGAAAGTACCTGAGGAAACTCGGTTGTAGCAGCGGCAAAAGCGGTTGCGACAATGGCAGCAGATGGCGCAGTGGTTGCGGCCGGCGTGACGGTGGTGGCCGGCGAGTTGGAAGTGCTTGATGCAGCGGCGGAGGCCATCGGGAAGCTCGGGGGCGAAGATGAGTTTGAAGAATGTGGGGAAGGTTGTCGAGCGCCGATGGAGTCGTCGGGGGAGAGAGAGAAAGGGCAGGAAGTTTGTTCATGAGGAAAGCTGAGCACACGTTAAAGGCGTAGGCGGTTCGGCCGAGAGAGGTGGATATTTAAAGAGCACTTGGGGAGAAGCCGAGGCGGTTTAGGCCAAGAAGGAAGCAAGAGTTTGAATAGGCGAGCAAATCCGCAACACTTCATATTACGGACTTGGGGGGCATGTGTTAACACTGAAATTTGGTAATTGAGTTCCTAAGTTCGTAAAGGCAAAGCGAAATCGGATCGGCTGAAGAAAGGAATCGTATCGGCTAAAAAGGGATCGGCTGCAGGGTTAGTCGGCTGAGGATGGATCGAATGGGAGCAGACGACAGCCGATTCTGAGTCCAGAAGAGATGAAGCCGTGTTTAGTGCAGAAACTTGGAGATAAATGAAAGATTCGGCTGCTAGTTGTGCGTTAAAAGATACTGCCACTTATGGATAGAGTCCTATAACGGCAATTGTATCTGTAATCTAGAGATTACAGATTGTTAGATTGTTAGTTGTAGCACGGCCTAGGTCCCGCTAGGGATAATATGGTGTTTTAAACAGTAGTTTAGATAGAGTCCAGGGTTGTTACAAGTATTTGTATTTCGGGTATAAATAGGACCCGAAGCCCTCTGTAAAAGAAGGATTCAATTAATCTAATCTTCGGCGCATCGCCAACCTTTTCTTTAGACGAACACTCTGTTTGGCTTTGGGCTGCATCGTTTCGATCCCCAAGTTCAGGTAAATGTTTGTCATTAGCGGTATGATTATCTGTTTCTAATGCTTCCATCGCAATGATACATTAGAATTAGTGATTTTGCTGCATCATATATCATATAACGCATATGAATTAGATCAATGTTTAGATCTATCTTGTTGTTGGCTTATTTCGTCAAGAACATGTGGTCAACAGGGCTAGATCTAAGGGTTGGTTGGTTCATATGTGGTATCCACCATCTCAAGGAGTGTAAGTCGGTTGTAACAGATTGGATATTTCTTTTGATACTTAATGCTGCATCGAGTTTGAACTATTGAGTCGTCTTTAGAACTGCCAGTGATCTGTTCTTCTGGGATTTATATTATCTAGATAGCGTCGGGGTTTCAGCCGGCCTTATTTGCCCTAATATGTTTCTTTTAACATGATTGTTACTAGATTTATATTAGGATTGCCTCTTATGTTAAGATCGTGTTCCTGTCGGACGTTGCTTAGTGAAATTGGTTCTTCCCGGGCAGCCGATGGCCGATTTCTGAATTATACGTTTGATTCAGGAATATTATCTTCACATAAGATTCATCGGAGTACTAGCCGATTCCCTATTAACTTTCCAGTATCGGCTAGGTTATTGATCTGTATATTTATTATTCTTCACTATAGTTGGATCAAGCGGCTGATGCTGTCTCGGTGTAGCAGACTCGGTGTAGCAGACTCATTCCAGTCACTTGGCCCAAATATGGCCTAGAATAGCATATATACATCCATGGATTTCCTTAGCCGATCCCGTGGGGATCTAACCTAACGCTTAACGTACACTATCTTATTTTTCTTGTTGATTAGCAGATCAAATCAACTGGCACACCCTACACGCCGTAGGCGGCCGAGAAGGACTCGTGACCGGAGTCAAGCAGATCTCCCGGCCAGCGCGTGAGAGAGATTTTCGTCAACAACCGCGAGCACGGCTATTCGAATAGATTGATTTACTCACACTGCAATGGATGTACACTTTACCCTTACTCCACAATTTCTCATTGAATGAGCTTTCATCCCTTCATATGGGATGGTCACGGCAAAGCCTTTCGATAACTTCGCTTTGGCAGTACCCGCTCCATGAACTTAAATCCTCTTGCACTCTAGCCGTCCTTTTCTAGCAGTGAGAGGAGTTCTGGCGCTCCCGGGGTAAGGGAAAACTTCACAACATTCTCATTCATTACTCAACACTTAGGCCGCAGCCTTATCTCGATAACCAGAACCACCTCTTCACTGACGAACCACTATGCAGGGATACTGCCTCCGCTCGGCTATCTACTCCGCCAGGTCTATACCCATTCGAGAAGTACGGTTGTACTGGCTCGTTCCAGGTTATAAGTCTCATGGCTCGGTCCTTAATCGACCAGGGACTGTCCTTGCCTTTACCGGAATCCACCCAAATCCATCCATCCGCCCCAGTCTAAAACATTGGTTTTGTAATTTTTATTTTTCAATCAAAACTATTTTCATCATGATCAAGGCAATTTGGTGCTCATGTCTCCACATGCCGTATTCCAACTATCTTCCCTAAGATAGTTGCCCAAGCACGAAGCTTCTTTGTAAAATCATGAGTATGCACGAATCTAGCATAAGCATGGCTAAGCAATTTACCAAAGATACCCTTCCATTATATCACATGGAGGGTTACAAAGAATATTTCTAAGGGTAATCAATATCAAGGCATGGTATATCAAGCATAGGTATTCATTTGTGTATAGCATGCATGTTTGAAGTTTAAATCAATATCATTTCGCAAAATAGGATCAATATGTTCAAAGGGGAGTGTAGACTTGCCTTGCTCGCATGCTTGTTGGACGGGGTCTTCACCGTAGTCAGTGCCTGCTTCCCCGGTTGCTATCCGTACGTGCGAAAGATCAATTGAATTCGATTAGAATTTAATAAAATCACCAAGAGATCAAAAAGAATCATAAAAACGACTCCAAATATTTAGCCTAAATTCTAATCGAGCTTGGGTGAGGGTTTTGGGATGAAATCCGATTTAAAAACGAGTTTGAAATTTTTAGGGTTTTCGCAAAATATCGATCTAAGTGATTAAGGAGATAAACTTAAAAAACGTTGACCAAAAGAATTGATATTCCAAGCTTTGGAGGTCCGAATACCAAAAGAATATATTTTTAATGGCGGAAAGAAAATAGACAAACTCCGAGTAAAAACGACGTGAAAACGAAATCTCCGAAATTCCTATTTTCGAATTCCGAATTTGCACAGAGAAAATACACGAGAAAAAAATATATAATTTGCCCAAATATTTTCCAAATATTTTTCCTAATTTTTCCCCATTTTTTCTATTTTCCATTTTCTTCCTTTTTCTTTTTCTTTTTCTTTTTTTCTTTCCTTCCCTTCCTCTGTTTTGCCCGCTCTCTTTCTCTCTCCATTTTGGCCGACGACCGCTGCAAGGCGCAAGGGGCGACGGCTCGGGGCTTACCAGCGGGCGACAGCGACGGCGAGGGAGGCGGTGGAACTCCGGCGCGCGGTGGACGACGCCGGCGGTTCCGGCGCACGGCGCACGACGACGGCGGCTTCGGCGCACGGCGGACGACGGCGGCGACGGCTTGCGGCGGGGAGAAAACCAGTGAGTGAGAGGGGGAAAAGAGAGGGAAAGAGGGCGGCGAGGTGGGGAAGAAAGGGAGAGGGCGCACCCTTTCATAGACGGCTGGAGAGGGAGAGAAGGGGGTCGGCGCGGGCTCGCGGTGGCGCGGCACGCGGCGAGGCGCGGGACGGGCTGGCATGGCGCGGCGCGGGCGCAGCGTGTGGGAGGCGGCGGGGTTCGGCGCAGGTGGCGCGGGGCGGCGCGTGGCGCGCGCAGGGCGGGGTTCGGGCGCGGCGGCGCGGGCGCGTGGGGTCCGGCGGGGCGGCGCGGCGCGCGGGTCCGGCGCGGCAAGCGCGTGGCGCGCGCGGGCGGTGGACTCGGGCGCGGCGCGCGGGGTGCGGCGCGGACGAGCACGGGCACGCAGCGCGAGGGTGGGGCCGGGCGGCGCGCGCGCGCGCGCGCGCGGGCGGCGCGCGGTACGGCGGTACGGCGTCGAGCACGTGGCACGCAATGAAGAGTGACATTTTGCAATTTCCCCGATTTAATTTCCTAATTCCCATTTCTTTTTCCTTTCACCTCTAAAATTTAAAATAAAATCTAGCACACCCAAAATTAAGTTGTAAATTATGTTTTCAACCTTTTCACCCACTTTTATTATTTTAAAAATATATTTTACATATTTAATTTAATTCTTTTTCCTAAATTCTAAAATGCGCTTTTGATTCGAAATAATTTCTAGACTCATATATATCCTTTAAAATATTTTATCACTCATTTTGCTCACTAATTAATATTACTCAATCACAAAATAATGTTTTGATCCCAAATATATATTTTTTTTAAATCCACAAACCTTTCCTATTTTATATTAAAATTTCCAACCCTAAACTTTGAAATTTTTCTCCCCAATGGTAATTCAAATCGTTTGGTTTTTCTCAAACATCAAGATGAATCACTCACTTATAAATTTTATGCAACAAAGTGGCAAATAAGAAGCAATAAACACAATGAGAAGCAATGAGCCAAAAGTTTTTGTGAGTTCTAATTTTTAATTCCCAGTTTTAAATTCTTCAATTTCAAGGGTGTTACAAACCTACCCCCTAACAATAAATCTCGTCCCCGAGATTTCTTACCGTTTGCGGAATAGGTTCGGGTACTCGGTCTTCAAAAAGTCTTCTTTTTCCCATGTGGCTTCGTCTTCAGTGTGGTTGCTCCATTGCACCTTATACATTCGCCACGTCTTGGTCCTAGATTTTTAACTGCTTCGTCCAAAATCTTCACGGGGTGTTCGGGGTATGTGAGGTCTTCGCTGATAAGGACGTCTTTTGAGGGGATTTGCTCTTCCGGTACTCGCAAACATTTCTTCAGTTGTGATATGTGAAAGACAGGGTGTACATCGGAAAGATTTTCCGGCAGGTCCAGTTGATAGGCCACTTCGCCTCTTCTGGCGCTTATCGGGAAAGGTCCAACATATTTTGGCGCCAGTTTTCCTTTGACCTTGAACCTGTTGGTCCCTTTTAGCGGCGAAACTTTTAGGTACACAAAGTCGCCTCTTTTGAATTCCAACTCTCTGCGGCGAGTGTCTGCATAGCTCTTTTGCCGGGACTGGGCTACCTTAAGCCGATCTCTTATCAGACGAACTTTCTCTTCGGCTTCCCTAATGATGTCTAGTCCAAATACGGCTCGCTCACCGGTCTCCGACCACATCAACGGGGTTCGGCATCTTCGTCCAAACAAAGCCTCATTCAGCGACATCTTCAGACTAGCCTGGTAGCTGTTGTTATAGGAGAACTCTGCATAGGGCAGACATTTCTCTCAGTCCTTAGTAAAATCCAATGCACGAGCTCTTAGCATGTCCTCAAGGACTTGGTTTGTCCTCTCGGTTTGTCCATCGCCCGAGGGTGATAAGCGATCGAAGGCGAGGTGAGTTCCCAATGCCTCGTGAAACTTATCCCAGAAGTGAGATGTGAATTGAGTACCACGATCTGACAAAATCCTCTTGGGTACTCCATGTAGGCACACAATTTTGGACATGTACAGCTCTGCCAATTTAGCGCTGCTATACCGAGTCTTGACTGGGATAAATCGGGCAGTCTTGGTCAGTCTATCCACGATCACCCAAATTGAATCGTATCCTGTAGCAGTTTTGGATAGTCCCACTATAAAGTCCATACCTATTTCATCCCATTTCCACTCAGGGATCTTGAGTGGTTGTAGCAATCCTGCCGGTCACTGATGCTCAGCCTTAACTCGTTGGCATACATCACATATGGCCACATATTCCGCTACGTCTCTTTTCATGTTGGGCCACCAGTATTCCGTTTTCAAATCCTGGTACATTTTGGTGCTGCCCGAGTGTAGCGAGTAGGCTGACTCATGGGCTTCTTTTCAGATTAGCCTTCTCAATCCGCCTTTCTCCGGTACGTAAATCCTTTTCCGGTACCACAAACTTCCATCGGCGTCGGCTACGAATTCTTTGGCCAATCCTTTGGCCATGTGCTCCTTGATGAGCTGGATTTCCTCACAATCCTTCTGGGCTCCCTTAATCTGACTTCGTAGGAGAGGTTGTATCTCCAGCGAACTCAGTTGTCCATGAGGAATTAACTGTAGGTTAAGCCGAGCCATTTCTTCTTGAAGCTCGTTGGCCATACATTCCATCCTCAGTTGGTTGCACTGGGCTTTGCGGCTCAAAGCGTCAGCTACAACATTGGCTTTACCAGGGTGGTAATGGATTCCTAGGTCATAATCCTTGATTAGCTCTAGCCATCTTCTCTGGCGCAGGTTAAGATCTGTCTGGGTAAAGAAATATTTCAAGCTCTTGTGGTCCGTGTATATATCTCAGTGGTTTCTGATCAGGTAGTGCCTCCAAATTTTCAAGGCAAGCACCACTGCGACCAATTCTAAGTCATGGGTGGGATAATTCTCCTCATGCGGTCGCAGTTGTCTCAAGGCATAAGCCACAACTTTTCCATCTTGCATCAACACACCTCCTAATCCTTGTCGGGATGCATCACAGTATACGGCGAAGTCTTTTCGGTTGTCCGGTAGGACTAAGATCGGGGCGGTGGTTAACTTTTCTTTGAGCTGGTCAAATGCCAGTTGACACTGCTCAGTCCATGCATACTTCTTTTCCTTCTTCAATAGTTGGGTCAGGGGTCGAACTATCTTAGAAAATCCTTCAATAAACCTCCGGTAATATCCAGCCAATCCCATGAAACTTCTCTCTGTTACTGACTGGGGTGCTTTCCACTTGGTAACAGCTTCGACCTTGGCGGGGTCTACTGCTACACCTCCAACTGAGATTACATGTCCGAGGAAAGCTATTTCCTTAAGCCAAAATTCACACTTGCTGAATTTGGCATATAGCTGATGCTCTCGCAACTTTTCTAGTACCAGGAGCAAATGTTTTGCATGTTCTTCATCATCCTTGGAATAGATGAGGATATCATCAATGAACACTACCACGAACTTGTCCAGATATTCCATAAATACTTTGTTCATGAGGTTCATGAAGTAGGCTGGGGCATTGGTCAGTCCAAAGGACATCACTGTGAAGTCGTACAAGCTATAGCGTGTAGAGAACGCAGTCTTGGGTATATCCTCAGTCCTAATTTTCAGCTGATGGTATCCAGATCGAAGATCGATCTTTGAGAACACTCGGGCTCCCTTGAGCTGATCGAACAGGTCATCGATTCGAGGTAACGGGTACTTGTTCTTAATGGTAACCTCATTCAATGACCGATAGTATATGCACATTCTCATGCTTCCGTCCTTTTTCTTAACGAATAGCACTGGGGCTCCCCACGGTGAAGAACTAGGGCGTACGAAGCCTTTCTCTTGCAGTTCCCTTATCTGCTTCTTAAGTTCTTCCAATTCGTTCACTGGCATCCGGTAGGGTCTCTTAGCTATGGGGGCGGTGCCAGGCATGAGGTCAATGATGAACTCTATGTCTCAGTCTGGGGGCATTCCTGGTAGTTCCTCAGGAAATACATCCGGGTAATCCTGAATTACTGGCATTCCAACTATGGGTAGCATGGTGAATATTCCCGTAGCTCGATCACAGAGCATAGGGTCCGTATCCATGGCTACTGTCATCGGTGATCCCCATGGGGTAGATAAGGTAACTTCTCTTCGTCCACAGTCTAATACCCCTTGGTTCTTGGTCAACCAATCCATTCCTAATATGATGTCCAGGGTTTGGGGTGGCAAAACCATAAGGTTGGACAGGGATAGCACGTCCTTGATCCGAATGGGCACATTAATGCATGCATGGGGTATAGTTATATCTCCCCCGGGTGAATGTACTACCATTGGTCTCTTAAGGTCTACTCGGTGCAAGTTGTGCTCTTTGCTTATTCTTGACGATATAAATGAATGCCAAGCTCCAGAATCAAACAAAACTTTAACTGGTGTAGAATGGATAGAAAACATACCCATTAGCACGCTTTAGTCCTCTTGAGCTTCCTCAGCATGCACATGGTTAACCTGACCACGGCGGAATCTGGTTGTAGCTTCTTTTGGTTGGGGCGTTTTGAACAGACTGCGTCCAGGTGCCGGAGCGGGGGTTCCTCGTACTGTGATGGCGTTGGCTCCGGTGCGGTTGGGGGTGTTGCGCGGCTTAGGGCAGATGTTGGCGTAATGCCCAAATTCTCCGCAGTTGAAGCAGTTGACATTCCTAGTTCCTGGGGTTGCCAAAGTAGGTGTCGGAGTGTGAGACGGTGTTGGAGGTGGCCTGCTGACGTTGCCGGGTGCGGCAGGACGATTGGTTGCCACTATGGCTGGCTTCCAACCTGACGGAGTTGCTCCTTTGGGTCGCTGGGATGTCCCTTGAATTGGACGGGCCATTGCAAGCCTTCTCTTTCGGTTGTTTTCAACCGTCCTCTGGTTATGCTCCAGCCTTACGACCTTGTTGATGAGGCTCTGGAAGCTGGCGTGGTCCTAACCAATCATCGGTCCTCTTAACTCGTCGTTCAATCCTTCGATAAACTTATCCATCTTCTCTTCTTCGTCTGCCTGGTCGCTTGTGGCGTAACATGCAAGCTGCGTGAACCTGTTAATGTACTCTTGTACCGTGGTGTTGCCTTGGCGCAGCCTACGGAACTCATTCTTCTTCATCCTCATGACTGCAGCAGGGACGAAGTTTTCATGGAAGGCAGCCGTGAATTCTTCCCAAGTGGGTTCACCGGCATCTTCGGCCCGAGTTTCCTTGTAGGTGTCCCACCAGTCGCTTGCGGGGCCTTCCAGCTGATTGGTGGCGAAGACGACACTATCAGCTTCCCGTACTCGGACGAGAGTCAACTTCTTCTCTATTATCCTCAGCCAATCTTCAGCATCCATGGGTTCATCTGTCGAGGAGAATGTCGGCGGCTTTGCTCTCATGAATTCGCCGAGGTTTGATCCTCCGCGTTGTCATTGGTTGTTGGCGATAGCTTGAAGCAGTTGGGTCTGTAAGGCCATGACTTCCGCTAGGGTGGAGGGGTTAGGCTCTGGCGGGTTCTCAGTGGCCGCTGGGGCTCTGTGATGATGCGCCATATGAACAACATGGATAAGGTAAGAGACTTGATCCGCTAACGTCACAATTCTAAGGAGTTTTTCTTTGAGTTGTTTAAGGTGATCTTCAAAGCAAGCTTGGTGGAATAAACTCATTTATGACATAACATGGAACTTCATATCAGTTCATAGATGTTACATCAGGGGGATACAGTGGACATGTGTAGTCCCATACAACACAATACAACAACACTAACATCAATCTAGGGTCTTCATATATAAAGGGGTAGGGGCATGGTCATTGTTGTCTTAACTCCATCCAAAGCAAGACCAGAGTTGCTGTAGGTATCCAAACTAGTCATCCAGCCATCCGCATGATCCAGGTGCTGGCAGAGGGTGATCCTTGGCCGAAGCGAATTGAAGTCCGTATGGCTCAGAGGTAGTGGCCTTGGAGTCATGTCCGATCCTTCTGCTTTGTGGCCTGGTGGTCTTCCGGGCAGTCCTAAGGGTGATAGGACCTCCAGCGAGTGTCATGCGGCGGGTAGGAGCTTCCTCCTCTGATGGATCTGTGTCACTGAGCTCCCACTTGACCTCCATGGGTTATGTCTCGTATTCGGAGTCAGTGTTGATCTGAATGGGGTTATCCTCTCCCGAACCAGTCTCGGATGGTGCAGCCGTGGAAATCGGTGTGGTCTCCGATGAGGTAGCAGCAGCAGGGTCGATCAGGTATGGTTCTGACTCAGTGCTTAGCATGAAGGCTTGCTCCATCATGGTTTGAAAGGTGGCCAAGCATGCTGGAGTCATGAAGTAGTAGTGGTCGGGCACAGGAGTAGGGGGTGTGGGCGTAGCTGAAGCAGATGTGCCAGCGGCGTGGACAGGGTTGAAGCGAAGTTGTTCCTCTAGTTGGCCAACCTGTCGCTGGCTCCTACGAAGCTGCTCCTCCAACTCAACCAAAGCCTCTCCACGAGCCATATAACAATCAAAGAGATGTTTGTATTCATGTGTCGCTGCTGCTCATCTATCTCGAGTAATGCCTGTTCATAGCAATCATCAACTGTTTCCGCCCAACGGGACAAACGGGTAACCATGGGGTTATAGTAGCAAGGGGTGGCCTCGACGGTGCAGACTGGGTTGCCTTCCTCCTGGTAGGGATGGTGTACGAACTCGGTTACTGTAAGCTCAGCATGGTGGATGGCATTGAGGCGTAGGAATGCCTCACGGGCTACGTCCTGAAGGGCTGCCTCCATCAAATCTCCGTGGTAACGTGTATGGAAGCAATAGGGTGACTCGCTCTCAATACGGGCCTCAATTGAAACCACAGCTTCCCATACTGGGTGTTCCTCAGTGCCATGTCTTCTGATCCGGTAGGTGGGTGCGTCCGGGTATCTTAGGCACCATAGCAACAGCTGGAGTTGTGACACGAATCCTTCCTCCCGCGGGACCTTGATCTCCCATACTCCAACATGGTTTGACATCTGTTTTGAAGGTTACTTAGGGTCAGAGGGGGGATAATATCAAAACAATTTTAGTAGAGGAATGGGGATAAGAGTATGAAGGAAAATATATTTGTTTTTTGAAAATAGTATGTATTTTCAAAATAATCCTATGTAGGGATATTTCCCTTTAACCAGCTATTTAGGGGTAGGGCGCCAGTTGGTCTTATCCTACAGTCGCACTGCTCTGATACCAGCTCTGTAGACCCCCGCTTTTGAGACGGGAATCATTCGTGTTCATAGTACCATATCCCTGGATCGAGTAGTTCGGTACCCACGAATACAGTACTGAATTACCAGGTGCAAAGTGCACGAATAGTCTTACATCAAAAGTATTACAATATAGGCCCGAAGGCAATATCCATTACATATAGGACCTACTGGTCCGGATACAACCAAAAGTAGAATTTAGATAAGATAGCAGTCAAAAGGCAGCGGCATGTTGGTTGCCACAGGCAACGACCGGGGACTAAGACCTAGTAGACGCCTTCTCCTTCTTCGCCCATCTGGCAGTAAGCATAGGGGTCCTCCAGTTCTTCGTTTCCACCATCTGAAGGTTTGTGCGTATAGCAAGGGTGAGTACCCAACGTACTCAGCAAACCGACAAAGAATGATGCACATGATAGGGTCATTCAAAGGATGGCTATGGTTTATTTGCACAAAGCCAATTTTCACAAATCATTTCACAAACCTAACATCTAGCTAGGTCAAGTTTTAGTTCCATAGTATATTAAGTCGACGACAGTTCTATCTACCATCCATGGTTATTCCAAGGATGGCTTCCCGCCTCCGGTTCGTCATGGTTTTCTGGGGAGTCCACCCCTTCTCGCAGTTCGAGAAGTTGAGTCCACCAACATACAAAATCATTATGCATTCCCACCCATCATTTTAAAATTTATGAGTCTAGCCATGGGAGAAACTTGTCATGCCGCTCATTAACCGTGAGGACGGCTATTCGAATAGATTGATTTACTCACACTGCAGTAGATGTACACTTTACCCGTACTCCGCAACTGCTCATTGAATGAGCTGTCATCCCTTCATATGGGATGGTCACGGCAAAGCCTTTCGATAACTTCGCTTTGGCAGTACCTGCTCCATGAACTTAAATCCTCTTGCACTCTAGCGCGGGGTGGCGGAGTCCGGGCACGGGCGGAGTGTGGCGCGCGGGGCGGCGGGGTCGGGCACGAGCGACGCGGGCGCGGGGTCCGAGCACGGGCGGCGCGTGGCGCACGTGGGGCGGCGGCGTCGAGGCGGGCAGCGCGGGCGCGTGGCGCGGCGCAGCGCGGCGCGTGTCGCGCGCGTGGCGGGGCGCGCGGTACGGCGGTACGGCGTCGAGCACGTGGCGCGCAATGAACAGTGACATTTTGCAATTTTCCCGATTTAATTTCCTAATTCCCATTTCTTTTTTCCTTTCACCTCTAAAATTTAAAATAAAATCTAGCACACCCAAAATTAAGTTGTAAATTATGTTTTCAACCTTTTCACCCACTTTTATTATTTTAAAAATATATTTTACATATTTAATTTAATTCTTTTTCCTAAATTCCAGAAAATGCGCTTTTGATTCGAAATAATTTCTAGACTCATATATATCCTTTAAAATATTTTGTCACTTATTTTGCTCACTAATTAATATTACTCAATCACAAAATAATGTTTTGATCCCAAATATATATTTTTTTATAAATCCACAACCCTTTCCTATTTTATATTAAAATTTCCAACCCTAAACTTTGAAATTTTTCTCCCCAATAGAAATTCAAATCGTTTGGTTTTTCTCAAACATCAAGATGAATCACTCACTTATAAATTTTATGCAACAAAGCTAGCAAATAAGAAGCAATAAACACAATGAGAAGCAATGAGCCAAAAGTTTTTGTGAGTTCCGATTTTTAATTCCCAGTTTTAACTTCTTCAATTTCCAGGGTGTTACACTCTTGCTCGGGCTGCATCGGTCTCGATCTCCGAACAAGGTAATTCCTTGTCATTACGAGCTTTATCGTCGGAATTAGTTCTTTCGTTGTCATGATACTCTAGTTTCAAGGTTATAAACTACGTAATTTATCATACACGGTCTATAATCTAGAGCAATGCCTAGATCTATCCTGCGATTGGCTGGTTTTCTTCTGAAGACAGCAGTCGATGGGGCTAGACCCTGGGGTTGAACTGGATTATATGTCGTGTCTACCGTCTCGAACGATTCACATTGACTCATGCAGATCTGATATTTCTTTTTGTTCTTAATGTTGCATCTAATCGACCTATTAAGTTGCTCTTAGAACTATTAAGATCTGTTTAGTTTAATGTTTATCATTAGAGAAAGTGCTAGAGTTTCATCCAGCCTTATCTGTTTTACTTATCTTTCAGTTTTAATTGTTGTTAGATATATTAAGACTTTCTTTTATATTAAGATCTTAATATGTTTAAATGCCCTAAGCCGATACCAATCTGTCAAGCTATGTTGAAAGTCAATTGATCTAGGTTTAGCGCACTTAGATTAGATTAATATCTTTTTATAAAATGTGTCGGAGTATTAGCCGATTCACATTAGATCTGTAGTATCGGCTAGGTTATCAGTGCAGATAATTGTTATTCTAATGCGCCTTTAGCCTAAGTGATTTATACTGTCTTAGCATAGCCGATCTATCCCAATCACTTAGCATAAATATGCTTTGGAATAACAATTATATGTTTATTGATGTCTTCAGCCGATCCGGTAGGATCTAATTTCAACTTAATGCATATTTCTTGTTTCTTGTTGGTTACGGGATCAAACCAACTGGCACGCCCTCAATTCACCAGAGGCGACCAATTTGGACCTGCACTAGAGTAAAGCAAATCTCTCAGGCCAGTACGTGGGAATCGAATTTCTCATCAACACGCTTTTGGCATGCCCGGTGGGACCAAGTGCAGACTTCCGAGTTCAACACAATGTCCAGCGACAAGAACCCAGAAATCAATGAGGAAAACATCATCCCAATGAAGATCGAACAACTGTCGGCTGAACAACTAGCCGACTACAAACAGATGGTCGAGCAGTTGCAGGCTAATTACCTGCAGTCCTTCACCCAGACCAAATCTGGGGCTGTCCTACAGAAGTTTAAATTCAAGCTCGAAGACCTCAACACGTCCTCCGAGGAGGACAGCAAGGGGAAGAAAAAAATGGAGAGGGTTAAACAAGAACAAGATGATTCATGACTCCACACTCTACAGGACTGAATCAACTCGGCTGTGCACCACGCCCTCATCAAACAAAGTGGCATACTGGTTAATACCCTTAACAATATGATAGTCACTGTGGTCGACTCGAGGATAGCCGTGCAACTGCCAAGGGGGCCGACTTATTTCGCTAACGGCCAGTTCCCAAGGTACAGGACGTTGTCAACTCAAGGCTTGCAATCCTGCCACTGGGACAGCCGAATCCTCAAAGTGCAGCTCCAATTCAACCAAACGTGCAGGCATCGACTTCAGAGCCGCATCCCAGGATCCTAGTCCAACAACAGCCCCAACATCAGGGCCATGGTGGCCCGACGATGACATAGGAGCAAGTGGAAAACATGTTCAACACCAATCGGCGGCCAATCATGCCCAATGAGCCGATTGGCGGCATTCCCCGGCTCCACATCATAGCCCGTCGGCAATCGGCTACTCCCTGAGCAGTCACCGCCAACCATGTTTCAGGCACCTCCCGCTACGAATCACGTGCAATACCAACATATGGGAGGCCAATATTATCAGCATTGTCAGCCACAAACGCCGCCGCCACTTCAGTATTGGCAAGGACCCATACCGTATGAACAATACGAGCCGATACCCTAAGCTCAAGACAACAGACCTTGGGCCAATTTGATTGCTGATGTGATGCATGATCAGTTCGGCCTCAAGCCAAAGGACTCCGGCCATATGTACCGATACCCGTATCCAGAGCACTTTGAGAGGGTGTCATTGCCAAACCGGTACAAAGTGCCAGACTTATCCAAGTTCTCAGGGCAAGACAATGTGTCTACCTACGAGCACATCAGCCGATTCCTAGCTCAATGCGGGGAAGCATCGGCTATAGACGCACTCAGGGGTTGCCTGTTCCCGCTATCGTTATCAGGATCGGCCTTCACCTAGTTCTCATTGCTGCCATACAACTCGATACAGAGCTGGGCCGATCTTGAAAAACAATTCCACAGCTATTTTTACTCCGGCAACCATGAGATGAAGCTGTCAGACTTAACAAGCATCACACAGAAGCACAAAGAATCGGTCCAAGATTATATTCAACGTTTCAGAGAAATAAGGAACCGATGCTACAGTCTAATTTTATCGGACTCCCAGCTAGCCGATCTCGCATTTCACGGCCTCTTGCCGCCAATCCGCGAGAGATTTTCGGCTCAATACTTCGAGAGCCTGGCCCACTTTGCCTAGAAAGTGACGGCCCACGAACAAAGATTTCAATAATCTAAGAAGGCCTTCAAAAAAGTTGCCCACGTCGCATACGCAACGGACACAGAATCAAGCGACAGCGATGCGGAGGTGGCTGCAGCCGAGTGGACCAAGAACAAGAAACAATAACCTGCCAATGGTTGAAAAGGTCGGCCAAGGAAGAGAAATATGACTTTGATATCACTAAAGTCGATAGGATCTTTGATCTGCTGCTAAAGGAGAAGCAAATTCGGCTACCAGATAACCACGTTATCCCATCAGCCGATGAACTCAAGAAGAAAAAATATTGCAAGTGGCACAACACCACCTCCCATAGCACAAACGATTGCAAGGTGTTCAGGCAACAAATCCAGTCGGCCATTGAAGCCGGGAAGATAAAGTTTGAAGAATCGGCTAAGCCGATGAAGGTTGATGGCAACCCTTTCCCGGTCAACATGGTCCAAACCGGCCACAAGCGAGCTGATCGGCAGCACCGAATGGCGTACAGCTTAGCTGAAATGCTAAAATCAGTTAGCGCCGACTCAGGGCCACCTCACAGAGAGCCGATTGGAGATATGACTGTGTCAATCAATATGGTGCACACCAATGCACGATCGGCCGATCGTCGGCCCAGGCAGGACAGCCGGCTGCGATTCCAACGTAGGATCCAGGAGGAAGAAGAGAGCCGGCGAGGCAACCCATACCAGAGGCGCTTAATCGGCTGGGTGTGGCCTACTACCGCCGCCACGACGGTTGTGACCCGCATTGGCATCGCGAGTTCTTCAGGTTTTGCTGGGAGCAAGGAATGAGGTTGCCAACCCTCAAAAATTGCCTAGCGTAGAGAGTTCTAGCCGAATACGGGGGGCCACAACTAGAGAGTTCTAGCCGATTCGTCCCTGAGCCGTTCAGCTTAACCAACGTAAACCCTCTGTTCACGATCGGCGCGGCCCCATCTACCAAGACTTCTCTCAGGAAGAAGATCAAGAAGAGGCCGATGAAGAGCAATCGGCCAACCCCCAATGGTGCCCTTCGGACCTCTTTACCAAAACACAAAAGAGAAAAATTCAGCGGCTCAAAAGCGAAGGGCAGGAGGAAGAAGTCCGGCGGATGATCCAACAGCGACAACGTCCATAGGGCACAAAGCGATGGCGCGCCAAGAAACAAGCGGCCACAGCCGATGAAAGCCTAGCTGACGAAAGTCCAGCCGACAAAGCTAGGAGGGCGGCAAAAGGCAAAGCAGTAGTCTCCGCATCGGTCAACATGGTCTTCGTTCTGCCAGCCGAGTTTGAGGCCACTGATGCCAATGCAAACACAGTGGAGGAGACCATGGCTAGATTAGTTTTGTCCCCAGAACAAGCCATTTTTGAAAAACCTGAGGGGACTGAGAATCGGCACCTGAAGCCACTATATGTGAAGGGATTCGTTAATGGCAAGCCGATGTGTAAAAATGTTGGTCGATGGAGGGGCTGCCGTCAACCTAATGCCCTATGCAACTTTTAGGAAGCTGGGAAAAGGAGCCGAAAACCTCATCAAGACAAACATGATTCTCAAGGACTTCGGCGGCAACCCTTCAGAGGCCAAAGGGGTTTTAAATGTTGAGCTGACCGTCGGCAACAAGACCATGCCCACTACGTTTTTCATCATCGACGGGAAGGGGTCATCTAGCCTACTGCTAGGAAGGGATTGGATTCACGCCAACTGTTGTATCCCTTCTACAATGCATCAAAGTCTGATCCAGTGGCAAGGCGACAAGATAGAGATCGTGCCAGCCGATAGGTCAGTTCACGTTGCTAATGCCGATTTGCCACTCTAGGAAATCGATGGTATTGATTGCCTGTCCAGCAAAATCAGGCAAGCTAATTTTCTAAAGGTGTCCGATTCGATATACATCCTATTGGAGATGACGAGCCTCAACTACTACTTTGAAGGCGTCGTGGAGGGCTCAAACGTCTACAGCGAGGACACCGTGGACGGCAACGATGGCAAACTTGGGCAAGGTTTCATGTCGGCCGACGAGCTAGAAGAAATTGACATAGGAACAGGAGATAGGCCTAGGCCGACATACATTAGCAAAAATTTGTCTTCTCATTGTAGGACTGAGCTAATCAATTTATTAAAAGAATATAAAGACTGTTTTGCTTGGGATTATCGTGAGATGCCTGGTCTTAGCCCATACATTGTCGTGCATCGGCTGCCTATAAAGCCTGGATATCGGCAGTACAAACAGCCTCCCAGGAGGTTTAAAGCCGATATCTATGATGCAATCAAAGCCGAAATCACTCGGCTGTACGATGCTGGATTTATTCGGCCCTGCCGATATGCAGAATGGGTTTCAAATATAGTTCCAGTGCTAAATAAAAACGACAAGCTTAGGGTGTGTATCGACTTCAGGGATTTGAACAAGGCTACCCCCAAGGACGAGTACCCAATGCCTATAGCCGATCTGCTAGTGGAAACTGCATCCGGCCACAAAATCATAAGTTTCATGGACGGCAACGCAGGTTACAACCAAATATTCATGGCCGAAGAAGACATTCACAAGACAGCCTTCAGATGCCCAGGGGCAATCGGCCTGTATGAATGGGTTGTCATGACATTCAGTTTGAAAAACGCTGGAGCTACGTATCAAAGGGCCATGAACTAATTTTCCATGATATGACCGTCCCTGGTAGAAATTTACATTGATGACGTCGTCGTTAAATCCAGGGAAACAGAAGACCATATAGCCGATCTAAGACAGGTTTTAGAAAGAATGAGAAAGTATGGCCTAAAGATGAACCCGTTGAAACGCGCGTTCGGAGTATCGGCCAGGCAGTTTTTAGGATTTCTTGTTCACGAAAGACGAAATAAATTTACACCAAGGAGCGTTAACGCAATCAAGACCATTCAGCCTCCAAAGAACAAGAAGGATCTACAGTCTCTGATCAGCAAAATCAATTTCATCAGGCGATTCATAGCCAATCTTTCAGAAAAGATGCGGCGTTCACACCTCTGCTTTGGCTGAAGGCCGATCAAGCATTCACCTGGGGGGCAGAGCAGCAGAAAGCACTGGACAATATCAAGGACTATCTAAGCTCACCCCAATCTTAATTTCTCCACAAAAAGGGATACCATTCAGGTTATAACTATCAGCCGACGAAAAATCTATCGGCTCAGTGTTGATTCAGGAGGTCGAAGGGAAAGAGAAGGCCATCTTTTATCTCAGCCGACGGCTTCTGGATGCCGAAACAAGGTATTCGCCAGTGGAAAAATTATGTCTCTGCCTGTATTTTTCATGCACAAAGTTAAGGCATTATCTATTAACCAACAAGTGCACTGTGGTGTGCAAAGCCTACGTGGTAAAGTATATGCTATCGGCTCCAGTGCTAAAAGGACAGGTTGGGAAGTGGATATTTGCCTTAACAGAATTTGATCTACGTTATCAGGCACCCAGGGCAGTGAAAGGACAAGCCATAGCCAACTTCATAGTTGAACATAGAGATGATTCAATTGGCTCAGTAGAAATCATGCCTTGGACTAACTTTCGATGGCTCGGTTTGTACCAACGGTTGCAAAATCGGCTTGGTAATAATTTCTCCCAGGGGGGCAAGCTTTGAGTTTGCTTTTTCAATCTCGCCCCATGCCACAAACAACCAAGCCGAATATGAAGCCATGCTCAAAGGACTACAACTACTCAAGGAGGTTGAAGCCGACGCCATCGAAATAATGGGAGATTCACTATTGGTCATCAGCCAGTTGTTAGGAGAATTCGAATGTAAGAACGACGCGTTGACCGTCTACTATCAAAAATGCCGAGGATTAATGGACAGCTTTCGGCTAGTGACATTGAAGCACATCCCCAGGAACAGAACACAGAAGCCAACGATCTGGCTCAGGGGGCATCAGGCTACAGGCCGATGACGAAGGAAGTCGAAGTAGAAATAGCCACCATGACAGCCGACGGCTAGAGGTTTGAAGTCTATAACTACCTACAAAATCCTTCCCAGTCGGCTTCAAGGAAATTGTGCTACAAGGCGTTGAGATATGTTTTGCTTGACGAAGAACTATACTATCGTACGATTGATGGTGTGCTACTCAAATGTCTTAGTGCCGATCAAGCCAAGGTAGCTATCGGAGAAGTGCATGAAGGAGTTTGTGGCACACATCAATCGGCTCACAAGATAAAATGGCTACTTCGACGAGCAGGGTACTTTTGATCGACGATGCTAGAGGATTGTTTCAAGTACTATAATGGCTGCCAGGACTGCCAGAAGTTTGGGTCTATCCAGAGAGCACCAGCGTCAGCTATGAACCCAATTATCAAGCTTTGGTCGTTCAGAGGTTGGGGAATCGACATGATCGGCCAGATCAATCCACCCTCGAGCAAAGGACACAAGTTTATATTGGTGGCAACCGATTATTTTACCAAGTGGATGGAAGCAATTCCTTTGAAGAAAGTAGACTCTGGGGATGCCATCGGGATTGTTAAGGAACACATTATATACCGATTTGGTCTCCCTCAAACTATAACTACGGATCAGGGGTCTATCTTTGTCTCAGATGAGTTTGTTCAATTTTCCGACCACATGGGGATCAAGTTGCTCAATTCTTCGCCGTATTATGCTCAGGCTAACGGGCAAGCACATGCCTCAAATAAAAGTCTAATCAAACTGTTAAAAAGAAAGATCGCTGAGCATCCAAAGCAATGGCATAGCCGATTAGCCGAATCACTTTGGGCCTATTGGATTGCTTGCCATGGATCAATCCAGGTGCCTCCATATAAACTGGTCTACGGAAATGAAGCAGTTCTGCCATGGGAAAATATCATCGGCTCAAGGAGGATTCAGTTACAAGATCAGCTCACAGCCGATGATTATTATAACTTAATGATGGATGAGTCAGAAGACCTGGTTCTATTAAGGATGCGTGCCTTGGAAAAAGTGACCAAGGACAAGGAGCGAGTAGCCCATCATTATAATAAGAAAGTTGTGCCTAAGTCTTTTGAAGAGGGTGAGCTCGCTTGGATGTTGATATTGTCGATGGGATCGAGGGACAACAAGTTCAGCAAGTGGTCACCTAACTGGGAAGGGCCTTTCAAGATCCACAGATGCGTCTCTAAAGGGGCCTACATGTTAGAAGGATTGGATGGAGAAGTGTTTGGAAGGGCTCTCAATGGCAAGTATTTGAAAAAATATTACCCCAGCGTTTGGATCAACTCATGATTCGGCTAAGGACTTGCCGATTCGTATTAGCCGATGCGTTGAATACGCATCGCCTTTAGGTCGTTTTTGCACCAAGTTTTTCCCCTAATTTTTGTACATCGGCTCTACCTAGCCGACAGCGTCAGATATTCAGTTCACTAATTTTATCGATGCTGAGGACACCTTCAACAAAATTAAGGGGGAATACAATATCAGGAATTGGACGCATCAGGGCATAGCAAATTTTGAAAATTTTTCAAATTCTTTGACGTTTTTGAGTCCAGATTGATCGGCAAGCATGCACATGAGTGGTATTGAACAAATTGATTACAACAGAGTTCGAGCCGATTACGAGACGAGCTGTGCATTTGAGTTACAAAAATTTCCTACCAACAATTACAATCAGTTCAACGGGAAAGGAAGTTGGTAATAGCCGATATCGCCTTACGACGAATCCCGTCTATCTGTTTGATGACCTTGGCGTCGGCTACATCACTCCCTGGGATCGGCTTCATCGCCCTGGCCATATCGGATAAATGTGACACGACCACCTTGATCTTCGCTCGTTGGTCCTCGATCTCTTTCGGCAGGCCGGCCACACGTTGTTCTTTGGCCAAGATGTCGGCTTTGACATTAACAAGTTTGGCTACCAGTTCATCCCGATGCTTGCAAAGCCGACCAAGCTCAGCAATCATCTCAGTCTTCAAGGCATCGAACTTGGCCTTCTCGATGGTGATTTCTTGTTGGCTGGCTTTGATAGTGGCCTCTAGCTCTTGGTTATCTCGGTGATCGGCTATTCTCTGCTTGGCTCGTTCGAACTTGTGCCAATGCGCTTCCATGAAGGTGGCCGGTGTGATGATGTCGACCAGCTGATCTGGCAGCCGATCCTGGACGTCTTCAAACCGACTACGGATTGAGCCATAGTCAGTGACCAAAAAGTCGAGGGAGCACTCTAGCCATTTGGCTATGTCCGACAGGGTGGCCCGTAGGTCCTCGTCCGACAGCACCATGGCCTTGTCGGCATCCTCATCAGGGTCCAGTAACTCTGAAAGGTCAAAGTCCAAAAGATTAGCTACAGACTGCAAGAACAGAAGACAGCTAGAAGAGTCGACAAAACTAATGAGCCAAGTTATGAAGTTGAACAGAATTTACTAGGACAACTGGCACTGAGGTGGCCACGTCTTCGGCATCACCACCACCTGCAGCCGCTGGCGTGTGCTCGCTCGATACGTGGGGAGAAGGTGTTGTAGCATGAGGAGGCTGAAAAAAGATACAAGTCAGAAATCGGTTGTGTTGATAAGAGGAAAATGAAGGATGGTAGAACTTACCGAGGGAGGAGGAGCCATTTTCTTTTTGGCAGCTAGTTTCTTCGCCTACAGACACAAAAAGCCGATGAAACATAAACTTGAAAAAGGTAATGAGATCAAGTGATGAAAGGTGTTTACCGGTTGGGAGCGAGGAGCGCGCTTCGGAGGTCTCGGAGTCTTTTCTATGGTTTAATCAGCCGATGGAGTTCGAGCATATTTGTTTGAAGAGCTCGTTTTGGCTGCGGCAGCGTCGACCACCAGTCCATCTCCTCGTCCCTAACTTCTTCTTCCAAGATTGCGTCCACATCGGGATCGACTAGAGGCAAGTCGTCCGCTGGAGTTGGTTTCGGCTTCTTTGAAGCCCGTTTCTTTTTCTCTGCAGCCGGGGTAGCAGCACCCGACGGCTTCGCTCTCTTTTGCCGATGCAACGGCTCACAGGTTTGGCCATGAAGGAGTGTGTTTACCTTCGGCGCATGGAAGCTGATGATCGACGAGGCTAGCCCGCAACCGCCAGACAGTACGCCAGGAGCATAGAGGATTGCCACTCCCGTGTTGCTTGTGTGTGGGGGAGAGGCATCGGTTGTCTGCAAAAGAATGAAGCATGGCTAGCCAAATATGTGGGCAATGACCGAAGGGAACTAAAGAGAGAAGAGACTTACCGATGGGGTCATCTCTGGATTGACGATGGTCAGGTACATTGAGGCCGATTGATGAAACAAGTGTCGCTTCCACTCATTCCACCATCGGCTGAAGATGGTTGTCCTCGTTACCGCCAAGTCGATGTTGTCGATGCTGCCCAGAGGGGGACCCGAGATGTTGAGCAGCCGATGCATCATGAGGTCTCCTTCGATTTTACCCCTGGCTTGGATCTTGTCTGAGTAATAGAGGCCGATCGGCAGTTGGCCCATGCCAAGTTGTCTCGCGGCCACCATCGGATGATAAAATTCGTAGGACTTCTAGATGTTGCGCCCTTGGTGGATGCCGACGTGGAGGATGCAAGGTGTTATGGCCGATATATAGATCTCCCTCGGTTTTTCATATTCTTCAGAATTGAGCTCATCTAGCCGAAGGTTGTCTAGGAGTTCAAATTTGGCAAAGTCCTCATAGGCGAACCATATCCTCGAGCTGCTTGGGAAGCCGCTATACAGGTTGATGAACCAGTTTTTGAAATGATCAGCTGTCAATTTGGATCCAGAATAAGTTGCCGCTGCTTCCCCATACGACAGGCATCGGCGGGTGGTCACTTCTTCATCATCTTTGAAACGTGGCTCGATTAGGGGGAAATCGGTTTCTAGTGGAGGTGGCCTTTCTGCAACCTGATAGGTGTGAAGATTTAACCACAGCTGCAGCAGCCACCAGGGCTCTCCTGTGTTGACGGCCTGCTTGGACGCCAGTCTAGCCGATGCGTTGCTTAGCATCTGGTACAAATAGTCGAGCAGGTATTTTCCTAAGGGGACTTGCTTTTTGCTCACTAGAGCTTTGGCTACGTGCTACCAGTTGCTAGTTGGCCCACAGCTTGATCCACAGAATACAATTTTTTCTAGCCACATTAGTAGGAAAGCTGCATGTTCTCTCCTCAGAGATCGGGTCGTCTTTCATGTTCATTGATATAAAGCCGCTCCAGCCCCCTATGCTCTTGGTCTTGAAATTATGAGTGCATTTGATGTTCAGATTGGTTGGGTCAACTGTGGAAGTTATATCCAGTCTAGTAATCATTGCCACATCCAAGAGAGTTGGCGTCATTGGCCCTTGTCTAAACAAAAATGCATTCAGCGTATCTGACCAAAAGTAAGTTGCAGCCGATAGGAGGGGTTCATCCTTGAGCATGTTGGCTATTGTTAAAGCTAGACACTGGCTTATACCTAGCTCGGTCCAATAAGTTTGTTCCCTAGCCGACATCCTTAGGTACCAGGCCGGCCAAGATTTGTCCGTTGAAGGCCAAGACTTGAAAGCACCAGACCAATGGGCCAAATCAGGGGTGGAAAACCGAAAGGGTATCCGGTTTGTTTCGGCATTAATGAATTCACTGGGGTCCAAGTTGCCGATCGGCCCTAATAAGAACTGATTTGGACTAACAAGGTCTGGGATGGCGATTTGGTGAGCGAGGTGCTACAAGTGAGAGGATAGAGGAACAAGATTACAGAAGGAAAAAAGCCAAATTGCAAGGAATAAGGGGCTACAGCCGATAGAACTTACCTTAGGGTATTCTGTCTAGGACGTGCCGGAGCGAGTGCTTGAAGACGCCATCAGTGGAAGGGATCGCCACTGTGGAGGGGTTTGCCGGTGAGGTCGCACTTCGGTTCTGACGGGGTCACCGAGGAGATGGAAAGGTTTTTTTCTGGCTAGGGCTTGAGGTTGCAAAAGTGACAGCGTGGCTTGGTTCGGCGCAAGGCGGGTGTTATTTAAAGAGTTTTTCATGACAGCTGTCACACCCAGAAATTCAAACCCAAATTTCCAGACTATTTTGTGCATTTAATCCCTGTCCAGGCATCAACCAGGGTACACAAAATGACAAATCAATACACAGATCCATACGTATAAATAAAGCGTATAAATACTTACACAACAGGCACTTAGTCCTCACACCCAAAAGGGGGCAGCAACAGAAAAGATGGACGATCCTAGCGGGGCTTCAGCTCCACTCCACAGGCAAACTCAACTGGGGTCTAAGCCTTGGTCCTCTAACACCGTCTTCAACTCAGAAGCACTACACTTCTGAAGGGGGGAGAATTTGCAAGGCTGAGTACGACCAACGTACTCAACAAGCCACACCAAGGAATGCAGAAATGCGAGGGAAGGCAAGGAGAGGCTTGGGGCAACTTTGCGGAAAGGCGGTTGCAAAACACTATTTTGGAAACTGGGAAAACTGTTGAGTAGTTAAGTCAATATTAATCCTCCACTGAACAACATTATCCCCACGTTGAACAGGCCCAACCATCCACCTATACTAGTCATGTTCCATTAATCAGGGTTTTAAAGGTGTGAGACTAATCACGGTGAGCTCGGTTGATCGCCCCATTACCGCGGGCACGGCTATTCGAATAGTTTTACTCTGATCAGAGGCGTGCAACTGTACCCACAAGACACAGCCCCACAACATGGTCTCCCGTGCGCCGGAATACCACCATGGTACCCCAGAAAGGAAACTGTGATAGGACCTTTCGTATAACCCTCCACTAACCAAGCGAACCCCACCAAGGTTTCGCCCCCACTCCCGGACCTTGGGATGTGGGCAGCCCCCCCGAGTGCCTCGGTGAATCCGGCAGCCCAGCAACCCTTATATCGGGGCCGATTGAAACTCCATCCCACTCACCCTTGCCGATAGGTTCATCAGCTAGGAGAGGCTACACTACGAGACCCACCTTACCCATTTTGGCTTGTGGTTTGCACGGTCATTCTCCCAAGGGGTCCCGTGAACCGGTCCTTAATTGCCATGGGTGCGACAAGCCAAAACCATGCACCCACAGCCCACTATTTAGTCATATTTTAGTTGGGATATTATGACCAAAAAGACATGGCCAGATGTTCCGAGCTTGCAACTCATCTGAACTAATTATAGATAGTGTGATTATCCCGTTTAGTGAGCTAGTGGTAATTAAGCATGTCTAAGCATATAATTCTAGCGAAAGTCACGTAAGTGACTAAAGCTAGTCAATTATCACCCAATGTTTGACAAAGGACGGTTATCAAGAGGTATGGCACAAGCAAGCAGATAGGTAATCCCATTATTTCATGTAATTCGCAAAACATGTAATTTTATTTGCAAACAGTAAAATATTTATAAAAATGGGTTCAATATGCTTCAAGGAAAGTGTGACTTGCCTTGCTTCTTCCAACCAACTTCCGAACTCTTCGCGAGCACGAACTCCGAAATGACAGGAACTACACGCTGGCACGCAAAACGAGGGAAAAACCCTATAAAAACCAAATAACAGTACATGAAAAGTAAACCAACATGTAGAGCTCAATTTTAGATAAATTTTGCAATTTGAATGGCCCAATTTGGAGTTCGAATGAATTATATATGAATTTTAGAGGTTTTGGACCATTTAAATGAATTCGGAAATTAATTAGATTTATTGCACAATTTTTATTTATTTTTCAAAGGAAAAAGGCTGATGCCGACGTCGCAGCCGAGTGGCGACGCGCGGCATGGGCACGGCATGACGCAGCGAATCGGATGCCGACGCGCGGCTAGTGGCGACGCTCGCAGCGCACGCGGTCCACAGCCGGCCACCGTGGACCAAGTCCACAGCGGTCCACGGGCGAGCGCGCCACGTGGCGCACATGTGGCGCCGACACGGCGGCCACGCGGCAGCCACGCTGGCGGCCGGATGGACGGCCACGATCTGCCACGAGGCAGATCAGGCGGCGGAGAGGCGACGATGGCCGGAGGCAGTGCGGGCGGCGGCGCACGTGGCCCGATGGTTGCCGGCGGCGGCCATCGGCGCGACAACGAGCGGCGAGGGCAACGGAGGAGTGCGGAAAGGAGGGGAGGCAGCTCACCGAGCGTGGTGGGGAGGCGGCGCAGGCAAACAGCGGCGAGCGGGGCGGGGGTCGACGCTTGGGATGACGGCGCGGACGGCGTCCGACCGCGATTGGCGACGGTCGAGGGGATGCCGAGGCTCGGAGGGGCACGGTGGAGCTGAAGGGAGAGGCGGCACAGGCTGGCGAGCGGCGTGGCGACCGGAAACGATGGCTGGAGACGGCTATGGCAGCGGCGGCAAGGCGCCCCGGTGGCGATCCGGGCGCGGGAAGCGGCAGCCAGGGTGCGGGGTGACGCGGGGAAGGTGGTGGCGGCCTTGGCGCTCGGCGGCGGGCTCGGAACAGCGGTGGCGCGTGGCTGGAGAAGCGACGGTGAGCGGCGGAGAGAGGGACGGCGCGGGGAGAGCGAGAGGGGGCTTAGCGGGCTCGGTAAAATTGGGGAAAAGGGAGAGGGGGCTCGGCGGGGGCAATTTATAGGCCGGGGAGGGGCTCACAAGGTCGATGCTCGCTAGATTTTGCGGCATAGGCGGTGGTGCGGCATTAAGGCGGCGAACAAATGCGGCGATTGATGGCGCGAGATTTGGGGAAAATAAAGGGAAATGGCCGGTGGCTTGAATGAGGCGTCAAAGCACGCGCGGGAGCGGCGGGGGTGCGCGGGAATCGCGGTGGCAAGGCGCGGGTGGCGGCGGTAATGGCGGTCGAGCCGAAGGTCGGGGATGACAGATGGGCCCCACCTCTCATCGGCCGAGAGAAAGGAGGGAGGTCGGGTAGACCTTTGCGGGTGAGCGCGAGCGGGAACGGGCCGCGGTGGGCCGGCCTGGGGAAGAGAGAGAAAGGAGCGCGTGCGCGAGCAAGGAGGAAAAGTGGACTTTCATGGGGGTTGGGCCAAAACCGGCCGAGAACGGGAGGACTTTTAATTTTTTCTTTTAAATTAATCACATAAATAATTTTGGAATTTTTATAAATACTTTCAGTGCTCAAATAATTCCAAGAAAATTCTTGAAAATATAAGGACACTCAAAGTATTTAATAAAAATATAACCATACTATTTAGTGATTAATTTATTTATTAAATAATTACTGGAATGCTCTTTGTAGCATTAAAAATTATTTTTGAGCTCCAAAATTTCACGTAAAATTTCGAGAGATACCTTAGGGCATGGAGAATATTTCAAAAATATTTCCAACCATGATTTTTAAACGAAATTTGAATTTCCTTAATACTTTCACTTGATAACTTATTTTGCCTTTTTATTTAATTTCGGAAAATGATTTATTTAATGATTTTTAATCCCGAACAAAAATTGGGTTGTAACAACAAACAGATTCAACCTAGAGTTGCGCGGGAGTTCGAAATAGCGTCAAATCCGTAATACTATCATATCATGGACTTGGGGGCATATGTTAACGACCAAAATTGGTAACCAAATCCTCGAGTTCAGGGCTAAGATTGAAGTGGAATCGGATCAGAAGCGCAATCTGCGGAGAGACAGAGGTTGTGTCGGCTGAGTCCGAATTGGCTGTGGAACCCATCGGCTAAGTCCGAATCGGACCAAGTTAGCCGATAGCCGATTCCGATTAGGAGAAGGAGATTGAACTGATCCTGAAAAAGGAGCGTAAAGAAAAAGGTTAGGTTTGGTTTCCAAATATTCGTTAAAGATATTGTCATCTATGGATAGAGTCCTGTAACGGCAATTGTATCTGTAAATTAGGAAGTTATTAGATTTTCCTTTTGTAATAAAGCATGGGACTGTGTGCCAAGATATTGTGGTACTGTAAATAGTAGATAAAGTAGAAACCGAGTCCCACACGGATATTATTATGCCTGGGTATAAATATCCGAGGGCTCTTTGTAAAGGAACCCACACAGAATCAATAAAATTTCAGCGTATCGCCACTGTTGGCACCTTTTTTGGCAAAAGGCACGAACACGATCGAATCACCTAAAGCCTTACGGTGGTTCTTGGTACAGAGTCGCCAACCACGTCAATCTAGCAAAACTAGAACAAAGTGGGTTTTGTAGATCAAATCGGCTAGCGGAACCGATTTAGATGGATAGATTGATAACTACTCATCTCGTGAGCAAACGGAAAGTTTTCAAGACAAACTTACAAAGAAGTGTTGCACTCTCGCAGCGGCGGCGGACGGTTTTCGGCGCAAACCAACAAAGATGGACTAAACTAGGGCAAAGTAGAAAATATGGCTGAAAATAAAGAAAACGATTCAAATAGATTGATTGTATGTTGTGTGTTTTGATATTACAATTGAACCGGCCTTGGCCCTTATATAGGGGTTGGTCTTACCCTCCACAGGCCCTTCTCCACGTCCAATTCGGGATAAACATGTTTGAAAACCCGAGATATACCGTATGGAGAAAGGAAACCGAATACCGACGAAGTCGTCTTGGTTTCGGACTCGCCGGTCGACCGGCCAATGCCTCCGGTCACGGCCCCACCGCCCGGTCGACCGGCCTATACATGGCGGTCAGACCGGCTTCTCCGAAGAAACCGGCAGACTTTTCAAATATTGGCAACTTTCCCTATTTTGATTCCTAGGTGCCAATTTTATGATGAACATCATGAATCTAAAAGCATAAGACATGTTTTAACTTGGGACAATAACCTAATTACCGGCCACAACACCCCCTAAGCATCTTGCCAAATACTCGAGAAGTACTTCTTCTGATATTTACCGTTGATAGCCCGCTGAAACCGTTCTTCTTGAAGTGTCTCCAAGAAATACGCATTGTCCCGAACGATTCCGTATATCCGATAAGGTCCCTCCCAACTCGGCGACCACTTACCGAATTTTTTAGATCGGGAACCCAAAGGCAAAATAGTCTTTCATACTAGATCTCCTACTTGGAACGTCTTTGCCTTCACCCTTCTATTGTATGCTTTAGCCACTCTCTTCTTTTCTTTGTCTATTTTCTCCAAAGCCTTCAAACGTTTGTCAACTACTTCATCAAGGTTATCACCCATCAAGAACCTGTAGTCTTCAGCTGACAAATCGTCTTGCTTTATATATCGAAGAGAGCCAAGATTTACCTCAACCGGTAAAACGGCTTCTTGTCCATAAACAAGCTCAAAAGGGGTCACCTTGGTGGCACCATGCTTGGATATCCTGTGTGCCCATAAAGCATCAGAAAGCACCTCATGCTACCTTCTCGGATGTTCCTCGACCTTCTTCTTGATTAGCTTCAACAATGGCTTATTACTAGACTCGGCTTGTCCATTAGGCTGAGCGTAGTAAGGAGACGAACACAACAGCTTAATACCATAAGATTCGGCAACACTCTTCACTTCTTTAGACATAAAAGAAGCTCCTTGATCTGTAGTTAATGTTTGAGGAATGTCGAATCTATGGATAATATGCTTCAGAATAAAATCAATTACCTCCTTATGTGTCATATTCCTGAGCGGCACGGCTTCGGCCCACTTAGTGAAGTAATCCGTCGCAACTAGCACGAACCGATGCCCCTTTGAAGACGAAGGATAAATCTGACCAACAAAATCTAAAGCCCACCCCCGGAACAGCCATGGTTTAATTATAGGATTCAACACCGAAGCCGGTGCCAATTGAACATTGCTGCACCGTTGACAAGCTTCATGTCGAAACTTGGTTTCGGCAATAGAAATTTGGGGGTGCAGTCAAGATCACCAAGCTCGATGGGTTAAGTGAAAAACAAGGTTTAGACAGGTTCAGGCCCTCTCGTGAGGTAATACCCTACTCCTGTTCCGGGGATTCGATCCGCCGAGTGTTTATTGATCTCAAGATCTGTTGCTCTTATGTCTCCTGAATCTAAAGCTGATAGCTCATGAATCTGATATCCCTCAAGGGACGCCCCTTACCCCCCTTATATAGTCTTGGGAGGCGGGCTTACAGATCGGAAACCCTATCTTACTCTAAGTCGGTTTCCTCAATCTTACCAAACCGTGACTATAGGTCGTTGCCTTATCTCAATCGGCAACGTAACACCCAAGTCATATTTGGTTTACATATTTGGTAGGTGCAATCTATCCCTATCTCCGAGTCGGATAAGCTTGCCATGTGGATACCCGATTGCCATAATCTCCACAGTAGCCCCCGAGTCCTTTTCAGTCGAGGAGACAACTCAGCATCAAACCAAGACAGTATACAGCCAAACAACTTTTTGGCCGAGTGCTTCTGGCGCCGAGTGATTCCATCATCTCTGCCTGAATCTGCCGAGTGGCTCCAAAGACTGTGAAGGGCTAGAAAATATCCAAAAAATAAACACCTAGATGCATCTCTTGATACACCTAATTAGGTATAGCCCTCGACCGTGTGATTAGCCAAAAACAGACCAAACATACAGCCAAGAACTATAAAGAATCATACTCATATAAATGCTTAACTCATACTAAAGCAATTATAAAAATCTCATTACTCGGCAAGCTCATGCTCGTCCGAGTGAATTTGCCCGAGTCATCTTAGAACAAATAACTCAATCAACCCTCATGGGTAAAAATGCACTCGGTAAGCTCATGCTTATCCGAGTGAAGCTACCCGAGTAATCTCGGATCAAATATTTTAATCATCCCTCATGGGTAAACAAGTTTTTCAGTCATCTGAAAAATATGACCAAATTATTAAATAGCATTTGCCATAATACTGGTCTCAATCTAAAAAAGATCTTCACCAAGGTGGAAAGATAGCATTGACATAATCATTTAATCAAATGCTTAAAAATCAAACAGCCCTTGTCATCAAGGCAGCTATGAAAAGCTTCATTGTTTGTCACCTTTCAAATTGCATCGTGCTAGCTTCTCATGAAGTCAAGCAAACTGTGGTATGAAAGGATTTTCAAAGGTACAGGGCACTCAGACACGTGCATATTGCCAAGGCAAATCTGCTTAAGTTCATCCACTTAAGTCCCTAAGGACACGCGTCGGGTCACACCTTAGCTAGGCCGCAGGTCTCTCATGGGCTCGGCCCAATTACAAGAAAACCTAGCGCAACCCTCAAATCTTTATACAAAGCCTCGAGGTCATCCCCGCCACTTCGTCTTCCCAAAGAAATTCCCCAATCGCAACACTGTTCACCAGCGCATAGCGGAGAACCCTAAGCCCTTGCGTGCGCCCAATCCACCAATCCAGAAGCTTGTGCTTCACTTTCAGTTAGCCTCCGCACCCATCTTTAGCGACCCCCATCTCAAATCCCCATCCTTTTAGCCAGATCTGCTCCTCATCCAAACCACATTCATGGCGGGTGAGAAGAAAATCCCTTTCGAGCAGTGGGCCACTTCGGATGTGAGGGAATCCACCGTCAAGGAGATGGTGAAGCACGGAGTGCTTCCTCCCAAGGAGATCGTGGACTGGCGCCCGGCGGCGGGTGAGGAGTTTCCCACCCCGAACACCGGTGAGCTCGTCGTCTTCACCTCTTTCTTTTACTGTGGCTTCAGCCTCCCCACCTCCGAGTTCTTTAGGGGGCTTCTTGATTATTATGGTCTTCATCTCTACCATTTGAACCCCAACTCCATGCTCCACATTGCTCTTTTCATCCATGTATGTAAAGCCTTTCTTGGCATTCTCCCCCACTTCCAGCTCTTCCGCCGCATGTTTTACCTTAAGCCGCATCCCAATAAGGACCAGCCATGCGTTGTTGGTGGGGCAGGTTTCCAACTCCGCGGATCCCTCTGCAAGGAGTATTTCTCTCTTCCTTTGAAATCCTCCAACAAGGGTTGGCATGCAAGCTGGTTCTATATCAGCAATCTTGAGCCCAGCTTGCCGAACTTCGTTGGCCTTCCCCCCGTGCCCAGGCCTACTTGGAGCACCGTGCCAGTAGCCCAAGACTGGGAAGAAGCCAACAAGCTGCTGGCGAAGATCTTGGAAATGAAACAAAAAGGCCTTCGTGGCGAACAAATCACTCGGCACTTCATCAAGAGCCGACTGGCGCCGATTAAGGAGCGATCGAAACCGGCCTTTGAGTACGAGTGAGAGGGACCCCAATCGGGAAGACAATGACTCCCTCAGCTTTGAGATCCTGAAAATCCGGATGTACAAGGTCTTCTCGACTGGAATCGCGGTCGAATGCCGCCTCATGCTACCAGTCCTCCCCTTCAGTCTCTATCGACCTCCTCCTCCGGTAAGCCGACTGAACTCTTTCATTGCCTTGTAATCTTGATGTCACACTTCTTAGTGTTGTAAGAAACTTTCTTGCAGGAAAATGCCTCTATTATCTTGAAGCCATACAAAATACCTCACGATGAAGTGCCGACCCGGCCTACCAAGAAACCAGCCGGCGGCGTGAAGATCCAGAGTGATCCAGCCGGGAAGAGGGCGGCCCCGAGTGAGGACATCAGCAAACGGGCAAGCAAGAGGAGGCTCGTTATTGATGACTCGGACGACGATGTCCCAGCCCCTCCAGCCGAAGCGATCCCTCCAAGGCCGTCACTGAAGGCGGCGCCAAAGATCTGCCGGTCGTCCAGGTACACCTCGTGACTGAAGTTTGAACCCATCGTTGAAGGTTCCTTCGTCTTCATTCCAATTGCTCCTGTCGTTCTCTTTGCAGGAGGCCTCAAGACATAGACCCTGTGGGACAGAGTGAGGGGCCAACGCCAGCTGCCGCGTTCGGCCAAGAGTCAGAAGGAAGAGACCAGCCGGGCTGCTCCAGTCAAGGATTCAGCCGCCGAAACCGGTAAGTCTTGAATTAACACTTCATCTTCAATCTTAGTCTAACTCTTTCGTATCTTCATCTGTTCCTCCTGATCTATCAGCCACAGTAGAAGAGATCCCCAGGTTACAGTCTTCTGAAACCTGGGTTCCCCCGATTAAGATCGAGTGGCGGGATTCAGAAGGCCAGAGGCAGGGCATCATTTTAGACAAGCAAGCAGAAAGCGAAGAAAGGAATGCCCTCATCAACAGCCTGAATGAGGTGACTCGGCTACTCAACGTAAGTCTGGATCCTTTTCTTTTGTTGCATCATTATTCCACTTCAGTCGGCCAACTTCAGGTTTTGCGCGCAGAAAGAGTACTGCCGATCGATGGCCAAGTCCGAGGCGCTCGAGAAGTTGGTCCCGCATCTAAACTCCCTGGAGGACATCCAGCAAGAGTTGAAGACCACTCGAGAAGAGGCCGCGTTGAGGAAGGCAGCCCTGAGGAGGGAAATAGCCGAACTCCGGGAGGAAAACCTCGACCTCCGGGGTTCAATCGGGAGTAAGCTTAGCCCTCTCAGTCTTTTAATGGTCTCTGTGTTGATTCTGATTGTTGGTAACCTTTCTTGTTTGTAGAAAATTCATGGAGGTCCACTTACTTCAAACCCAGCTGGAAGCAGTCAACCTTAGCAAGGCCGAGCTGGAGGCCGAGTTTGAAGGTAAGCTTCTTCGAAGTAACATTCTTTTGTACTGCTTTGTCTTCGAGTACTTTGCGTGATCATGTTCTTTTGGCAGCTTACAAAGTCAAGACCCGAGCTCAATATGACGTCTTACTTGAAAGGGTCAAACAAGCTGGAAGGGTCCGAGAAGATGTAGCGAGCGCAACAGCGCCGATCCTGCTGTCTTTGTTCCACCATGGAGTCGGGACCAGCTCACTGGACCCAGTTGAAGTCTTTGACAAGCTTAGGTGAGCCCCTGACCAGTATTTAGCCAACATTTCCAAGGCGGCTGTCATGGGAGCGGGCTTCGCCCTTGCACAAACGAAGTCACTCTACCCTCGAGTGGATGTGGATTCAGTCGGGGAGGGCTTCGCTGAGGGAACTTCAGATGAGCAGGCCCTTGATTTGATTAGTGAGGCACAGGAATCGGCCAAAAAGGTGGCCGCCGATGTAGTGAACCACTTCCGGCCATGATTTGTCTTGTAAACATTATACGCAACTTTCTGATGTAAACTTTGTAGATATTTGGCTTATTTATGTTAATGCCCTGACCCGAGTTTTCATGTAAAATTTCTTAAGTAATTTTTGTCCGACTGTCATCAAGCCTAAGCCTGATTAGGTCATCAAAAAATTCTCAGTCCTTAAACATTGAACTCGAATCAAGAAACATTAAACAATGATAAACCAAGTACGCATAGGTTGTCAAAAAAAAGACCATGCTTTATTGACATATGTACAGCCCCCGACTGCTAACTCAAGAAGTCATCTTGCTTGAGGTTGACAGTCAAGAGGAAACATGAAACTCAAGTCAATTTAAGCATAGAATCGTCGGAGGTGCTCGATGTTCCAGGAATTCTCCACCATAGACCCGTCTTCACGCTTTAATCGCTATGCGCCTGGCCGAGTCACCTCAGCAATTATGTACGGTCCTTCCCATAAGGGGGATAACTTGTGACGGTCCTTGGAGGTCTGGATCTTGCGTAGAACCAAATCGCCAACGATAAAAGCTCGTGCTCGCACGTTGCGACTGTGGTATCGTCTGAGCCCTTGAAGATATTTTGCCGACTGGATGAGGGCTGCCTCACGGGCCTCTTCCAATCGAATGAGGTCATCCACTCAGTCTGGGTCATAGCGTTCATCGTTGAAGCTGCGGACTTAGAGGGACTCATACTCCATCTCGTTTGGCAACATGGCTTCTGCGCCATAGACCAAAAAGAAGGGAGTTTGGCCAGTAGCCCGACTGGGCGTGGTCCGCAAAGACCATAGAACCGAGGGGAGCTCTTGCACCCACTTGCCGGCATAAGGACATAAGCGGTCGAACACGCGGGCCTTAATGCCTTGAAGGACCATGCCGTTGGCACGCTCGACTTGTCCATTGCTTTTGGGATGTGCGACCGACGCATAGCAGATTTTGATTCCGAAGTCTTCGCAAAATTCCTTGAAGATGCCACCAGTGAATTGAGTCCCATTATCGATTATAATTCTGTTTGGGACGCCGAAACGATGCACGATATTGAGGATGAAGTCCCGTGCCTTGTCAGCAGTAATTGTGGCAACCGGCTTAGCTTCGATCCACTTGGAGAACTTGTCGATTGCGACGAATAGGTGCGTGAATCCTCCTGGAGCCTTCTTGAAAGGGCCGACCATGTCTAAGCCCCATACCGCAAATGGCCAGGATAATGAAATTGTTTGTAGCTCTTGGGCTGGGACATGGCTCTGTCGGGCGAAAAATTGGCAGCCTTCATAGGTTCGTACCACTTTGTCCACGTCGAAGACCGCGGTAAGCCATAAAAAACCTTGTCTATAGGCTTTGCCCACCAAGGTGCGTGATGCCGCGTGGCTTCCGCATATGCCCGAGTGGATGTCTTGGAATAGCTGTCGTCCTTCCTCAGGTGTGATGCATCTCATCAGGACTCCGGAGGGACTTCTCTTGTATAAGTCGGAGTCAACCATGACATAAGCTTGGCAACGACGTCGGACACGTTCTGCCTCATCCCGGTCTTCCGGCAGCTCTTGCTGTGTTAAAAATTTGATGAGTGGTGTCCTCCAGTCGGCGTCAATCATGGCGACTTCGTTTGCAGCTTGTTCGTGGGAAGTTGGCTTTGACGCAATAGTTGGCTCATAGAGGTGCTCGACAAAAACGTCTGTTGGGGCGGCTTCACGTTTGGACCCGAACTATGCCAACGCGTCAGCTGCTTCGTTATTGTGTCTTAGGACGTGTGATAGCTCGAGTCCGTCAAACTTGTCTTGAAGTTTGCGAACCTCCTGTCGATAGGCCTCCATGGTGTCGTTTAGACAGGACCAGTCTTTCATTACTTGGTTCACGACCAGCTGGGAGTCCCCTTTCACGACGAGCCGACGTATCCCGAGTGAAACTGCAAGCCGCAGTCCATGTAGCAGGGCTTCGTACTCGGCGACGTTATGTGAGGCGGAGAAGTGGAGGTGGAGGACGTATCTTAGCCTTTCCCCGGTCGGGGAGATCAGCACAACTCCTGTCCCAAGCCGGTGATACCCTTGGATCCGTCGAAGTGCATGGTCCAATATTGAAGGTCTTCCCGAGGTACATCTTCTTGTTGTTCGGTCCACTCAGTCAAGAAGTCCGCCAGGGCTTGTGATTTTACAGACGTCCTCGCCTTAAAAGTTAAATCCAGCGGCATCAGCTCCAGGGCCCACTTCGCGATGCGCCCAGTTGCCTCCCGGTTGTGGATGACTTCGCCGAGTGGAAAGGAGGTGACGACGGTGACCGAGTGACCCTGAAAATAGTGCGCCAATTTCCTCGCGGTTATCAGAACACCATATAGCAATTTTTGTACCTACGGGTAGCGAGTTTTGGCTCCTGCCAGCACTTCGCTAACAAAGTAGATCGGCCTCTGAATCTTCTGGACCCGCCCTTCTTCTTCGCGCTCGACCACGAGGACCGTACTAACCACTTGGTGAGTGGCTGAAACGTGCAGCAGGGGCTCCTGGGCCGAGGTGAGGCTAGGACGGGCGGCGTCATGAGAAATTCTTTGAAATCTTCAAAGGCCTTGTGGGCTTCCGTGGTCCATTGGAAGTCATCCGTTTTCTTCAGCAATCTGAAGAAGGGCATGCCTCGTTCGCCGAGTCGAGAGATGAATCGGCTTAGCGCCGCCATGTAGCCAGTGAGCTTCTGGACATCCTTCTGGTTACTCGGGGGCTTCATATTCAAGATAGCGTTGATCTTTTCTGGGTTGGCTTCAATGCCACGATGTGACACCATGAAGCCGAGCAGTTTGCCTGATGGGACGCCGAAAGTGCACTTCTCCGGGTTTAACTTCATTCTGAAGGCCCGAATATTTGCGAAGGTTTCTTCTAGGTCAGCAATCAGGTCTTCTTTCTGCTTGGTCTTGATGACAACGTCGTCGACATAAGCTTCCACGTTCTTCCCAATCTGCGTCTGAAAGCACCTCTGGATTATGCGTTGGTATGTGGCCCCAGCGTTCTTCAGGACGAAGGGCATGGTGATGTAGCAGTAGGCTCCAAACGACGTGATGAACGATGTCTTCAGGGCGGTGGATTCTTTCAAACGATCCGGTGGTAGCCCGAGTAATGTCAAAAGCTCGGGAGTTGGCACGGCCGTTGAATCTACGACTTGGTCGATGCGAGGCAGCCCGAATGGATCTTTGGGGCAGGCTTTGTTGAGGTCGGTGTAGTCAACGCACATGCGCCATTGCCCTGTCTTTTTACGGACCAGAACCGAGTTGGCCAACCAGTCGGGATGTAGAACTTCTTTGATAAAGCCAGCGGCTAAGAGCTTTGTGAGCGAACCTGCGTAATCGTTGTTTGATTGGCTTTGTGTCATCTTTGACGCGTAAAGAGTGCTCGATCACCTCCCTAGGAATTCCAGGCATATCAGATGGTTTCCAAGCAAAAACATCTTTATTATTTTGGAGGAAGGTGACGAGCGCGCTTTCCTATTTAGGATCTAGTTCAGCGCCAATTACAGCAGTTTTCGAGGGATCTGAAGGATCAAGGGAGATCTTCTTGGTCTTGGCGTCGCCGGTTCCTGATTTGGCTATCTTCTTCGCGGGGATTTCACCCTCTGCCGAAGTCGATGCGGCCAATCGGATTTCTTGCTGGCCACGAGATCTCTCGCAAGATTGGGCCATGTCGCAGCTCTCCTTGTCGCAGGTGAAGGCTTGCTTCACGTCGCTGCAAAGAGTGATGACGCGTTGGGACCCGGCATCTTCATGCAGAGGTAGGTGTAATGGGGTATCGCCGTGAACTTGGCGAGTGCAGGCCTTCCGATGATGGCGTGGTAGGCCGTTTCGAAGGGGGCTGAGCTTGCCATCAGTTCGGCCCTCGGGATCTGCATCTCGTCCAAGGTCTTGGCGAACAAAATGTTGAGGACGCTGCCCCCATCGATGAGGACGCGCTTGAGCTTGATGTTGCGGACCACCGGGTCCAAGACGAGTGGGCACCGCCCCGGGTGAACCACTCGGTCAGGATGATCCGAGCGGTCAAAAGTGATGGCCACCTCCGACCATCGTAGGTACTGTGGGACTGTGGACCCCCGTTTTTGAGACGGGAATCTTTCGTGTTCATAGTACCAATTCCCTGGATCGAGTAGTTGGTGCCCACGAATACAGTACTGGATAATCAAGTGCACATGCACGAATAGTCTTACAATACCATTATTACATTAATAGGCCCGAAGGCATTGTTCATCCACAGGACCTTATGGTCCGAATACAACATAAAAACAGAATTTAGATAAGGCAGCGGAAAGAGGCGGCGGCTCGTCAATTGCCACAGCAACGACCGGAGCTAAGGTCTAGTATGCGCCGTCGTTCCTTCGCCCTCCGGGTAGTACGCGTAGGGTCTTCGGCTCTTCATTTCCATCATGGAGGTTTGTGCGTATAGCAAGGGTGAGTACCAACCGTACTCGGCAAGCCAACACAGAATTGATGCATATGATAGGGTTATTCAAAGAACACGGCTAGAGTTATTTTTGCGTAAAGCCAATTTTCACAATTCTTTTCACAAGCCTACCGACTAGCCAAATCAAGTTTTAATTTCATAGTTCATTAACCCGGCGATGGTTCTGTCTACCATCCATCGTGATTCCAAGGATGGCTTCCCGTCTCCGGTTCGTCATGATTTTCGGGAGTCCACCCCTTCTCGCATTCTCGAGAAGTTGATCCACCAGCGAATGAAACCATCATGCATACCCATCCCAACAGTTTTAAAGTTTAAAAATCTAGCCAAGCGAAAGTCTTGTCACGATGCTCAATATCCGCGAGCACGGCTATTCGAATAGATTGATTCACTCACACCGGTGGATGTACACTTTACCCGTACTCGCGACGGCCCAACAAATGAGCCTACGCCTCAACACATGAGACGGTCACGGCAAAGCCTTTCGATAACCTTGCTTTGGCAGTACCGCTCCATGAACTTAAGCCCTCATGCACTCTAGCCGTCCTTTTCTAGCAAGTGAGAGGAGTTCGGCGCACCGGGGTAAGGGAAGTCTTTCCGGATCTTTAAGTTTAATTAACATCGGTTTAATCCCACCATTCATAACAAAGGCCGCAGCCTCATTCTCGTCCCATAACCACCTCATAGAGAACCATCTATGCAAGGATACGCCTCCGCTCGGCTATTTAATCAGCTAGGTCTATACCCATTCGAGAAGTACGGTTGTACGGCTCGTTTCCGCTATCTCATGGCTTGGTCCTTAATTGACCAGGTCGGCACTTGCCTTTTCGGAATCCACCCAAATCATCCGGCCGCCCCAGTCTAAAACATTTGTATAGTACTTTCAATTTCCACCAAACTTAGTTCATCATGGCCATGTGGCGCTCATGTCTCCACATGCCGAATCTCAACTACCTTCCCTAAGGTAGTTGCCCAAGCACAAAGCTCTTTTATAAAGTCATGAGTATGCATAATCTAAGTTTAGCAGGGCTAAGCAGTTTTGCCGAAGCTATTCTCTGGTTATTTGATCACATCGAGGGTTACAAGGAATAATTCTAAAGGTAATCAATGACAAGGTATGGCATAACAAGTATAGGTAACTCGTATAGCATGCATGTTTAGAGTTTAAAATAACATCATTTCGCAATTGAGATCAATATGTTCAAAGAGTGTGATGACTTGCCTTGCTCGCACACTTGAGGGGTGGGATCTTCAGCGGTGCCGATGCCGGTTTCTTCAGGCGCTACCCGTACGTGCGAAAGATCAATTGAATTCAGTTAGAATTCAACAAAGCACCGAGAGATCGAAAAGAACCACAAAAGCCATGAAAACCACTCCAAAAGTTTTGCCAAAAATTCTACTCGAGTTAGGACCAGGTTGCGAGGAAAATCCGGGTTTTTGGAATCGAACCGATGACCTAGGGTTTTCGCAAAGTCGGCGATCGCAATTAAATTTGGAATTTACGTTTGAAAATATCGCGAAGAAAATTCGTGCTCGAAATTTGAGGGTTTGAGCACAAAAGCGAAACCTATTTCGATGGCGAGAAAGAATTAAACGAATCCGGATTGAAAAAACGATGCGAAATGGAATTCGGAAAACGTCCGATTCCGATTTTTCAAACTTTGCACTGAGAAAATATGCGAGAAAATAATTTATTTTTGCCCAAAATTTTACTCAAGTCATCCCAAAATATTTTTCCAAATTTTCCAAAATTTTTCCTAATTTTTCCCTATTTTTCTTTTTCTCTTTTTCTTTTCTTTTTCTTTTTCTTTTTTTCTTTTTCCTTTTTTCTTTGCGCCTTGTTCAATGCCCGCAGGGTGTTCGACCGGTGCGAGAGGAGAAACGAGGCGGCGGCAGTGAGGAACAAGGCGGCGCAAAGGGGGCTTACGGCGACGGCGGCTCGGGGAGGAGCAAGGGGGCACGGGAATGGACTTGCGCACGGCGGCGCGGCTAAACGGCGGCGGTGCGGTGAAATAGGCGGGCACCGCCTTTTATAGCGCGGCCAAGGGGGCTTGGTGCGGCGCGGGGTGGAAGGAGGGGTCCGGCTCGGCGCGGCGCGGGCGGTGACACGCGGCGGCGCACGGGGAGGCCGGTACGGCGGGGCGAACGCGGCGGCCGGCGCACGGCGCGGGCGGGGTCCGCGCGGCGTGCGGCGCGCGGTGTAGGGGCCGGGCGTGGCTCGGCCGCGTGGCGCGAGCGGCGCGCGCGCGGCGCGGCTGGTACGGCGGCGCATCGCGGCGGGCGCGCGCGCGCGGCGCGGCGTCGGCGCGGCGCGCGCGCGCGGCGCGCGCGCGGCGCGGCGTGGCGGGCGCGCGGCGGGTAGGGGCAGGCGCGGTTGGGCGCGCTGGCGCGCGCGCGCGAGCGCGTGCTGCAGGGGCGCGTACGTCGGAGCGGCGCGGCGCGCGCTGGCCGGGCTGTACGGTGTCGAAGTTTGTGACCAATGAACAGTGCATTTTCACTTTTTCCCGATTTTCTATTTTCTTTTCCCATTTTCTATTTTCTTTCCTTCTAAAAATTCCAAAATAAATCCTAATATTCTAAAAATAATTTTTAACTTTATATTTTAAACTTTTTCTTGACTTTCATTTTTCCATAATTATTTTTCATACTTATTTAAATTCTTTCTCCTAATTTTCATAATTTACCCATTTTTAATAAAAATACATTTCCCAAATTTCGAGTACGCCTCCGAGAATTTTATTATTTATTTTGTGTCTCAATTTATCTTCTCCCAACCAAAATTTTTATTTCATATTACTCGAAATGCGTTTTCACAAATCCGCACTTTCCCCGATTCTTTTTTAAAAACCGATGCGGCTTTCGCACCACCGTTTTGTCAACTCCGAAAACTCCAAATACACCGAAAAGGGAATTGACCACGACTAAATTTATGCAAGCGAGGTGGCAAATAAGAAACAACAAACCCGAGAAGAAGCAATAAGCCAAGGTTTTTGAAAGTTCCAATTTTACGTTCCGATTTCGGTTCTCCGATTTTCAGGATGTTACAGGGACCTCGGGTTGCACCGTGTTGACCTCTTGGTCGGTTAGCTTCGTTTCGAAGAGTTACGCGGAGGCTACACTAGCCGAAAACAAAAACTTTTAATCGCGCAAACCAGAACACTTGCAAGTAAGGGCCGATAGATCGTTACCGATTGGAGTAGAGTGCGCGGAATAGCCAATCGGGCAATCCGATCCGAAACAGTGTAGCCGATTCCTAGAGACGGCCGATTCGCCAATCGCCCGATTCGAGTCGTTGGGCCGCGTTCTCACGCCTCGCTCCGATGCGCCCGACCGCAGCCGATCAAGCCGATCAACGGCGCGCAACGTAGCGGCGCCTCTACCGTATCCACACGTCCGGGGACGTAACGCCGTACACCCGTGTGCTAGCACGCGATGCAAGGCTAGGGTTTGGCTCGAAAGTGGGGAGGGTTTCCGTGGAGATTGATCTCGGCGACTTCGTTGCACGCGATGCAATTGACATCCACGGCTCTCCACCCTCCCTCCTTTATATAGAGTTGGCCGACTGGGACTAGTGGCCGATTAGGACTCTATTTTAAATCGGATCTCATCCGTATCTCATAGAGTTGGCCGCCCATACGTCGTAAGCCCATAGGACTCTATCCGATCGGATCCCTATCCGATCGAGCCGTATCCGAGTCCAACTCGAATATCTATTCTATCCCCTTAAGCGTGCGACCACGTAGATTCAGGTATACTCGGTTTCGGCTATAGTCTAACTTAGCCGATCGTCGGCTCGAGTCCAACTCAGCCGACTGTCAACAGCGGCGCCTAGCAGCACATATTGACACCATAGTATACAAGAATATAATATCGGCTCGAACCTGTAATGTGTACACAAATCCCTTTGCCTCACCATACCAATTAAGCTATAGGCAAGATGTGTGCCATCCCTTCAATAGCTTAACCATTCACTCGAACCGTATTGGATTATCGTCCGTTGATTGACTCCTCAATCAACTTTAGCATGGCCATGCATTTCCATAATCCATTACCTCGAGGAGCCCGGAGATATCTCTCCAAGGGAGGGCAAATTCCATCTTGATCACTCACATCCCACTCCATGTTTCATAGCAAACCCGAAAACTACCTTTATAACTACCCGATTACGGAATAGCGTTTGGTAGTCCCAAAGTAGGCTACTACACATGTTGGAATCCATGGTGATCTCGGGTCTAAGGACTTTGTACCAACACTACCCGAGACCAACTAATGGCACATTAAATCCTGTAGTGTCTCATGGTGGGTCTATCCAACAATGTGTTCTCTAACACATATGTCCATGTTTATTGATTTGGTATCTCCATACCCATGATCTATGAGAAATGATCATCAATCAATAGACATGCCGATCTTAGAATCATATTAGTTCCCATAATATGATATATGATCGTGGATCATTTAGAAATAGATTCATACATATCGAGTCTCATAAATAAGTCACGTACTTATTGATCAATACAAGATGTCTATTTCATGGAACGAATAACACTTTATTCATAAATACATAAACATTGACGTGATATCCAACATCTCCATGTTGCCTCTAGGGCATATCACTAACAATCTTCCACTTGCACTAGAGTCAATCATGTAAGTATCTAATACCCATTGCTCTTGTGTGCGCCTCATGCTTCGCCGAGGGAGAGGTTTTGTCGGCGGATCGGCTATGTTGAGATCCGTGTGCACTTTGCATATCTTGACATCACCTCGTCCACTATCTCGCGGATGAGATGATATCGCCGAAGTATGTGTTTGGACTTCGATGTGACCTCGGCTCCTTGGCTTGCGCAATGGCTCCACAATTGTCACAATAGAGAGACATTGGACCAGTCGCCCGGTCATCACACCAAGCTCGAAACGAATTTCTTGATCCAAACAGCCTCCTTTGCAGCTTCCGAAGCAGCAATGTACTCGGCCTCCGTTGTAGAATCAAGCAACGTATCCGCTTGGAACTCTTCCGTGATGCGCCTCCGTTCGTGCAAAACACGAACCCATTGCGATCTATAATCATCCTTGTCTGTTTGGAAGCTAGCATCGGTGTAACCACTTACAACGAGCTCTTCTTCACCTCCATAGACTAGGAACATATCCTTAGTTCTTCTCATGTACTTAAGGATATTCTTTACGGCGATCCAGTGACCTTCACCTGGATCTCGATCGATATCTCGCTCGTAGCACTCAAAGCGTACGAGACATCCGGGCGTGTACAAAGCATGGCATACATGATGGATCCAATTGCTGAAGCATATGGAACCATACCCATCTTATTTCGCTCATCATGTGTCCGAGGACACCGATTCTTGCTAAGATTAATGCCATGTGACATGGGAAAGAAACCTTTCTTGGAATCATGCATGTTGAACCTTTTCAACACCTTGTCAATGTATGTACTTTGGCTTAATCCAATTAGCCTCTTGGATCTATCTCTATAGATCCGAATGCCCAATATGTATGCTGCCTCCCTAAGTCTTTCATGGAAAAACTATTTTTCAATGAAGACTTGACGGATTCTAGCATAGGAATATCATTTCCAATCGTAATATGTCATCCACATATAAGATTAGAAATACAAAGCGCTCCCACCGACCTTTTTGTAAACACAGGCCTCTTCTTTGTTTTTGATGAAACCAAACCCTCTCGATTACTTCATCAAAACGAATATTCCAACTCCGAGATGCTTGCTTCAATCCATAAATGGATTTCGTAGCTTGCATATCTTTCCAGCGATCTCGGATCGACAAAACCTTGAGGTTGTATCATGTATACATCCTCGCTTAGGTTTCCATTTAGGAAAGTCGTTTTGACATCCATCCGCCATATCTCATAATCGAAATATGCAGCAATCGCTAGGATAATCCGAATAGATTTAAGCATTGCGACAAAGAGAAGGTTTCATCATAATCAACTCCTTGAATCTGTTTAAAACCTTTCGCCACCAATCGCGCCTTATAGATGTGAACATTTCCATCCATATCGGCCTTTTCTTAAAAACCCATTTTCACTCAATGGTTTTGACACCATCAGTGGATCAACCAAGTTCCAAACTTGATTGTCATACATGGATTCTATTTCGGATTTCATGGCTCCAAGCCACTTGTTGGAATCGGGTCCCACCATCGCTTCCTCATAGGTCTTAGGCTCATCGTTGTCCAATAACAATATATCACGTTGTTCCGCACATGTGTACTGTCGTGCACGACGTGATCTTTCGACCTCCGTGGGGCTGGTGTATCTACAACCGGTGGCGCAACACTTTGCTCCTCCTGTTGTGGTTCGTGGTCGCCGAAACGTTTTCGGTGTTTCTTGAACTTCTTCAAGATGCACCCTGCTCCCACTAACCCTTCTTGAAAGAAACTCTTTCTCCAAGAAGACACCGTGTCGGGCGACAAACACTTTGCCTTGTTCCCGATTATAAAAGTAATATCCCTTGGTTTCCTTAGGATATCCCACAAAGAAGCACTTGTCGATTTGGGTGTGAGCTTGTCGACCGTAAACATTTTACATAAGCTTCGCATCCTGTTTCAACCGACTTAGATGGAACTCTATTTATTGTGAGCGCAGAATGTTTCAAGAGCATATCCCCGAAGGATAACGGAAGATCACTTTGGCTCATCATCGACCGCACCATGTCCAACAAGGTGCGATTTCTCCGTTCGGACACCCCATTCCATTGTGGAGTTCCTGGCGGAGTCAAGCTGTGGAACAATTCCACAATCTTTCGATGATTACCAAACTCTTGCCTCAAGTATTCTCCTCCACGATCGATCGTAGAAACTTGATTGTTTTCCCTAAATGATTCTGTACTTCATTCGGAATTCTTTGAACTTTTCAAAGGATTCGGACTTATGCCTCATTAAGTAGATATAACCATATCTACTAAAGTCATCGGTAAAGGTAATGAAGTACGATAACCACCTCGGCCGTTGAGCTCATTGGTCCACATACATCGTATGTACGAGTGCCAACAAGACACTTGCTCTTTCACTGTGTCCCGTGAAAGAGCCTTTGTCATCTTACCAAGTAAACAAGACTCACATGTCTCAAATGATTCAAAATCAAAAGAGTGAAGCAATCCATCCTTATGGAGCTTCTCCATGCGTTTCGATTTATATGGCCTAAGCGACAATGCCGATAAACGTGGGGTTTATATCATTAGAGAGTTGCCTTTCGTATTAATGTTATAGATGGGAGACGCTTCAAGATTCAAAACGTATAATCCATTCACCAATGGAGCATGAAAATAGAACATATCTCTAAGATATATTGAACAACCATTGTCCATTGATCTAAAATCATATCCTTCGCTTGCAAACATGAAGCGGAAATAACGTTTTGACATAGTGTTGGAACACAATAACAATTATTCAATTCCAAAACTAATCCCGAAGGTAGATGAAGTGGTATGTGCCAACAAAGAAGCGTAGCAACGCTTGCTCCATTGCCGACGCGCAGTTCACCTCGCCCCTTCTCAATCCTCTACTTCTTCTCATTCCCGCAATGACTTGCAAATATGAGCTACCGATCCGGTATCAAATACCCAAGAGTCGTAGGTGAAGTAGCAAGATTAATGTCTATAACATTAATACCGGCGTAAGTCGTACTTTGCTTCTTTTTGAGATCCTCCATGTACTTCTTGCAGTTCCTCTTCCAGTGGCTGTCTCCTTGCAATAGAAGCAAACGGCATCGATGCCGTCGACCCCTTCTTGCCCTTCTTTGCATTAGAGGCACTCGCGATCTATCGGGAGTTAACTTCCTCTTGGTGCAAAGTTTCTTGACAGTGGTTTGCGTTAGCCTATCGCATCATCATCACATGATGACCATTCTTCGGATACTCTCCTCACTGTCTTTAGAATCCCATGCAATTCAGCCAAGGTTCTATCCATATTGTTCATGTGATAATTCAATATGAATGGTTCGAAGCTCGGAGGGAGCGACCGGAGAATCACATCGTAGCCAACTCTTGGCTAAGGGGAAAACCTAGTTTTTCCGGACTCTCAATGTAGCCAATCATTTTTATCACATGCGGATGACGGGATTCCCTTCAACAAGCTCGCACGCAAACAAGGACTTTGAGGTGTTGAACCTCTCGGCCCGAGCTTGGTTCTCAAACATGCCACGCAGTCCCCGAATAATAGTGTGAGCATCGCCGCTCTCATATTACTTCTAAAGCTCGGAGGACATTGTAGCAAGCATGAGACGGCTTATGTCTAGGGCATCATTAGTGTGCTTCTTGTAAGCTCTCCGTGCAGTTGCAAGTGGCGTTATTAGGCAAATCCTCGGGATAGGGTACTTCAAGAACGTACTCCTTACGCTCTTGCTTGAGAACAATTCTCAAGTTGCGATACCAATCCATAAAGTTTGTTCCATTTAATTTTTCCTTTTCGAGAATAGATCGCAAATTAAAGGTACGAGTGTAGTATTAGCCGCCATTTATTCTACAATGAAAAAGCAAAGTTTAGCACAATGTTTATGCTATGTCTTTTGTTAAACAATTTAACATAAGACTCCCATTACGTATTTTCCACCTTCCCTCTAGGTTACGTATTGGGTCAAGATCCACATGTTAGTTAATTTTCTAGTGAGCTTTGGCATCACCGCTAGAAAATTAGTAACATCGGTAAGCAACACCTTGCTAATCACATCTCTATGTGACTCTTGTTGTTGGTGTGGCATCTCCATGCCCGGCGCCAACCTATGCCCCAAGGCCCAAAACTGTTTTGATAGCCTTGTTAAGTAAACCAAATGCTCCTGCATGTATATTCCGACATATACCCCCTCGTGTTATGATAGAGAATGGCACTCGCTTTGGCGGACCCACCATTGACGAGCATAACGGTGACGGTGCAACATTTGGAAGGGCATCATTACTACTTAATTTTGCGAGGGATGCTATCCTATCAAACAAACATATCACATATATGAAAGGTAGAATAGCATGAAATAGTATGGCCCCCTTCACATGGTGATCTCTATCTCCATGCCGGTGTAGAGGATCTCCATCTTCATCACCGTTCTTCCGAGTGCCGAATGCTTGATTTCTTCAAACTAAGCTACTACTATAGAAGCTCTAATTGAAGATTACATCGACTCGCAGGTCGTGAAAGAATATTACAAGCATTGCACGTATGAAAGAATATTACGGATTGCACATATGAAAGAATATTACATGCATCACATGCATCTCATACATACAATAGGGCCATACCATCTCAAAGCATTCTCTGCAAAAACAAGTTAGGCGTAGAAACGTTTTCTACCTATCGCAGAGATACGGCATCGAGACAACCTATAAGGGGTACGCACACGGCGCGAGGAAGCTAACAAGATCGGACTACGAGATAGCTTCGGCATAATCACAATATACCGTTCCGATACACTATCAAGGAACGCCATCTCGAAGCCGACTCAAACCGAGTTCTATGGATATTGCTTCGACGTAATCACATTACGCCGTTCCGATACACTATCAAGGAACGCAATTACCATCAACTCTCCTCAACAAATCCCGTAAAACCGATTGATCTAATCAACCCGTGCGCAAAACTTGTTCCAGATCCAATCGAAAACCCGAACTAAGCAAGATTAGCTCGATACCACCTGAAGGGTTACGCGGAGGCTACGCTAGCCGAAAACAAAAACTTTTAACCGCGCAAACCAGAACACTTGCAAGTAAGGGCCGATAGATCGTTACCGATTGGAGTAGAGTGCAGCGGAATAGCCAATCGGGGCAATCCGATCCGAAACAGTGTAGCCGATTCCTAGAGACAGCCGATTCGAGTCGTTGGGTCGCGTTCTCACGCCTCGCTCCGATGCGCCCGACCGCAGCCGATCCGAAGCCGATCAACAGCGCGCAACGTAGCAGCGCCTCTACCGGTATCCACACGTCCGGGACGAACGCCGTACACCTGTGTGCTAGCACGCGATGCAAGGCTAGGGTTTGGCTCGAAAGTGGGGAGGGTTTCCGTGGAGATTGATCTCGGCGACTTCTGTTGCACGCGATGCAATTGACATCCACAGCTCTCCACCCCTTCCTCCTTTATATAGAGTTGGCCGACTGGGACTAGTGGCCGATTAGGACTCTATTTTAAATCGGATCTCATCCGTATCTCATAGAGTTGGCCGCCCATACGTCGTAAGCCCATAGGACTCTATCCGATCGGATCCCTATCCGATCGAGCCGTATCCGAGTCCAACTCGAATATCTATTCTATCCCCTTAAGCGTGCGGCCCGTAGGTTCAGGTATACTCGGTTTCGGCTATAGTCTAACTTAGCCGATCGTCGGCTCGAGTCCAACTCGCCGACTTGTCAATAGCGGCGCCTAGCAGCACATATTGACACCATAGTATACAAGAATATAATATCGGCTCGAACCTGTAATGTGTACACAAATCCCTTTGCCTCACCATACCAATTAAGCTATAGGCAAGATGTGTGCCATCCCTTCAATAGCTTAACCATTCACTCGAACCGTATTGGATTATCCGTCCGTTGATTGACTCCTCAATCAACTTTAGCATGGCCATGCATTTCCATAATCCATTACCTCGAGGGGCCCAGAGATATCTCTCCAAGGGAGGGGCAAATTCCATCTTGATCACTCACATCCCACTCCATGTTTCATAGCAAACCCGAAAACTACCTTTATAACTACCGCATTGAATAGCGTTTGGTAGTCCCAAAGTAGGCTACTACACATGTTGGAATCCATGGTGATCTCAGGTCTAAGGACTTTGTACCAACACTACCCGAGACCAACTAATGGCACATTAATTCCTGTAGTGTCTCATGGTGGGTCTATCCAACAATGTGTTCTCCAACACATATGTCCATGTTTATTGATTTGGTATCTCCATACCCATGATCTATGAGACATGATCATCAATCAATAAACATGCCGATCTTAGAACCATATTTGTTCCAACAATATGACATATGATCGGGATCGTTTAGAAATAGATTCATACATAAAGAGTCTCATAAATAAGTCACGTACTTATTGATCAATACAAGATGTCTATTTCATGGAACCGAATAACACTTTATTCATAAATACATAAACATTGACGTGATATCCAACATCTCCATGTTGCCTCTAGGGCATATCACTAACAGTTACACTATATAACCTAGATCAACGTTGATATCTAACCCTACGACTGTTGTCTAGATACAGATGTTAGCCGATTGGGGTTAGATAGCAATATTGATTTAGATTATACATCATACATGATAACTTGATGATTTACGTGAACAAGATTAGAGTGTCATAAAGATGTAAGCACTAATCCCAAGAACGCAAGCCGCCAAAATAAGTTTTACCTCTTGTCGAAGATCGAACTCGATGCAGCCCAACTCGAAAGCAAGAACTCTTCGAAACAAACGAAAGTAGAAAAGGTGGCGATGCGCCAAAAGTGTTATTGAACCGATTCTTCCTTGATTACACAGTATTGGGCTATATTTATACCCAAATACATAATATGTCCTTGTCGGACATGACTCTTATCTCTATTATAACTCAAAATACAAACAAATCCCTCAGGTGGACTCTTACCGGCACAATCTATAAGGAAATTACTTAAAATAACCTAATTAGTAGATACAATTGCCTTTTTAGGACTTTATCCATATATGGCAATCCTCATGAAGCACATCAACCCGATCCGACAAGGATTGCAATATCATCTTACGGAATCGGCTACATCGGCTTACCTTGTCGACTCGGTATTAGCCGATGAACACCTTAGCTGATTCGGTTTGCAATTGGTGTGCACTATGTTTCCGAGTATCACGATTTCTTCCAAATCTGCTTCGGCCTTAACTCCAAATCTGATGCATGATTTACCAAATTTGGTCGTTAACACATGCCCCCCAAGTCCGCTATATTTATAATATTACGGATTTGCCTAATCTTATCTCCAAGAAGATCTTGGGCTTTCCATCCCGTCCGTTACCGCACCTCTTTAAATAATAACCACCGCTTTGAAGTTTTTCATGCCGTTACTTCCATTTTCACCGCTTTAACCACAGCTGTCCCGACTTCGGCCCGATCTCCTCAAAGCCCTCGACAAACCCGCGGGCGATCCCCTTGCGGCGATTATTCCATCTCCAGCGATGTCGACTTCTGCCAATCCCTCTGGTGCCCCATCGGCTGAGTTCCTCGAGGTAAGCCCTATCGGCTATAACTTCTTTTCTTGCTACGATTGGTTTTCCTCTTCGTGATTCGCTTCTCTCTACCGTAGCATCTTTCCAAACAAGTTGCAATTCCTAGTATGGTCCATTCAAACCAATTTTTCTTGGGACCAAATGGCAACATAGACCCTACTGAGTTTATCAATGCCGAGACCAATAGGGTTCCTTTCATGTTGACAAACTCTAGCTTAGCTAACTGGGCTAGAACCTTCAATCTTGGCCATCTACTGACAAAACCTGGCCGGATTGGTACAATAGAATATTAGCTAGTAAGCAGACCCATTGGGAAGAGCTTGGAATAGCATAATGCTTAGCTTTGACTGTAGCCGATATGACCAAGGATGAACCCATGCTATCGGCCGCAACTTACTTTTGGTCCGACACCCTAAACGTCTTCTTGTTTAATCAAGGACCAATGACACCAACCCTTTTGGACATAGTCATGATCACAGGCTTGGATATCACCTTTGAACCTGTAATATCGGCTCTGAACCTGTAATGTGTACACAAATCCCTTTGCCTCACCATACCAATTAAGCTATAGGCAAGATGTGTGCCATCCCTTCAATAGCTTAACCATTCACTCGAACCGTATTGGATTATCTGTCTGTTGATTGACTCCTCAATCAACTTTAGCATGGCCATGCATTTCCATAATCCATTACCTCGAGGGGCCCAGAGATATCTCTCCAAAGGAGGGGCAAATTCCATCTTGATCACTCACATCCCACTCCATGTTTCATAGCAAACCCGAAAACTACCTTTATAACTACCCAGTTACGGAATAGCGTTTGGTAGTCCCAAAGTAGGCTACTACACATGTTGGAATCCATGGTGATCTCAGGTCTAAGGACTTTGTACCAACACTACCTGAGACCAACTAATGGCACATTAAATCCTATAGTGTCTCATGGTGGGTCTATCCAACAATGTGTTCTCTAACACATATGTCCATGTTTATTGATTTGGTATCTCCATACCCATGATCTATGAGACATGATCATCAATCAATAGACATGCCGATCTTAGAATCATATTAGTTCCCATAATATGATATATGATCAGGGATCATTTAGAAATAGATTCATACATATCGAGTCTCATAAATAAGTCACGTACTTATTGATCAATACAAGATGTCTATTTCATGGAACTGAATAACACTTTATTCATAAATACATAAACATTGACGTGATATCCAACATCTCCATGTTGCCTCTAGGGCATATCACTAACAGTTTCCACTTGGATTCATAGGCTAGCGGCCCCCCGAAGATGTGATTCAGCTCGCTCACGGGGTCTTGAAAGGGCTCGGCATTCTCAGCCGTGTTGTTCTTCTTGGCGCCCGATGGACCGGCTTCATCAGTCGGCTTCTTGTTGAGTTGTGCCGCATATTGCTCGGCGAACTGTTTATAAATAAAGCAGTCCTTAGCCATGTGCTTGTGGTTGGGATGGTGCGTGCACTAAGCATTCATGATGGCGTCGTAGGCCGTGACTCGGGGCGGCGTTGGGAGTTGGAAGTTGCGGCAACTAGATCTTCGGATCGGCGCTTGCGGTCCTTCTAGCCCTGGTTGTTGTTGCCGTTATCCTTCTTAGGATTTCGGCTTCCTCCTGCCTGCTTGTCATTCCTCCTGTCGGGCCGGTCTTGGCCCGCCGCTTTGATGGCATCATTGGATTTGGCATAAGAATTTGCGGTCTCAAACATCCGCTTCACCGTCTTCGGTGGCTTGCGCCCGAACTTCCCGATCAACACTCATCACGGACTCCCTTCCGGAAGGCGGCGATGATGATGTCGTCGGTGATGTTGGGGATCTTATTGCGTTTTCGAAGAAGCGCCGGATGTAGTCCTTCGGGGTTCGTCCAGCTTCTCGGATGACGTTATACTGTGTCGAAGTGGGTTCCGGGCCTCTCGAAGGTGCCCTGGAAGTTGGCGATGAAGTGGTCCCTTAGCTCACTCCACGAGCCGATTGAGCCTCTTGGCAGCTCGTGAGCCGGCCCGGCCTGAGTTGGCGAGGGCCACGGGCGGTAATTGGCCATGGCCTTGTTGTCGCCGCCCGCTGCACGGATGGCGAGGGTGTACACGGTCGCCACGACTCGTGGTCGGTTTTGCCGTCGTACTTCTCGATTCCGGTCGGTTTGAACCCATTCGGCCAATGCACTCGGCGAAATTCCCGAGTGAAAGCCGGCACTTCGTCGTCATTGCTGTCGAGTGATCCCCTCCGATCTTCCCGAGTGCGTTGATCTCGCTCTTGATAGCGACGATCGAGGACTTCTCGCGAGATCACTCGGCGAGGTCCTCGGTATGCTGGTTCGGTAGGCGGAGTGTTGTTGCGACGGACGCGGTGGTGGACGGGTGGACGTCCATGTCGTTTGTCGCGGGAGTCGGCCGTTTGCTCCTGATGTTTGTGCGTGGAATCGTGGCGTGGGCCTCTTGGCCTGGTTGTCGATCGGTCTGGTTTGGGCCTCTTGTAATCCCTTGACCTCAGCGGCGGGAGTCGGCTTCTGTCAAGCGTTTCAGCCACGGACTCAGTCGGTCTTCGTGCTGAGGTGGAGGGATGACCATTGGCCGTAGCCGCGACGATGGTCTTAATTTTGTCCAAGATTGGAGTCACGTCGGGGGACGCCGTCTCGATGACGGTGTCCAGGAGTGTGAGGGCAACAACAGCGTTCTGCTGTGGCGTCTAGAAGATATTGGTGTTGCGGACCCGTGTTTGAAGTATAGCCTCCTGAGCGGATCGTCCGGCTGCCCTTAGATCCTGCTTTCTTCTGTCGGCTTCCTCCTTACGCTTCTTCTCTTCTTCCGCCAGCTTGCGCTCTTGCTCGATCCTGGCTCGCTCTTCTTCCGTAAGCCTGCGGGCCATGGCTGAGTCGGACTCGGCCACCTCAGCCATGAGGACGTCAAAGCACTTCGGCTCGTAGTCCTTGTTGTAGTCGGAGTCGTCGGCTTCGTCCGAGGGGATGCCGTAAAGGTCGTCAAAGCCTGAAGAGCTGAGATATTCATTGAGTTCCGAGGATGAGCACGAGCCAAATGGCTGGAGGATGACCGCGACCTCCCTTGAACCTGGGTTGTTCAGATCTGGATCGTTCCAGTCCGAGTCATAGGTTGAGGATGTGGACTCCTTCGAGTGGGTCGATCTTGATTCGGAGTGGAGGAGCTTGCCATAGATCTCAGCGGTGTTTGGTAATCCAAATGGTGCTGAGAGGTCTTCTTCCGAGTGGATGGACTGCATCTTGGAATCCAAGATTTCGTCGTAGATCTTGGCGTTGTTCAGGAGCCCGAACGGCGCCGAGTGGGTCTCTCCTTCCGACTGGTTCGAATCCGAGTCGAAGGAGGTGAACTTGTCGAAGTCGTTGGCGACGAAGTCGCCCAATCCTGAAGAAGATTCCATCGCGCTTGTCGGCGAGATTGTTGAAGAAGTCTTGACGCGCGGTCCCCTACCTGGCGCGCCAACTGTCAAAACTTGGTTTCGGCAATAGAAATTTGGGGGTGCTGTCAAGATCGCCAAGCTCGATGGGTTAAGTGAAAAACAAGGTTTAGACAGGTTCAGGCCCTCTCGTGAGGTAATACCCTACTCCTGTTCCGGGGATTCGATCCGCCGAGTGTTTATTGATCTCAAGATCTGTTGCTCTTATGTCTCCTGAATCTAAAGCTGATAGCTCATGAATCTGATATCCCTCAAGGGACGCCCCTTACCCCCCTTATATAGTCTTGGGAGGCGAGCTTACAGATCGGAAACCCTATCTTACTCTAAGTCGGTTCCCTCAATCTTACCAAACCGTGACTATAGGCCGTTGTCTTATCTCAATCGGCAACGTAACACCCAAGTCATATTTGGTTTACATATTTGGTAGGTGCAATCTATCCCTATCTCCGAGTCGGATAAGCTTGCCATGTGGATACCGGATTGCCATAATCTCCACACTTCACATCCCTTATAGTACCTGAAGCAATCATCAATCATCCTCGGCCAATAAAACCCCTCTCTTCTGAGCAGCCAGTTCATCTTATGGGCCGATTGATGAGTCCCGCAAATTCTCTCGTGAACTTCACCCATAGCAACCTTAGATTGATCGGTATCTAAACATTTTAATAGTACACCATCTATATTTCGGCGATATAGCTTTTCATCAAGCAAAGTATACTTATACGCTTGCCGCCGAATTTTCCGATCAACCCTAATACTAGGATCCTTCAAATAGCTAATCAAAGGAATTCGCCAATCATTTACTGTTTCCAAGGCACACATGTCCGAATTTTCACTTAATTTGGCCTCTGTATTGAGAAGATTGTGCCCCCGAGCATCTTCTATGAAGTCGGTCTGACCGGCCAAGCAACGCCGGTCAGACCGGAAACCACCCGCGGTCAGACCGACAACAGAGCGCCGGTCAGACCGAATGCCATCCACGGTCAGACCGGCGACAATGCACCGGTTAGATCGCCTACGGTCTGCCTCCTTGCCAATTTCGTCCAAAAAATTATAATCAAGCACCAGTTGATCTAATATGAAAAATAAACCTCTTTTGATGCTATAACCAAATGCTTGTTGAGCTAAATCATTTGCCCTAGAATTTTCATTCCTAGCAATATGCTTAATAGTAAATTCATCAAAACTGGCAATAATATCTAGGCATTGATCCAAATACCTGTTCAATGATTCGTCGAAGCACTTGTAGATCCGGCAACTTGTTGCACCACCAATTCCGAATCACCGAACTCTTCGGATCGGCTGCAATCGGAGCGATCGGCGTGGTGGAATCGGGCTGCGGTCGGGCGCATCGGAGCGAGGCGTGAGAACGCGGCCGGACGACTCGAATCGGCTGATTGGCGAATCGACTGTCTCCGGAATCGGCTACACTTGTGCTCGAGATCGGATTGCCACGATTGGCTATTCCGCTGCACTCTACTCCAATCGGTAACGATCTATCGGCCCTTACTTGCAAGTGTTCCTGGTTTGCGCGGGAAAAGTTTTTGTTTTCGGCTAGCGTAGCCTCCGCGTAACCCTTCGGTGGTATCGAGCTAATCTTGCTTAGTTCGGGTTTTAGATTGGATCGGAACAAGTTTTGCGCACGGGTTGATTAGATCAATCGGTTTTACGGGATCTGTTGAGGAGAGTAGATGGTAATTGCGTTCCTTGATAGTGTATCGGAACGACGTAATGTGATTACGTCGAAGCAATTTCCAAATAACTCGGTTTGAGTTGGGTTCGAGATAGCGTTCCTTGATAGTGTATCGGAACGGTATAATGTGATTATACCGAAGCTATCTCGTAGTCCGACTTTGTTGCCGCCTCGCGCCTACGCAAACCATCTCCCTTGATAGTGTATCGGGACGGCATAATATGATTATGCCGATATGGTTTCCATAAGCGATTTCATAGATTGGATCCATAAGCGGCTTCCCCCTCGACCCCCCGCCCGCTAACCGGCTAGCGGGACCGCCGTGTGCGTACCCCCTTATAGGTCGTCTCGATGCCGTATCTCTGCGATAGGTAGAAAACGTTTCTACGCCTAACTTGTTTTTGCAGAGAATGCTTTGAGATGGTATGGCCCTATTGTATGTATGAGATGCATGTGATGCATGTAATATTCTTTCATATGTGCAATCCCTGTAATATTCTTTCATACGTGCAATGCTTGTAATATTCTTTCACGACCTGCGAGTCGATGTAATCTTCAATTAGAGCTTCTATAGTAGTAGCTTAGTTTGAAGATATCAAGCATTCGACACTTGGAAGATGGTGCCGAAGATGGAGATCCTCAGCGCCGACATGGAGATGGAGATCACCATGTGAAGGGGGCCATACTATTTCACTATATGCTATTCTTCTTGCTTTCATATGTGATATGTTTGTTTGATAGGATAGCATCCCTCGCAAAATTAAGTAGTAATGATGCCAAAATTAAGTAGTAATGATGCCCTTCCAAATGTTGCACCGTCACCGTTATGCTCGTCAATGGTGGGTGCCAAAGCGAGTGCCATTCTCTATCATAACACGAGGGGTATATGTCGACATATACATGCAGGAGCATTTGGTTTACTTAACAAGGCTATCAAAACAGTTTTGGGCCTTGGGGCATAGGTTGGCGCCGGGCATGGAGATGCCACACCAACAACAAGAGTCACATAGAGATGTGATTAGCAAGGTGTTGCTTACCGATGTTACTAATTTTCTAGCGGTGATGCCAAAGCTCACTAGAAAATTAACTAACATGTGGATCTTGACCCAATACGTAACCTAGAGGGAAGGTGGAAAATACGTAATGGGAGTCTTATGTTAAATTGTTTAACAATAGACATAGCATAAACATTGTGCTAAACTTTGTTTTTCTGTTGTAGAATAAATGGCGGCTAATACTACACCCAGTACCTTTAATTTGCGATCTATTCTCGAAAAGGAAAAATTAAATGGAACAAACTTTATGGATTGGTATCGCAACTTGAGAATTGTTCTCAAGCAAGAGCGTAAGGAGTACGTTCTTGAAGTACCCTATCCCGAGGATTTGCCAACTAATGCTACCGCACGCACGGAGGGCTTATGAGAAGCACACTAATGATGCCCTAGATATAAGTCTGTCTCATGCTTGCTACAATGTCCCCGAGCTTCGAAGCAATATGAGAGCAGGATGCTCACACTATTATTCGGGCTGCGTGGCATGTTTGAGAACCAAGCTCGGGCCGAGAGGTTCAACACCTCAAAGTCCTTGTTTGCGTCGAGCTTGTTGAGGGAATCCCGTCATCCGCATGTGATAAAGATGATTGGCTACATTGAGAGTCCGGAAAACTGGGTTTTCCCCTTAGCCAAGAGTTGGCTGCGATGTGATTCTTCGTCGCTCCCTCCGAGCTTCGAGCCATTCATATTAAACTATCACATGAACAATATGGATAGAACCTTGGCTGAATTGCATGGGATGTTAAAGACAGTGAGGAGAGTATCCAGAAAACGGTCATCATGTGATGATGATGCGAAGGCAAAGCGCAAACCACTGTCAAGAAACTTTGCACCAAGAGGAAGTTAACTCCCGATGAGATCGCGAGTGCCTCCAATGCAAAGAAGGGCAAGAAGGGTCGGCGACATCAGATGCCGTTTGCTTCTCTTGCAAGGAGACAGAGCCCTTTGGAAAAGGAACTGCAAGAAGTACATGGAGGATCTCAAGAAGAAGCAAAGTACGACTTACCGCCGGTATTAATGCTATAGACATTAATCTCGCTACTTCACCTCTCGACTCTTGGGTATTTGATACCGGATCGGTAGCTCATATTTGCAAGTCGTTGCGGGGAATGAGAAGAAGTAGAGGATTGAGAAGGGGCGAGGTGAACTGCGCGTCGGCAATGGAGCAAGCGTTGCTACGATTGCTTGTCGGCACGATACCACTTCATCTCGCTTCTGGATTAGTTTTGGAATTAAATAATTGTTATTGTGTTCCAACACTATGTCAAAACGTTATTTCCGCTTCATGTTTGCAAGCGGAAGGATATGATTTTAGATCAATGAACAATGGTTGTTCAATATATCTCGAGAGATATGTTCTATTTTCATGCTCCATTGGTGAATGGATTATACGTTTTGAATCTTGAAGCGTCTCCCATCTATAACATTAATACGAAAGGCAACTCTCTAATGATATAAACCCCACGTTTATACGGCATTGTCGCTTAGGCCATATAAATAAGAAAAGCATGGAGAAGCTCCATAAGGATGGATTGCTTCACTCTTTTGATTTTGAATCATTTGAGACATGTGAGTCTTGTTTACTTGGTAAGATGACAAAGGCACCTTTCACGGGACACGGTGAAAGAGCAAGTGACTTGTTGGCACTCGTACATACCGATGTATGTGGACCAATGAGCTCAACGGGCAGAGGTGGTTATCGTACTTCATTACCTTTACCGATGACTTTAGTAGATATGGTTATATCTACTTAATGAGGCATAAGTCCGAATCCTTTGAAAAGTTCAAAGAATTCCAGAATGAAGTACGAATCATTTAGGGAAAACAATCAAGTTTCTACGATCGGATCGTGGAGGGGAATACTTGAGCCAAGAGTTTGGTAATCATCGAAAGATTGTGGAATTGTTCCACGCTTAACTCCGCCAGGAACTCCACAATGGAACGGAGTGTCCGAACGGAGAAATCGCACCTTGTTGGACATGGTGCGGTCGATGATGAGCCAAAGTGATCTTCCGTTATCTTTCGGGATATGCTCTTGAAACATGCGCTCACACTAAATAGAGTTCCATCTAAGTCGGTTGAAAAGACACCATATGAGATATGGACAGGGCAACCCCCTAGTTTGTCTTTTCTCAAAATTTGGGGATGCGAAGCTTATGTAAAACGTTTACGTCGACAAGCTCACACCCAAATCGACAAGTGCTTCTTTGTGGGATATCCTAAGGAAACTAAGGGATATTACTTTTATAATCGGGAACAAGGCAAAGTGTTTGTCGCCCGACACGGTGTCTTCTTGGAGAAAGAGTTTCTTTCAAGAAGGGTTAGTGGGAGCAGGGTGCATCTTGAAGAAGTTCAAGAAACACCGAAAACGTTTCGGCGACCACGAACCACAACGGGAGGAGCAAAGTGTTGCGCCACCGGTTGTAGACACACCGCCCACGGAGGTGCGAAAGATCACGTCGTGCACTGGCAGTACACAGTGCGGAACAACGTGATATATTGTTGTTAGACAACGATGAGCCTAAGACCTATGAGGAAGCGATGGTGGGACCCGATTCCAACAAGTGGCTTGGAGCCATGAAATCCGAAATAGAATCCATGTACGACAATCAAGTTTGGAACTTGGTTGATCCATGATGGTGTCAAAACCATTGAGTGTAAATGGGTTTTTAAGAAAAGGCCGATATGGATGGAAATGTTCACATCTATAAGGCGCGATTGGTGGCGAAAGGTTTTAAACAGATTCAAGGAGTTGATTATGATGAAACCTTCTCGCCCGTCGCAATGCTTAAATCTATTCGGATTATCCTAGCGATTGCTGCATATTTCGATTATGAGATATGGCGGATGGATGTCAAAACGGCTTTCGAATGGAAACCTAAGCGAGGATGTATACATGATGCAACCTCGGGGTTTTGTCGATCCAGAATCGCTGGAAAGATATGCAAGCTACGAAGTCCATTTATGGATTGAAGCAAGCATCTCGGAGTTGGAATATTCGTTTTGATGAAGTAATCAAAGGGTTTGGTTTCATCAAAAATGAAGAAGAGGCTGTGTTTACAAAAGGTCGGTGGGAGCGCAATTGTATTTCTAATCTTATATGTAGATGACATATTGCGATTGGAAATGATATCCCTATGCTAGAATCCGTCAAGTCTTCATTGAAAAATAGTTTTTCCATGAAAGACTTAGGGAAGCGACATATATATTAGCATTCGGATCTATAGAGATAGATCCAAGAGGCTAATTGGATTAAGCCAAAGTACATACATTGACAAGGTGTTGAAAAGGTTCAACATGCATGATTCCAAGAAAGGTTTCTTGCCCATGTCACATGGCATTAATCTTAGCAAGAATCAGTGTCCTCGGACACATGATGAGCGGAATAAGATGGGTATGGTTCCATATGCTTCGGCAATTGGATCCATCATGTATGCCATGCTTTGTACACGCCCGATGTCTCGTACGCTTTGAGTGCTACGAGCAGATACAGTCGAGATCCAGGTGAAGGTCACTGGATTTGTAGTAAAGAATATCCTTAAGTACTTGAGAAGAACTAAGGATATGTTCCTAGTCTATGGAGGTGAAGAAGAGCTCGTTGTAAGTGGTTACACCGATGCTAGCTTCCAAGCAGGACAAGGATGATTATAGATCGCAATGGGTTCGTGTTCTGCTGAACGGAGGCGAGTCCAGTGGAAGAGTTCCAAGCGGGATCGTTGCGATTCTACAACGGAGGCCGAGTACATTGTTGCTTCGGAAGCTGCAAAGGAGGCATTTGGATCAAGAAATTCGTTTCGAGCTTGGTGTGATGACTAGTACGGCGGTCCAATGTCTCTCTATTGTGATAATAGTGGAGCCATTGCGCAAGCCAAGGAGCCGAGGTCACATCGAAGTCCAAACACATACTTCGGCGATATCATCGATCCGCGAGATAGTGGACAGAGGTGATGTCAAGATATGCAAAGTGCACACGGATCTCAACATAGCCGATCCGCCGACAAAACCTCTCCCTCGGCCGAAGCATGAGGCGCACACAAGAGCAATGGGTATTAGATACTTACATGATTGACTCTAGTGCAAGTGGGAGATTGTTAGTGATATGCCCTAGAGGCAACATGGAGATGTTGGATATCACGTCAATGTTTATGTATAAATGAATAAAGTGTTATTCGGTTCCATGAAATAGACATCTTGTATTGATCAATAAGTACGTGACTTATTTATGAGACTCTATATGTATGAATCTATTTCTAAACGATCCCTGATCATATGTCATATTGTTGGAACAAATATGATTCTAAGATCGGCATGTTTATTGATTGATGATCATGTCTCATAGATCATGGGTATGGAGATACCAAATCAATAAACATGGACATATGTGTTGGAGAACACATTGTTGGATAGACCCACCATGAGACACTACGGAATTAATGTGCCATTAGTTGGTCTCGGGTAGTGTTGGTACAAAGTCCTTAGACCTGAGATCACCATGGATTCCAACATGTGTAGTAGCCTACTTTGGGACTACCAAACGCTATTCCGTAGCTGGGTAGTTATAAAGGTAGTTTTTGGGTTTGCTATGAAACATGGAGTGGGATGTGAGTGATCAAGATGGAATTTGCCCCTCCTTTGGAGAGATATCTCTACAGGCCTCGAGGTAATGGATTATGAAAATGCATGGCCATGCTAAGTTGATTGAGGAGTCAATCAACGGACGGATAATCCAATACGGTTCGAGTGAATGGTTAAGCTATTGAAGGGATGGCACACGTCTTGCCTATAGCTTAAGCGGTATCGTGAGGCAAAGGGATTTGTGTACACATTACAGGTTCGAGCCGATATTATTCTTGTATATTATGGTGTCAATATGTGCTGCTAGGCGCCGTGTTGACAAGTCGGCTGAGTTAGACTCGAGCCAATGATCGGCTAAGTTAGACTATAGCCGAAACCAGTATACCTGAACCTACGGGTCGCACGCTTAAGGGGATAGAATAGATATTCGAGTTGGACTCGGATACGGCTCGATCGGATAGGGATCCGATCGGATAGAGTCCTATAGGCTTACGACGTATGGGCGGCCAACTCTATGAGATACGGATGAGATCCGGTTCAAAAATAGAGTCCTGATCGGCCACTAGTCCTAGTCGGCCAACTCTATATAAAGGAGGGAGGGGTGGAGAGTTGTGACACATCAATTGCATCGCGTGCAAATGAAGTCGCCGAGATCAATCTCCACGGAAACCCTCCCCACTTTCGAGCCAAACCCTAGCCTTGCATCGCGTGCTAGCACACGGGTGTACGGCGTTGTCCCCGGACGTGTGGATACCGGTAGAGCGGCGCTACGTTGCGCGCCGTTGATCGGCTTCGCGATCGGGCGCAATCGGAGCGATCGGCGTGGTGGAATCGGCTGCGGTCGGGCGCATCGGAGCGAGGCGTGAGAACGCGGCCGGACGACTCGAATCGGGCTGATTGGCGAATCGGCTGTCTCCGGGAATCGGCTACACTGTTCCGGATCGGATTGCCACGATTGGCTATTCCGCTGCACTCTACTCCAATCGGTAACGATCTATCGGCCCTTACTTGCAAGTGTTCTGGTTTGCGCGGAAAAGTTTTTGTTTTCGGCTAGCGTAGCCTCCGCGTAACCCTTCACGAACGCTTCTACATGTGTAGCTCCAATGATCTCCATTACTTGTAAACCGAATAACAAAGCATTGTATTCGGCTTGATTATTTGTACAATAATATTCTAAACGAACCGATGCTTCAAAGCATTGACCATTGGGCGAAACTAAAACTACACCTATGCCTTGACCCTCCTTACACGAAGAGCCATCAAAATAAACTTTCCAAGGCATAACACTAACCAAATGGACTTCATCTCCATAATCAACGTCTACATGATGATCTACTATAAAGTCCGCTACAATTTGGCCCTTCATAGATTTCAATGACTCATAGGCCAAATCATATTCAATTAATGTATACGCCCATTTGCCAATTCTCCCACTCAGAATTGGTCTTTGCAACATGTGCTTAACAACATTGGTCTGACAAGCAACTATGCATGTACTAGATAACAAATAATGACACAACTTGGTACAAGCATAGTACAAGCAAAGACAAAGCCTTTCTACAAATACATACCTCGTTTCGGCATCCAGAAGACGACAACTCAAATAAGTAATTATGTACTCCTTGTCATCTTCTTCTTGTGTCAAAATAGCTCCAATAACTTTGTCTTCAGCAGCAATATACAGCCGAAACGGAATTATGGCTTTAGGAGCTCGCACCACGCGCGGAGTAGATAAATATTTTTTCAAACCTTCAAACGCCTCCTGTTGTGCTACCCCCCAAGTAAAATCGGATTCTTTTTTCAAGCGTAGAATAGGCACAAAAGCATCAATTTTACCTGCTAGGTTAGATATGAATCTTCTCAAATAGTTTACTTTACCTAGCAACCTCTGAACTTCTCTCTTGCATGCCGGCGCTTTGAAGTCTTGAATCTTCTCAACCTTCTTAGGATCAATCTCAATCCCTCTCTCATGCACCATGAATCCTAAGAATTTTTCCGCTGACACACCGAAGGCACACTTGAGTGGGTTCATCTTCAAACCATACCGACGCATCCTCTCAAAAGCTAACCTCAAATCGGCCATATGTCCATCCATATCATCCGATTTGACTACAATATCATCAATGTAGATTTATAGGATAAAACCTAACAAATCATGGAAAATTAGGTTCATCGCCCTTTGATATGTTGCGCCGGCATTCTTTAACCCGAATGTCATAACTACCCACTCAAATAGCCCGACAAATCCTGGACATCTAAAGGCTGTCTTATACATATCCTCCTCTGCCATGAAGATTTGGTTGTAGCCGGCATTGCCATCTAAAAAACTAATCACTCTATGACCTGAGGCATCATTTATTAGCATGTCGGTTATAGGCATAGGATACTCATCTTTAGGAGTGGCTTTATTTAAGTCTCTAAAGTCTATGCGCACTCTAATCTTGTCACTCCCCTTCTTTTCTTCCGGTACTATATTAGACACCCACTCCGCATACCGGCACGGCCTAATAAACCCCGCTTTCAATAATCGGTCTATCTCTTCTTTGACACGATCATATATAAGTGGGTTAAACCAATGAGGAGGTTGTTTATAAGGCCTAAATCCTGACTTTATAGGAAGTCGATGCTCAACAAGATCACGGCTAAGTCCAGGCATTTCATGGTACTCCCATGCAAAGCAATCACTATATTCTCTAAGCAACTAGATCATCTTAACCCTATGATCGGCTCTCATGTTTTTATTTATGAAGGTCGGTCTTGGTATGCTCCCATCTCCTATGTCTATTTCTTCTAATGGGTCGGCTGATGTGAACCCTTGATCGAGCTTCTCTACCTCGTCAAAATCCTCTATAGTTTCTCCAATATCGTTCTTTGTTGACCGATATTCTTGAACTCTTTTTTGTAACCATTCCAAATTGGTTGTTTTATTCATCATACAAAGTAATGTCACCAAGCCGTGCTAAACTAGCCGGCTTTACAGAAATGGGTACAAAGCCTTCTTTGGAAACACTAATAAAATCAAAACTAGAAAGATCTAGCCCTGATAAGCACTACATGTCTCCATGTTTCCATCCCACAGAAACATCGGCCATGGCAACCTCAGCCAATGTATCCGCCTGAACTACCTCAACCTCATCGCCATCCCATTGTAGCAGGAACTGATGTAAAGTAGATGGGATGCAGCAGTTGGCATGAATCAGCACCACCCCAAAATGACACTATAGTTACCTTGTACATCGACGATGAAGAAGGCGGTAGGCAACGTCTTGTTCCCCACCGTAAGCTCCACAGACAAGATCCCCTTCGCCTCCGTTGACTCGCCATTGAAGCCGTTGAGAAGCATGTTGGTCTTCTTCAGCTCCGCCTCTTCGCGACCCAACTTCTTGAAGAGGGAGAAAGGCATCAGGTTCACCGCCGCACCTCCATCCACTAGCATCCTCGAGACCGGCTTCCCATCAATGAGGCCCTTCAAATAGAGAGGCTTCATGTGACGGTTGGACTCGTCGGGCTTCTCGAAGACCGCATCCTTCGGACCTAGTGATATTTGAGCGACCCCGGCCTCATCCATGGCGCAAAACTCCATGGGCAACATGCAAACCATGTTGATATCCATGTTCTCGCCGGACGATGCCTCCATAGCCGGTTGTTCATCCTTTTGAACAACTACCGGCTTCTAAGCAATTGATGACTTACGCTTCCACTCCTTCGCAGGCGGTGGTCGCAACTCATCAAACTCCCTGTCTCTCCTCTCTTCGGCTTCCTTCTCCTTCAACTCAGAAGCACGAAGACGCTGCAACCTCCTCTTCTGGGTAGCCGTTAAATCTTAAGGCATCCATCTAGGATTCGGCTCTGTTCCAGGAGGCAAATAATGTCCCCCATTACTTTTACCCGAAGAGGGAACTACCCTGGTACCCTTCTTACTGGAACAACGGTCAGACTGGCCCTGTTGGCCGGTCAGACAGGTATTGTATCTTCGGTCAGACCGGCGACCTGGCTCGGTCAGACCGAGATGAGTATCAGACCGGCCAGACGGCGTGGTCAGACCGCTCACAGAACTGTGGCCAGACCGGCCAGAAGGCTCGGTCGGACCGGTTACTAGGCTGCGGTCGAGACCGGCGAAGGCTCGGTCGGCCAGGATCAAGCTGCGGTCGGACCGGCGAGCTTCGGTCTAAGCTGTTCTCTGCGCGGCATCCTTCGCGGCTTCGGTTCGGGGGCCAAATATCAACTTAGCCTCCTTGCCAGATGGTACCGGCACATCATACGATCCTATCTTGATAGTGATCGCCTCTAAAGTCCTCTCCTCGGGCTTGGCGCGCTTGTATGCCCTTTTCTCACCATCAAACTAGTCCTTTGTGGAGAACCGGCTTCCACTAGCAGTAGACGCATGCCCTCGCGGCGATCTCCTCTCCCCTCTCCATCCTTGGTGATCCTGCATTGGAGGCATGTTGTACATGGGCGGGGGTGCCCCCCAAGGCATAAAGTAAGGGAACGGATAACCTGGAGGCGGCATTGGGCATGGTCCCCATGGCATGATTTGAGGACAATATGGGAATGGTGGCTCCAAAACCTTTGACGAAGAACCACATCGCTCCTTAGGGGGCGATCTTGGTCTCTTTCCCTTGGCATGCGCCTTCTCGGCACTCTTCTTCTTGTACTTGTCAAGGAGCATGTCGAAGGTCACCTTGGGCTTGTGGGGCTTCCTCGATGTAGATGCCTTGGCCTTATTCTCCTTCCATGTCCTGACCTCTAGGCTCTTTGGCACAAGCATCTTGGGCCTAGGCTCCCCAATGACAACTTCCTTTCCCTTAGCCGATTCGGCTTGTTCCGGCCGAATCAACACCTTCTTGCCATCAAGATCGATGGTATTCACCGGAAAAGGATCGCTGTCAAGCTTCATCTTCGGGCCCTCGGTAATTTCAATTGTCCTTCCTCTATGGCCGATTGTACCTGCCGATGAAAAACATTACACTCATTAGTGGAATGCGAATAAGAATCGTGCCATTTACAATAAGAAAGGCGCTTCAATTCTTCTAATGAGGGTATGACATGGCCTTTAGGTAATTTGATCTATTTTTCCTGCAGAAGATAGTCAAAAATCCTATCACACTTGGCCACATCGAAACTGTACTTAATCTCACTCTGTCGATCCTTGCGAGGAGTCGGTGTCAAGCTAGAACAAACAAAGGGTTTGTTCTTGTTTGTCCAAGACCACTCAGCAACATACATGTCATGATCGCCCTCATCAGACTCAGAATCACTAGTAGGACAGTCGATCATGCTAACATGAGGTTTCTTATCACTGGGCCTAACAAACTTTTTAGTATCTCTGACTCGGGTTTCCTGAGCCAGAGCCTTCTGCATTACTTGACTAACATCAAGAAATTGTTGGCCATTTAACCTTTCTTTAATAGGAGCAAGCAATCCATTGAAAGCGAGGTCGGCCAAGTCTCTCTCGGTTATACTCAAGCTAAAACATCGGTTTCTAGCATCTCTAAACCTCTTAATGTAATCTGCAACAGATTCATTATATTTTTGTCTAACCGATGTAAAGTCACAAAGTCTAAGCTCAGTCTCACCAGTGTAAAAATAATCATGAAATTTCTGTTCTAACTGAGCCCAAGTATGAATAGAGTTAGCCGGCAAAGATGTAAACCAAGTAAAAGCAGTACCGGATAAAGACAAAGAGAATAAGCGTAATTTAAAAGCATCCGAAGTGCTAGCCTTCCCACATTGCGCTAAAAATTGGCCGATATGCTCCCATGTGGTCCTAATATCATCTCCACTGAATTTGGTGAATTCAGGGACTCTATAACCACGAGGATATGAGATATTATCGAAGTAGTCAGGATACGGCTTTTGGTAAACCTTAGCACGATTCCTGGGCTCAATTCCAAACGACTCTCTAATTATATTCCTGATTTGTTCCTCCATATTTTCAGGCCTAGGCGGGTCGGGCACGACCGGCGGCCTAAAAGTTGGCTGTTGTGACGCAATATTGTCATGTTGGCCATCTCTCGTGTCGCGTGGATATCCCTTATTAGGATCATTGTATTGATTGGGGACATGTGGGGGAATTGGTGCATGGACAGTAGCCACAGGGGAGTCGTGTGTGGGAACGTGGTATAGAACCGAGTTGCCCGTGATGGGATCTACCTCTGTGCGGCACCGGAGCGTCGGTCGGCGGCCATGGGCCCGTCGACCAGCTAAGTAAGGTGCGGTCGACCGGCCATATAGCCGTCGGTCGAGCGGTGTAGTATGAGTGCGGGCCGGCCGAGGGCTAGCGACCGATGTATGGCGAGCCGGTCGGGCCGACGTAAGGCGACTTGGTCGACCGGCCACGGGACCGGTCGGACCGCCATATTGTGTTCGGTCGACCGGCCCGTGGGCTGGTCGGCCAGATGCGTGGGCCGATCGGACCGGCCGTAGGGCGTCGGACCGGCATAATGAGGGCGGTCGGACCGGCCATAGGGCGATCAAGCCAAGCAGGCGGCGAGAACTACTTTCGCCGGGGCCTTGGGCAATTGCCCCGTCGGTCTTGCGAATATGTGGTTCACGGGGCTGGCCTACCCCGCAATCGAGGTAGGCGACGAATCGGTCGTGGGAGGACCGGATTTACCGCTCATGTGTGCTTTAAACAACCTATTAAAACAAGCTTCCATAGCGGATTCAATCTTATTGTTCACGGCGACGGTAACGGACTCATCCACCATACTAGCAACAAGTTTTTGAATAGGCATAGAGATGTGATCAGCGCTTACCTCGCCGCGAGTTACCTTGAGCAGGCTCCCAGGCTTGATGATGACGCCTTGTCGCGTTTTGGTGCAAGATTGATCTAGCACCTCTTGAGTGATCGCTCGAATGCGCTCCTCCATCATTTGGCGAGCCTCCCCATCCAAGTCATCCAATGATATGTGAACAACGTTGGATGGCTCCACTTCTTGCGCCGCTTGCTTAGACATGGCGGCGTCGAATCCGAGTTGGCGTCGTGTCTTCCCCAGCGGAGTCGCTAAAAATCGTGTTGGCACCTTTTTTGGCAAAAGGCACGAACACGATCGAATCACCTAAAGCCTTGCGTTGGTTCTTGGTACAGAGTCGCCAACCACTTCAATCTAGCAAAACTAGAACAAAGTTGGTTTTGTAGATCAAATCGGCTAGCGGAACCGATTTAGATGGATAGATTGATAACTACTTGTCTCGTGAGCAAACGGAAAGTTTTCAAGACAAACTTACAAAGAAGTGTCGCACTCTCACAGCGGCGGCGGATGGTTTTCGGCGCAAACCGACAAAGATGGACTAAACTAGGGCAAAGTAGAAAATATGGTTGAAAATAAAGAAAACGATTCAAATAGATTGATTGTATGTTGTGTGTTTCGATATTATAATTGAACCGGCCTTGGCCCTTATATAGGGGTTGGTCTTGCCCTCCACAGGCCCTTCTCCACGTCCAATTCGGGAAAAACATGTTTGGAAACCCGAGATATACCGTATGGAGAAAGGAAACCCGAATACCGACGAAGTCGTCTAGGTTTCGGACTCTGCCGGTCAAACCGGCCACATGCCTTCTGGTCCGAGTGGCCTGCGCCGGTCGACCGGCCTATACACGGCGGTCGAGACCGGCCTCTCCGAAGAAACCGGCAGAGTTTTCAAATATTGACAACTTTCCCTATTTTGATTCCTAGGTGCCAATTTTGGGTGTAAACAGCCACCCTTTTTATTTCAGACGAGTTCTTGCTCTTGCTCGGGCTGCATCGGTCTTGATCTCTGAACAAGGTAATTCCTTGTCATTAGTAGCTTTATCGTCGGAATAAGTGCTTCCATCGTCATGATACTCTAGTTTCGAGGTTATAAACTACGCAATTTATCATACACGGCCTATAATCTAGAGCAATGCCTAGATCTATCCTGCGATCGGTTGGTTTTCTTTTGAAGACAGCAGCTGATGGGGCTAGACCCAGGGGTTGAACTGGATTATATGTCGTATCTACCGTCTCAAAGGATTCACATTGACTCATGCAGATCTGATATTTCTTTTTTACTTAATATTGAATCTAATCGACCTATTAAGTCGCTCTTAGAAATATTAAGATCTGTTTAGTCTAATGTTTATCATTAGAGACAGTGCTGGAGTTTCAGCCAGCCTTATCTGTTTCAGTTATCTTTCAGTTTTAATTGTTGTTAGATATATTAAGATCGTCTTTATATTAAGATCTTAATATGTTTAAATGCCCTAAGCCATATCAATCCGTCAAGCTACGCCGACACGATTGATCTAGGTTTAGCGTATTTAGATTAGATTAATATCTTTTTATAAAATGTGTCGGAGTATTAGCTGATTCACATTAGATCTGTAGTATCGGCTAGGTTATCAGTGCAGATAATTGTTATTCTAATACGCCTTTAGCCTAAGTGATTTTTACTGTATTGGCATAGCCGATCTATCCCAATCACTTATCATATATGTGCTTTGGAATAACAATTATATGTTTATTGATGTCTTCGGATCTAATTTCAACTTAATGCCTATTTCTTGTTTCTTGTTGGTTACAGGATCAAACCAACTAGCACGCCCTCAATTCACCAGAGGCGACCAATTTGGACCTGCACTAGAGTAAAGCAAATCTCTCAGGCCAGTGCGTGGTAATCGAATTTCTCATCAACAGTCATGTATAGTCGTTGGATCCTCGGTATAAACGGAAGGTACCTAAGGATCTTCTCGCCGATTTGGAGCTGCCTCTTCTCACCATCACCAGAGTCTATCTCTACGTACCTAGAGGATTTACACTTTGGACAGTACTTATCTTCTGCATATTCTTTCCTAAATAAGATGCATCCCTCCGGACAAGCATTTATCTGCTCGTATGGCATCTTAAGTGCACGAAGGAGTTTTTGTGCGTCATACATGCTCTTAGGCAGAATATGACCTTTCAAAAGCAGACCACCAAATATTGACAAGATAGCATCGAAGCCTTCTCTACTCCAACTAAGCAAGAATGTATAAGCGAAGCACTCGGCAAACAATAATCTTTGCGAAGTACATATGGTAGACACTCGGCAAATAACACCTTTTGCCGAGTGCCTCACAGAGACACTCGACAAAAGTGAAGTTTTGCCGAGGGCCTTAGTGGGACACTCGGCAAAGGTTAAGTTTTGCCAAGTGCCCCACTTTACCGAGAGCCGTACTCGTCAAACAAGGATGTTTGCCGAGTGTTTGGCTTTGTCGAGAGACACTCAACAAACACGTTCTACACGTTCTTTGCCGAATGCTTGAGGTTATGCACTCGACAAACCTCTGGACACTAAACAAACGTCAAGATTCTGGTAGTGCATTCTAAAAGAGTTAACAAACAGTTTGGATTTGTCACCCACAAATTAAGCAGTAATGAGAAAATGCAATTTTATTTTGTTCAACTAGCATGCTGAAATGCGAAAAAAATTCGGAGAATAATGTCTATGGAGTTTCACTAATATTTATGTATTTTATTATGTCTTCTTTACACACAAAACAGCAAAGTGGTGTATGCATATCGCCATTCTAATCTCGTAGAAACAAAATGGATCAGTAATTATAAGCTAGCTAGCTCCAAAATCAGGCTGCACTTTGATGTGATGCACTCTCGTACGTACATGTAATGATGTAATCAACGAATCTACACTAATCAATCGGAGGTAGTCTGCGACGACGACGAGACGGCCGGGGAGGACGAGCTGCCGTCGCCAGCGTCCCCGCTCCGCAGGCCTTCCGAGCCGGAATGTCTCTGTCCTTGCTGCTGCTGCTTCCGATTCCGATGCGAATTCGGCTGCAAGCCTGCCGGCAGCATCGCCACCGGAGCGTACACGGGGTTCGCGCTCCCGGATGCATTGCCGGCAGCGGCAAGCTGCACGTGCTGCTGTGCGGCGGCCGCGGCAGCGTATTCCGGCGGGGGTACCCAGATGCTCCCGACGACGACAAACTGCGGCGCAGGCGGGGCGGCGACACCCGCAGCTGCGCTGCTCTGCCCCGTCGAGCTCGGTCTCCTCGTATGTAGACGATACTTCTGAACCCAAGCAAAACAAAAATTAAGGACATGATCGAGAGGAGTAAACAAGTTATCTGCGAGTGTTAAGAGTTAATTAGGGCAAGTAGTGCCGCCATTGCTGACCTGCAAATGGCTCTTGACCTCGTCGTTGGTGAGGCCATCCACCTTCATAAGCTCCCGGATCTGCTTGGGCGTCGCCACTGCATAAGCAGTTAAGCACGGGACTAATTAGTTCGTAATTAACTAGTACAAGCGAGATTAATTAGTGCTGTTTGTTGATATAGGATAATGTAATTTGGTCAGTCCGGTCGAGCGGTCGCTGAGAAAAAATGGCACTAACCGCGGGACCCGCCGAGCTGCTGCAGCGCTTGCAGGAAGCGGTGGTGAAGCTCCGGCGCCCAGCATCGGCGAGGCTTCCGGTGAGGCTGCGACTGGCCTTCCCTGTCCTTGTCCTTGTCCTTGGCGTCCTTGTTGTCCTTGTCCGTGTCCATGTGTTTCTCCGTGTCATCATCGATGGGCTTGTCGCCTCTGTCTCCGACCACAGTCGAGCTCGCCGCGGCCGTGGTCGACGACGCCGGCAGCTCGGCGCGCTTCTCCTTCTCGAATGGCTGGAACGCTCCGGCGGGCTTCCTGGCGTTCAGCGCCACCGGCTTGCACGGTAGATCCTGGCAGAGTTCATCAGAGATCGACGCATTAGCTAGAAGTAGATCAAGCGTAGTGCAAACCAGCACGAACATTTCCAGCTGCTGATTAATTATCTATCAATTAGTTACCTTGGCAAGAGTTGGGCTAGGAGATGATGGATTCTGGGGTTCTTCTTGGCTCCAGAGCTGCACGGACTGGAGCCAATCCGGCGTCACCTTCTTGGCCTCCACCGGAGGCGGCGGCGGCGGCGACGAATGCCTCTCGGACGTCTCGGCCTCCTCCTTCTTGCCGGCCTTCGCCGTGCCGGCGTGGGTGCTCTCTTCCTCGGAGGAGGACAGCGAGAGGCTGGGCTTGAGCGGGATGAACTCCTCGAGCACCGGCGGCGGGCCCTGGTCGCTGACCGTCTCCTCGCTGCCGGCGCCGTCCATCTGGCTCCTCATCCCTTCGATAGCTGCACCACATCCACATAATAGTAATCACAATTAGTGCAGCAATGGAGCAAAGAATGCGTGGCGAGCAGCACAAATAGAGCGAGGCGTACGTACTCTGGGTGACGAGGTCGAAGCAGAGGGGGAGCTCCCGCTGGAACACCTGGATCTTGCGGCGCTCCTCCTCGAGCGCGAGCAGGTAATCGCGGCACCGGCGCCGCGCGCAGTCGCGGTCCGCGTGGTCCACCTCCATCTCCGCCCGTCCGCCGCCGCCGCCGCCGCCGTGCCAGGTCTCGATCCGTGGATCCGAGGCGAGAACGGCGGCAGCCGGAGATGGGAAATGGCGGTGGGCGCGTGCGTGGGGGAAGGAAGGAACCAGGAAGAGGAAGAAGAAGAGAAGGGAATCGGGGTCGGGGCGTCGCGTAGGGAGCGAATCTTTTTGTAAGCACTAGTCGTCTTCTTACACAAGGAAAAAGAAACGAAGGTGTCGTCGAATGGACGGGCCACGGGGGATTGGGATGGCCGGAATAAGTAAAAGGAGGGTGGGGTGAATATTCGGCGAGGGATTCCGTTGCTTCGGCTCGGATGTGGGGCCCGCTTGTTTTCGTTTACCGGCGAGTCTGCATAGTGCGCGGGTAGATGAGAGGGCGACTCGGACGATGCCGATGCGGAATCTGGACGGGGGCCACCGGGGGTGGCTGACACGACACGCGCTCTAGGCAGGGATGAAAACGAACGAAACGGATGAAAAAACCTTATTTTTATTTTCGTATCTATGGATTCGGGTTAAAAAATATGGATTCAAAAATAGAATTGGGATATACGGGTGTATGAAAATGGTCGGAACCCAGAACTTAAGTCGGAATTTACATATCTTTTTAACTACGTCTTATTTGTTCTTTTGATAATTAACGAGATAATTAAGATAATTTTATCAATAAGTCAGAATTATAAGATAATTGATATAAACGGTCTGTGATAACATACAATCATTCATTTCAAATTAAAACCATCCTGACGAATAGAGGATAGGGTAGGTTTTTGTTTAGATGAGCTTAGACGGCTAGGCCTTCAGGACACAAATATTGATGGCCTGAAATTCATGTTAAATTCGAATACAATCCGGAAATATTCTGATTAAATATAGAATTCCACGAAAACGGACGAAAAAAATGTTATTTCTACTTTTATTCTGTTTTTCGGATTTTTTCAAAAATACGGAAACAGTCGGAGGTGGGTCAGTGTGGAAAAATTAACCCTAGCTCTAGGTGGTTTCGGGCCTTTGGCACGGCAGCGCACGGGTAGATTCCGGAGAAATCATGTGTTCATGCTCGTCCAGCTCTCTCCCGCTTTTCTCCGCCCACCCATTCGGTAACGGGCGATTTCTTTCTCTCTCTCTTTTTTTAAAAGAAAACTGAAAATAACAGTTTTTCTTTCTGAGAGAATACGGTCATTCTAAAGTCTGAAGCTATTATAACCTTCCAAACCAGAATAAGGCATAAGCATTACATCGAGGCATATCCTAGACTTCAAATATTGAAGTTGGATTACGCTCAGGGATAAAAATGGTTAGAATCGATCTATTTATTATTAAATCTATTCATTTATGTTTCAATGAATTTTTAGAATCACTTCAAAAATATAAATGAATCAAACGAATCAAATCATTAGAATCTAGGTTTGAATGGTTCAACCCAAAATAACTTTACAAGTATATTTTTAAAATTTGTACAAAGTTATTTCTCTATATAATAATTCATTTTTATAAAATTCAACTGAATTTAACAAGTTTTCATAGTATGAAAGCGGGTTTAAAAATTTGGGTCCAAGTTTTACCCACATTTAACTAGAATTTTTGGTCTTAGTAATGCATTGGGGCTCGCATATATAATTGGCTCAAAATTTATACAAAGTTGCTTCTCTATACAATAAATCATTTCTATAAAATTCAACTAAATCTGATAAGTTTTTAAAATGTGAACACGAGTTTAAAAATTTTGGGTCCAAGTTTTACACATATGTAATATGAGTTTTTTGTCTTAGTAATGTAGTTGATCTATTTTGGGTATCCATGGATAACCTATTAATATAATAAATTTGTGATGAATTTATCCAATTAAACCATGGATCAATAAACTTACTAAAAATGGTTTAGGTTCTACTCGTATCCTAACCATTCTCTTGTGTCTTCCAATGACTTTGCTTTAAGCAATATGGCCTCTAAAAGCAAGTCGATTATGGGGGACAGATCGGTCATAGGAGTACTCCGGGATATACACCAGGGCAACTAATGTCGAGCATATGATGATGCCGCTCGTTTTTGTTTCGTGAAAGTCCCAGGAATGAGCGCTCGTCTAGATGAAGGGATTTTCTCATCTTGAGGTGTCGGGAGGAGTAAAGGAGATTGACTCTTCTTTGTCATTAGCCTTTTATTGACACTAGCTCTTTATATAATAATTTTTTATTGAATTACTACATAAAAAAGAGGAATTTACTCTAAAATAGATATCTCTTTGCTCTTTAGCCAATCAGGGAGAAAGCAGGTTGGAAAGCTCTAAACGACCTAAAAGAAAAAGGAGATGTCATGCATGCACACATGCACACGCGTGATGTGTGCATGCATGTGCGCACATGTTCTATTAGCGCACACATGCATGTGTGTTCACACGCGTATGCGTTCGCACATAAGCCGCTGGCGAAGAAAGCTCAATGAGCTTTTGGGTACTGTACTTACATCAATAAAGTGAGCTCACTTCTTCTTGAAAGAACTGCTAGGCAGGCAGACCATCCAAGTCAAAAGAACTATTAGGCAGGCCCATCCAGGCCAGATCATAAGTGAAATAGTTTGATCTGGTTGACCAAGTTAGGCCCGATCAACCGAATTTGTAAAGTTGTAAGATGAATCGCCTTTTTGTACTATTTATTTCACGCTTTTCGGGAAAATCTTTTTTCATTTTCCCAGCGTCCTAGAATTGCCTTTCTATTTTTTTCTTCTATTATAGATACGGTACGGCTAACCTAATTGATCTTATCATCGGCTTATGGAAAGATGGGTGTACCCTGATATAGATGTCGATCTCTCCTAGAATATAGGAGTGAGTTTGGGTGTTCGATTCAGATGGATCTAGATATGCCTCATCTCACTCTCCCTGACGCTAGCGGGAAGAGCCCAATAAGCTCTTTGCAAAAGAATAGTTCCTGCTAGTGAAGTACCTAAACAGTGCAATTTCTTGCATCGAGAATCATCCTACTTGAGAACCTTCTTGCTTTGTCTTTCCCTTATCTTGCTAGCTCTATACCAGTGCTTGAAATAAGCATTTCTTTCAAGTTCAAAAGGTTGAAAACTTTCCATAAGTAAGAACGGGTGAAGCTAATACTTTCTTTGTTGTGATATCTCAAGATTTTAGCTTTGAGAGTTGGAAAGGAAATAAGGCGGTGGGTAAGGGCTATTTCAGAATTTTGTTGGTGGGTGGTACTATACAGGTGACTGAGGTCCATCAAAACCGACTTTCCATCTATAGATTGATTGAGCCGCTGATTAGACATACATATATGATAGATTTAGACAAGTTGAAAAGAAAAGCATCAAAGCTATTGTTTGATTCCAGAAGGACCTTTGACGAAGACTTTCATACCTGTATTTTTTGTCCGGTATGATGTCACTTTCGTGTCAGCATAGCGTGCCCCAGTTGTCACAGTTGCTAGGCTGTTCAGAGTCATTTCGGACCCCGGCTAGGCATCCTCCCAATAATGCCAGGGCGACTGCTTGCAACAGGTCCTGCCTTGGGTTTCAATGCTATTGCACTTTTGTCGAAACTGCTCAAAGCATTCCATCCGACGTAAGCATCTGGATAATCTGGAATGCTACGTGGCATGCCCAAAAGCCCTAAGAAATGCATGGGAAAGAAGGTCACATTAACCCCGAAAAAAGTAGTCAAGGTTCAGGATTGATGGAAAAACACATGTGCATGACCCAGTCAAAGGCAATTTTGCAGTCTGTGACTAGAAAGCCAAGACTATAGGGTTTGAAGTTGGTTAAAGCCATCGTCTCCTAGGATGGCATTTGATTTCGACCACAAGAAACTCTTATTTGGCAAGGACTAACCTTGGCCAACAAGTAGAAAAAGGACTGACGTCTTGGGGGGCGCTAGCGCGTGTATTCTTCTACGAGACTCCATCCAAATCCATCACTTACTTGCTCGTAATCGGCATGATAGCAAAGCGAGCTCCTTTTACGAGTACGACGAAGCGAGGCCTAGGAACCCCTAATTCCCTCGCAAATACATCTCTCTTAAGCTTTCTTGGTCATCGGACAGAGTGAGAATTGCTCAGCTTGCTTTATTTCCCTAGCACCAAATCCAAATCATTTGACTTCCTCCTTTGCAGTGGCGAGGTTGTTGATTCCTATAAATCAAGATGTTTTGTTGCCTACTTCTTTTATGGGCCTTCTCTCTTGGTTGATGACCTGGGCTCTTCTTTCTCCACTAAAAATATTGACTTGGCCTGTTGAGAGGATTGGGTATCCTTGCCAGGTGTTATACCGGTGGCTTTAGGGGGTATTCATGTTTGGCATATTTTAGCTCTGACCAAAATATTTGATCTAGAATCGAGATTGGAATGCCTTGCTCTACCTAATCCTAAATAGTACTCGATTAATTTCTCAGTCCCTCTAGTCGAGTGGGCACCGACTGGCCGGATCCCCCTGAAAACCATACGTGTGGGTCTCCCTGCATGCGGCTCACGCCATTTGAGGTGGCCCTCGAGGATTAATAAAAGTACCGATGCTATAAGTTAATCTTCACATCAATAGGCTATCCCTAATCGATTTGATAACTGAAAAAGGTAGACTCTATTTTCCGATGAGGATAAAGGTATTCAGGCCCACGCCAATAGAACATGCACGCATGTGCGCGCTAATAGAACATGTGCGCATACGCATGCGGCACATCACACGCGCGTGCATGCAGCGAGGAAACCAATTCCTATGCTCACAAAAATCTTAGCCAGTTTCTTCTTACTCCTTTTGTTCTCATTCCCAGCCAACCGTGCCATGAAGAGTCGAGCAAGAGCAATCACAGCGTTATCTCTGCCTTTGCTCTCATTCCTGCCTTATAAAGCTTCAATCTACAAAAATAGAACTACTGATGAGGAAAAGAGGAATTAAATAGGAAAGATTTTATTCATCAAATGTCATATCGAGTTTATGAAACTTGGTTCCCATGGATAAAGTGTTTGAGTAGACAAAAGAAGAAAAAGCTGCTACACGAAGTAAAAACCGATGCTAAGAGCAGGAGAGGAACTCTCTGGAATGTCCGATTAACCGTTGCTTTGATCCTGTTTAGGCTGCTTTAGGAAAGCAGTCAAGCAGGAATGGAAAAAATGTCTTCTGCTGCTATCTTATGTGCTAAAATGGACAAAATCTTGTCTTCAAAAACCAAGTGAAAGAAAGAGAACACAATTGTCTAAGATATAGTCAGTGAACAATAACTCAGATCTGATGTCGGATCGAAACATAAATGCAAAAAAACAACACAAATGTAAAAGATCGACCGGGATGTCCCTTCATAACTTCTTGAAGTATTTCCCATACAATGGGTTCCTTTTCCCAAATTTTTCTTTTAGCAATCCTAAAATTATAAATAGCACGTTTCATGATTAAATCGCGAACTACAAATAGCTGAAAAAGCTTAATAACCCATTTTTTGAGTATATGCTCGGGAACAACTTCTAGGTCAATTAAGGATCAAATGTAGAAACCTCATGGGTAAGGATAAGGTAATGGAATTGATAGAGAAATTCATAGGTTTTCGCCATTCAAGTTGTTTGGATGCACATACTTTTTGCAATCGGATACCACTAATCCTTTATACAACAACATTTTCTTTCAGGGCTACCAACCAATACAGACCGGACCGTGTAGAGCTGCTTTCTCGAGCCCTTTTGTTGATGAAAACTTCTTGCTTGGCTCAACACCCTGCTCTCGACGTTTGCTCGGGATGGGAGGCTATGAAATAGTTGAAAGCAGATGCAACATTAAAGAAAGTAAATCCAGTAGCCTTAAGTCGTACGAACACTATGTTCTAATAGTAAGGGATTTCTTTCAACCCAGTGGTACCCGGAGAGAAGCAAACCAACCAGCCGATTTGCAATTGACTATGCTTAGTAGTTAACATCTTTGGTCAACACATTTTCCCTTCCATTTTGTAAATTTAGTAGAAGAGGACAGTTGGTACTTTCTGATCGGAAGATGATCTTTGGTTTTCGCCTCTATCGTTCATACTTATTTATGTGCTGCCAGTCGTACTCCTGTTAAAAATAAAATTTTTGATACAAGATAAGAAACACTTCATGCCTCACATTTGCGGGCAAAGTTCAATGGATGCTATTTCTCCTTAGCTTAATCTCGGAAGTGAGTTAGCAAATAATAAATTATTTCCATTCTTCTAGATCATTCTTTCTTTTCCCTATCAACAAACCTATGCCTTGATCATTCCTATCTAAGTGGCTATCTTTTCATGCCGAAAGAAAGCCATCATTTTTATCTACATGCCTGCCTAGCTTGGGAAAGAAAGGAAATGCATATCTCGTGAGTGAGAAGCACAAGATATTGTATGCACCATTCTTCTTCACTCATTCTAGTCCAACACTACTTGCTCAAAAAGAGTATCCTATACTTACGTAGGTTTTCCTACACAAGGAATTACTCACCCAGACTGTCTCTTCGAGAAATGTTCATTGATCTATCTGTCTAGAGATTGTCATATACATCTAGAAAGTCGTATGCTTTGGAAGAAGCTTGTACACCGGAAAGTTTTATTGCCTCTATAATTAGCTTGGGTAGTCCCCGTTTCATGTGTTTTAGTCACCTTTTGATGGCTCCCTTAATGTATGTGCCAAGAAGTTTCTTCTGAAGGGGGCTACTCCCCGAAAATGCCCCGCCTAAATATGTATTGAGACGAAAGCTTTAGAAATTTTTAACCCGATCTTCCACGGGATCGTTTTGATAGGATGCTTGCTTGAATCTAATTACTTCCAAAAAAAGCATTTGGAAAGGCACATACTTCTAGGGGGAGGGTCACGCCAGAGGCAGAGGCAGCAAGTCTAATTCTAGGGTATCCAATCCGAGCCCATCATTGCATGCACTTCGGACAGCCGTCCGTAGCATCATAAAGAGCACCTCCCTTTCGAGGTACCCAAATGGACTGGGCTTTATTTTTGTTGTTGGTTGGTCTTTCTCAATGTGGTCTATAGCACGAAAAACCATTCTTTACACAGTTGTCCCCAAGGGTGTCCATACCATTCGGCAGCGACTCCATCTTGCAATCGATCCCCCTCCTTTCCCTGAAAGAGTCGAGGTCTCTCTGGACTCCCCTTTCCAATCACTAAAGGCAACTGCCCTTCCTTTGCTCCGAGGAATCCTACCTTTCCGGAAGGTTGTTTCCCTCTCTCTTTAAAACACTAAACATTTATCTACCGAAAAACGAATGGTATATGGGCTCGCCTCTTTGAGGGGCCTCCTCTTGGGGACAACCGAGCTCCGGCTTTGTTCGGCTAAAAAGAGGTGTGTGTGGCTATCGTATCTGCTCGCCCCCTTCTTCATTCACCCATTTAGGTTAGGATGGATCCCGCTGAAAAATCACTAAAGAAATACCACATCTAGAAGAACATTTACTCTGCAATTTGAACAGAAATGGAGTTGTGAAGTTGGGGGTGGCTGCTTCCCTTTATGCACCACCCCCATGTCAAAGTATCAAAACAGATGCTTCTATAAATTGGTACAGCTGAAATTTCTCGCACCACCTCATCAGGGAGAAAAATAGCTAATAAACTAAGATGCCAATACCTATTAGGAACGAGATAGTGGGAGAGAGACAAACCTTCCAATAGCTCTTACATGTTCATAGGAGTAGGCCTTCTATTCAATGCAGTCCCACCGAGCCAAGGGTCTTATAACAATCGCACCAAATTACCATCTCCAATCCGCCACTGGAAGTTGTTTCAATCAGCTCCTCACTTCTTATTAAGGTTTTCATGACCGACACCTAGTTCTTTCCACATCACTCCTAGAGCTGATTTCATTCTAGTTATTTCTTTTTTACCAGCTTCTTTGCTTCTGTCAGTATAGAGGAAAGTCTTCATTCGAGAAGGCTTGATAGTCTTAAGAAAGGTCTAGGACTATAAGGTGGGGGGGCCCAGCCCATAAGGGTCATGTTGACTTGACGTCATCCTCACCTTCCTCCAGTATCTCAGTGGCAGTCCCTGGTGAGTGCGGCACACACCTTTTTCTTTGTTTTGGAGCGGGGCACACACTATTACCACTACGTACCACAATTTCTCCTTAGGCGCATCTCTCAGCAACACAAAACAAGGGTTTCACTCGTTATAGGACTTGACCAAACATCTCACGACACAAGCTGACGACAGCCATGCAGCACCTGTATGAAAGTCAGTACCATCCCGTTAAGGACATGCCCGATCTACGTGTAGTGCTAGATGCTGGGTGCCATGGATCGAGTGATCAAATCAGAATTGATTTACCTGAATTCAGTGAGCCTTCGCGGAGAACTCTATTAGTTTCTATTTAGTTACCGAAGCTAAATGGGCCCGAGCTGACTATTATACATGTAACTAAGCCTTCAAAATGAGGGTGTGCATGTAACCTAGCCGTCATAGAGTTCGCTTGTAAATAGGCCCAGACCAACGCCTCTTTGTTCTACATGGCATCTCGATTTTTCACTACACCCAATCTGTATCGACTCCTATTAATTACACCTTTTCTAGGTTACGAGTGTGGAAAGTGACTTCTTACTCTATTCCACTAATTAAGTAAGCTTTACCTTTTATTAAATTTCCTCCTATTAGTCGGATACTAAAATCTACTTATTTATGAGGCTTGAATCAAATTGTTTGTCTAGAGAGGGTCTAGCGATAACCAAAACTGACTGTACTAGAAACTTTAGATCCTGTATAGGCAACTGGCCTGGGATATACACCAAGGCAACTAATGTCGAGCATATGATGATGCCGCCCGTTTTCGTTTCGTGAAAGTCGCCGGCGGAGGAAAGGGCTGTAGGTGATGGCACGTTCTGCTTCTTAGGGAGATGAAATCAAATCCTTTTCTTGCCCCCATAAAAAGAAAAGAAATTGTTATGAGCGGTCCTCCCAATATTCAAAATGGAATCGAAAAGCTCCAATTCAAATAATGGTACCAGGGCCAGGAAAACAATCATTCTTTGAATCATCCAGATCTATCAATTTGCTAACAGTTCCACAAATACGCCTTTCTTAACTGAGTGAATAACGACTTTTTTATCCCATCAAGTACAGGTACAACCACAACCGCTCGGGGGTTCCATCGATGGTTAGTAAATCAGACTGATGTATTGATGAAGTTTGGTTTGCTCTAGAAGATCATCTCTAAAAATGCTTTGAAATATGAGAGCCGGAAGTATTTTGATATAAAGTTTAAATGTTGGAGTAGATCGATAAGTAATATGAAACGAGGATAGTGTTTACTATTCACTCATTGTTACATGGCTGATGTGATCTTTACTAATGGAGTCAACTTCCAGAGACATCAAAATAACTTCACCTCATCCTTAAATCTTACTGAACAATCTAAAAATTTTAAATTTTGCTAAATAATTCTTAAATCTTACTGAACAACCTAAAAATCTTAAATTTTGCTAAATAGTTCTTAAATTTTGCTTAAATAACCTGATAGAATCTCTGGACGGGTGCAAATGTGCAATACTGCTCTGAATTATTAGTCTGAACTCCGGAGCACTGTCCGTTGGCCCTTCGTGGCGGCCAAGAGCCAAGTTTTAGCATGTAGATTTGGGGTCACTTTATATATGATGACCAGAACAAAGGATTCGGATGAGTTAAAGTATCAATATATAATAATAGTACTCCAAAGTGACCGGTCAGGCTGCAGGATATCCCAATCTTGATTCTTCGGGTTTGTTGTAGATTGAAGTGCCCGAGGTATCCACGTTGGCTGATTCCTGCATTGGTCTACCGTTTCTTTATAAAAGTGCTTGTACTAGGCAGCAAACGAAATTAGAGGGAAGAAAAAAATCTGGATAACTCAAAACTGATTTGTACTTGGAAAAATTGCTCAAGAACACTACTCCCCTATGTCCCAAAAGTACTTATGGAGTTCTTTTCACAAAGATTAAGATATGTAAGATTAAATATAGAAAATACGGAAGTATACTAGCGAACCTAGAAAAAAATTACCGAAAATATAATACATAATAATTATCTAATTATTCAAATATACTAACTAAAATAATATAATATAGTTAGAATGAAATAATCTATCGGGGTCCTGTGACCCCAAATAGTTCAACGTGGGAACGTCACTAGAGAAGTACAACTACAAAGTGATGTGATGGTGGAGTAGGTGTATGACTTTATTCATCAGGATTCAAATCCCGTTCTCATAAATATTATGCACATGAGGTTTTTAACAGAAACTTAGTGAGATCTGGAATATTTTGATGGTTTACGTCTCTTTGAACGTGTCTTTTCAAGACGAACTTCTGAAATTAGGATGTATCACTGGTTTTTTGTCTCTTCGAATGTGTGTTAGAGAATGTATTTGTGGTTGTATGATTATGGTGTCACATGTGTAGTGTTGTGTGTGTATGCGTCTGTCATAATAAAAAAATGAATGGAGGATTTTTGCAATCAGTTGAGATAAGAAAGCAGGCATATTAGTGAAGGTATGACGTGTGTAGTGAGGTATGTGCATCTGTCATGTTATAAAAAAGATCAATTGATAAGAGTATGTAAAAAAGTTGTTATATTTAAGTTTTTTTAATATTATAAGTTATTATATTTTAAAACAGATGAAGAATAGACATGCACAAATGAGAAAAATAGATAGTGCTATTTCGTCTTGCTTGTTTTCAAGTTAAAACCTGAGCCTCAACGAGATTACAAAATGCATGAGACCTCAATAATTTCGACATTCGATACAAACCGAGCGTTCTGTGGGACCCGGTTCGAAATTTCGATATTTCGTTCGAATATCAGACGAAAATGTGGAACCCAGTTACCCCTAATCCGCTATTAGGACATTCGCGTTCGACTGGCGAGACCAGAGATTCGAGAATTCACTCCGTCGTCCTCAAGTCGTCATGGGCTCGGTACCTGGTTGGCAGGTTTGAGTTTGAGACTTGGCAGGTTTGTTTCACACACCTTATGATGACATGGCCCATTCAGCCTCTGAGTTTGCGACCCATATCGTCATACTTCTTCCCTTTCTTGGAACCAGTCAACCAGCTGCTTGTCCTGGGACGTGCACAAGGTAAATTATATACGGATCCCTTCTATCACGTTATCACAACAATCCCTTCCCTTTGTGGCTTTGCTGTAACACAACATGCAGGGCCCATTTAGTTAAAGATCTGGGATGTACCAAAGCCAAAGAAAAAGGACAAGAATATCATTTTGCATGGAACGAATTCAGCGCTGACACTGCGCGGGATATACATTATGAAGCATTTGTGACACTGAATGCTTCGGTTTCACTCCGCGCACAAGATACATCTACAAATTAGTATGCGGTCACTCTACCTGTCAACTCAAATTGCTTTGTCCAGCCATCTTGGAGGTCTCAATGAAGGCTTTATTCCGAGCTTAGTCAGGAATATTGTATACATTATATGGAGTAGGAAGATAAAGAATCCACAGTTGAGTAGAAGCTGCAACAGAAAACGAGAAGTTACAACAAGAAAAGGCTCGCTTAATAATCACAATTTGTCAGCCCATTACCAGCGATCCAAAGAGTACATATATTGCATCCATGGAAGGAATTGTGTTCACCCCAGCGGCCGCCAGAATGTATGTCAGGGAAGCATGTATATTGAGTGTTATCTGAAATTGAGCAAAAGTTACTGAACACCACTATTATCTTTCCCTCAATCTTAATGTTGAATAGATAAGTGAAGATACCAATGCAAGAATATTCTCTCTTATCAGGAATGATGACAATAAAACGTATCCACAAGCCCCCAGAGCACGAGTCTGCATAATAAATTGACAGCTTAGATTAAATTCTATCCACGCAGTAAAAAAATAATAAAAGCATAGATCATGTCAGCTCAATACTATCTCCATCCTAAGGGATCCTGGCTATGTATCTGGACAAATACTTGGTACAGAGGTTGTATGTCACTAGGAAAATTCCCATCCAGAATTGGATTCAAAATTTGTCCCAAAATAAGTGACCACTTTAGAGTAGAACTAGTCTCATCAACTATCTCTCCTTCAAATTTCTTCCAATCGTACCCCCAACTACCCTCCCCCACTCCCAACAACACTCATTTAATAGGGGGCATCTAGGTATACCTCCCCTCATAATTTGGCCATAAGTAGTAAAGTGGTCACTTATTTTGGGACAAAGGAAGTAAAAAATTAAAAAGGGTAGGGCCTAGCTCTACGTAAAATCTTTTAACAGGTTTATCTTGAGTTGTCAAGCACATATCCAAAGCATATGAGACGATAGACTCCACATATTGGATCGACAAAACATCTAAAAAGAAGGAAATACCAGTTTAGAAAAGAGAATTTACAATTGAGCAGAGTATGATGGAAACAATCCAATTGGTCTCCAACCTGAGGATAGAGGAGAAAATTTTCATTATTCTTAAATGCGATGTAACATTGAGTCATTGATGTGAAGCAGCAGTTGCATACACGTCTCTCAGATACACATCCATAAGTAGAGATCTCTAGTCAAAAGAGCCCATAATAAAAGAAAGTGCTTCAATCTTTAACCTTTGCATTCCTCACCTCCACATAGTACCCATGGCCAGACCTACTACTCCATGCATGAGCTGCAGAAACACAAGTGCAAGGGATGAGAGAATGTGTTCAGTCAGGTAATGCATTAAAGAATGCAAATAAAAGCCTAAGTTCATAAGGAATGCTTGATCACTTAAATCTTTGAGATCTCATAGACAATAAGCAATCCATAAACTATATGAGTGACTCTTATTGAGAACAAGAAATGTTAGTTATCTCTTGTTGGTGATGACAGATCTTCTCTATCATTTCTAGACATAGTCAATTGCCCATGCCGCGCTATGGATGTATAGTAGAAAAAACATGTTACTTAGATTCAAACTATGCCTAAAAACATGGATTCAAACAAGCATATGTACACATGGACTCATGTTACAGCTTTTTGCATGATTGTCTATAAGTGTTTAGTTGTGGCATGAGGTTGCTGGTTGTTATCCCAGAACTCAGTTGTTTTTTCACCGGAGTTTCAAAGGTACCACTTGTCAGCTGGAGGGGGTGGTAAAGAGTAGTGACAAACGGGCCATCAACTGTTTTATTTACTATGGTACACCTTGGAGTTATGTGTATCTAAAGCCCAGGCTGGCAGCCTCACCGGATTCGCCTTGCACCCAAAGTTAACCATTTTGACATGCTGATATTCTGTAGCAATGTAGACGGTCTCAATTCCTACATAATCGTGCAACTGAACCCAGAGCTAACTTCAACCAAAAGTAACTCTTCTCTTCTCTCAATGTGTGACATCATCCTAAATTACCTCCAATGTCCTAGATTTGTTCAAATTATCCTAGTTCAAATCTAGAGTGTAAAATCGACACTAGAATGTCAACCATATGTACATCAATTTCTAAATCTTTTGTGGAACAGGACTTCAACCATGATTTAAGAACTACAAAGGCACGCAAGTTATGAATCTTTTATGAAAAAACATCTATCCTTTTCAGTACCAAACCTGTAACATCTTTGTGACTTTTCTACAACTTTTGATCTCCATAATCCTTGCTACATATTGTCTTTACTGGTTTCTTTTGAACTCTGTTTAACCTGCAGTAAATACATCAAACATGATATGTACTTCTATCTGATATTTGTTTGCTGATATTTTGACATAACACACAAATTTAGTTTATAAATTTTCCAATTTTCTTCTTTTCACCAAATGCATTGTTGATGGCTGATAACTCTACCATTGATCATCGCAGTCTGTGAACTCTACTAGGAACGTTTTCTTTTAGTGACAAGCATATGATTGTAGTCCAAGAATACAGCACTTCTATCTGTTTCAATGGTGTCCACATGACAGGTGCACGGTTGACTGTGGCCCATCCTTTGGCTATTTGCCTGTAGGAGGCCTGGTGCCAAATCAGAAAACTTCTAAATTGTACTTAACTGCATATTGATGTAACCATTCCAGTAGTACTATGGTTGCCTTAAGAGTGTGAGAGGGTGTATTGTCAAGGAGTAATTGAGGTAGACTCAGGCACAGCAAGCAAAGTGTAGGAAGGTTTATTGCGAAGGGGAAGATACTATGCGGCTGTTTGGTACAGCTCCAGCACACAGATCCACCTCTGATTCAGCTGGAGATCAACCAAACAGTCCAGCTCCAACATAAAATGGAGCGGAGCTGACCGGATCGCTCCGAGAAAAGAACCAGCGACATGGAGCAGCATTTTGGTTGCTCCACAACTCAACTCTAACCGCATATCAGAAATACCCACAGATTAGTAGTGAAATTACATGCAAATGCCATCCAACTACCCTCCACCACCACCCCACCCCGTACCACTTCACAGGTCTTTCCCCTGACGTATCTCGTGGAAAAGAGGAGAGACACATGGGAGCGCAAGGTGGTGGCGCATCTATGGTTGGCGGCGGCGGCAGACAGGTTTCCTCTCAGTCTCTTCCCTCTCCTCTCCCATCCTTACACCGGCGGTCACTTGCTGCAGGCGGCGCATGGTGGCACAGGGCGGCGGTGGTGGAGGCGCGAGGACAGAGGTAGACGGTGGTGGAAGCTGGGCCCCAACACCCCCAGCACCCCACACAGTATCCCCTCCTCAAACCCTAAAAATTTTCCCAATTCTTTCTTTTAAATGTGCATGATTTGGATTTTTTTGGGTTGATTACTTGGTGTTATGCAATGAACAGGAGTGAAATTACCAGATCTGAAAACTTGTCATATAGGTATTACGATTTTTTGACTTGAGAAGGTGAAATTTTGTATTTTTAGATTTGGGATGGTCATTTGCTTCTGTCTGTATTTGTTACTCCTGTTATTATCCTTTTCATAAGGATGTCCTGTATAAAGACAATTAATTACTTACATGCCCTGTTTAAAAACTCTCAATTTAGTGCAGTTATACTGACATGCTTTTTAGTACAATTTCTGCTACTACTGTTATATTTATGCATGGTATAGTTAACAACATGTTATCCCAGAAAATAATATACGGTGTGGACTAATTCCTGTTTTGTGTTTGCAGGTCCAGTGAAAAGAAATTATAAGGGTCAAGTCGGTAGCAGGGAAAGCATGTAAAGATAGTATTATGTTGTGTATTTGACAAAACCTGGGTTATGTGGCCTATCAAGATCTTATTATTATTATTCTCTCTTTCCAAAGCAGAGATCTGATGGTCACGCGATTTGGAGTGTCTCTGTACATGCAGAAGAAAATTTGGAGTTCTGGTGCTCAATGATCCCGACTTCATTTTTTCCCCCTAAAGGGCTTATGTACTTATTAGTTGGTTCATATTGATGCTTGTATGAATATAGTTCCCAGCACTTGTGTGGGGAAAAAAATATGACATAGATACCAATTTACAAGTCCTATGTAAACTTCATTATACTGATGATAGTTTTTATGCATTCTTGTATGATTTTTTTCTAATTTTTAATCCTACATCAAGTAAACAGCAAAACCACAAGGGTAGTATTATCCATCTCCCTCTTATCCTATCTTTTAGGATTTTTGGAGCTGATCAAGCTAGCCAAACACTTTCAGGAAAACCTCCAGCTCTTACAGGCGCTAGCTCCCACTGGAGTAGGAGTTTAGAGCTAGGATCTGAAAGTTGGAGTCATACCAAACAGGCCCTATGCAAGTGCAGGGAAAGACAATGACTAGCCCTGACATAGCAAAGATAAAGGTAGTAGTTTCAAAGAATTACTGATTCTAGCTTGCCCATGATAACACACAAAAGAACTGCGGTATCCCAAGTTCATGGAGGATCTGTTGAGAGTGTCCCTTGTCAGAACAGGAAACAGTTACTAGTCTTGAAAAAGAATGTTTTTGCTACTTTCCCCTATTGTTTGATCCTTAAACACAGTGCATCAAATTTATCACTCTTTTACTTCCTCCAGTACATAACTACTTCAAGGTGCAAATATATTCCACTTTTGCCCTAGCGCTGTCTTAATGATAGAATCGAAATTTCCACTTTGACCTTGTAAGGCAACAAAGCCTCCATGTTAATAGCAAGTTGATTTCAAGATAAATATGCAGTTCAATAATTTTTGAAGCTTTGAAGAGAAAGATGGCATCGCCTCCCACTGACGCATGAATCAAAATGCAGAATAGAGGTACTTGCCAGATAAGTTGATGCTTTTACAGGGCCAGACAATGTGAACAGCAGTAAAACAGTAGCCACCTGGTGAGACAACACAAACAGTAAGCGTCTCAGTGATACAGAATGTGGCAAAAACAGAAGATACTGATACTAAGTGAACTATTTGATTGGATTTACCGTAGTTTTCTTGCCGGCTTCTAGTCCCCATCTTAAGGAGGAGATAACAATCGGCAACGGAAAAAAGCAGCTAAAGTAATTCTGCATCGAACAAAAAAGACATTAGCTTATACAGACTGGAAATGATTTGGAGGCTTAAAACTTTCCAGTACAACTAGAAAAAAATTGATACAACGAGTACAGGATGGGAGAAGGCAGCGGACCTCGATGGCGAGGGAGTTGCTGAGGAAGTACGCGAGGCCAGCGACGGATGCGAACATCGCGCACTCGACGAGTTGCCGCGTTCTCTCGAGAGCCTGGCCCAAGTCCTCTCCCTCTTCGTCGTACTCGTCACCCACGCGCTGCCGTTGCTCTCCAAACTCGGTTCCACCGACGGCGGCACGAGGCGGAGGATTTCGAGCTCGAGCCGCAGCGACAGCGGATTGGAAGGAGGATTTCGGGATCGAATAGGCGGCCAGCTGGAGGTGGAAGGGCGGGTACGGTGGCAGCGGCGGAAAGAGGAGAGCGCAGGGATGAAGGCGAAGCATAGCCGCCATGGCTATCCAAAGTTACGCCCCAATCGAGTAGCATGTGATCCCTGGTTCCCCTCGTGCCCTAATCTATCCCCACCTCCACTCCCCTCCACAGGGGAGGCAACGACGGAGTTGACACCTCACAGCGGCGGAGAAGAGGGAGAAGGGCGCGGGAGGCGGAGATGGCCTGAGATAGCGAGGGTGAGAGCCCGCGTTTGCAACTACGGCGGCGGCGGAATGGGGACGGCGGCACGCCCGGCCGCGTGGAGAAGAGGAGGCAGAGGCCGCGACGCGATTGCCGTTTTGATAAGGATCGAACGGACGGTGGCAGTTCACTCTCCCCTCCCTCTCGATGATAAAAGAGGAAACACCGTCACCGAAGTTACAAAAAGAAAAAAAAGGCAAAAAAGTATCTCCACGAAATGCCACTGCTGCTACTGTCGCCGCCGACCGCCGTGGTGGCTGGGCCGGCGCCAGCGCCTGTCGCCTTCTCGCGGCCTCCACCTTCTCGACTACGTGCGTCCCCCCTCCTCTTCGCCTTCCCTCGCCTGAGGAAATACGGCCGCCGGGACCGCGAGCCCGTGGCGACCAACTTGGACGAGGTAGAGGAGGAGGATGACGACGAGGAAAACGAAGAGGTGGAGGTTGAGGTTGATGAGGATGAATTTGTGAAGAACCGGCCGAAGCCGGTTGGATTCGGCTCCGGGAAGACGTACTCCACCGACATTGAAGAGCAGCTTCTCCGGGAGATGGGTTTGGGCGGCGGGCGGCGCAGCAGCGGGAACGGGCCGACGCCGGCCAAGAACCGCGCGGCGGCCAACTCGACCAAGGGAACGGGCGAAGGTTAGCGCTCTCCGCTCTCATGAACTGAATCAACTCACTATGTCTTTCTCTTTCTTTTTTTTTCTTTTCATTTCCTTTTCTGGGGGAAACATCCACCATCATACTACTCAGTGGCGGATCTAGATCGAAATTCACGGCGAACTTTTGACTAGAAGTTTTGTATAATAGAGTAATAACATAGAAACGATATGCTTTAATTAAGCATTATATAAACCTGACCAAAGATATATCACAATTCATAATTGATGCTCCAAATATGCTAGAAGACAAAGTCAAACATTATATTATAGTAGTGAATGAACATACCAATTGAGCATTAAGTTCATCGTGGAGGACAAGGTAAATTCATTCTCCGCCTTTTGATGGCTTCAAATCGATTCACGCTCGGTAAATTCATAATCTTGTCATCATCAACTCCTCTGAATATCTCACGCTCAGTATAATATATCATCAAATCATTGAGCCAATCATCGGCTATTTTATCACGCAGATCAATCTTGATAATATTCATAGCCGAGAAGGCTCTTTCCACAGATGTCGTTGCCACTGGCAGAAGCAATGCTAGCTCAATAAGACGATAAACCAATGGAAAGACCATATGTTTTTCAGTTTCAACCATCTTCACTGCTAAACTTTTAAGATCAAGACAAGTTTTAAAATCATCCACTCTCCTAACATGATAAATGAATGTTTCAAGTTGATCCTTTTTAGATGCACGATCACTAATGGAGAAATCTACATTATAAATTTCCGTGAGTCGAGTGAGCTTTTCCACATTGAACTTAGAAAAAGAATCCATTGGATCGAGGCAAGAAAACATATAAGTATCTCTGTAAAAACCTCACTAAACCGATGATTCATCTCTATGTTTATAGCATCAACAGCAGCATAGAAAGTATCAACACGATAGTGATACTTACAGGTCCTGTCCGGGAAGGAACGATCCTTTTCGCCTCTATCCCTAAAAGGAAGGTCAACAAGCGCACTGTCCGGGAGGCCCTCACCAATCGGTCTTGGATTCTGGATATTCAGGGCGCTCTTATAGTTGGTGTGGTTGCAGACTTCCTGCATCTTTGGGATCTTTTATTGGATCAGCAGCTACAGCCGGATGTTGAGGATAGACACTTATGGAGGTTCTCCTTCAATGGACAATACTTGGCTAAGTCGGCATATGATGGTTTCTTTTTGGGATCTACTCTTTTTGGACCATGGGGAAGGATATGGAAATCATGGGTACCACCCAAATGTCGTTTCTTCATGTGGCTGGTCGCGCACAATAAGTGTTGGACAGCTGATCGCCTGGTGCGGCGTGGGCTACCTCACCCGGAGTTCTGTTTGTTTGGGGACCAAGAAGAGGAGACTATCGATCATCTCCTTGTCCATTGTGTTTTTTCAAGAGTATTCTAGTTTAATCTCTTCAGACAAGTTGGTCTTCAGAGCTTGTCCCCTCAGACTGCAGAGTTATCTTTCCTTGATTGGTGGGAGAATGCCAGCAACAACACCGCTGGTAAGTTAACGAGGCAAGGAATTAATTCACTAATTTTACTCGAAGCTTGGACTATTTGGAACCACCGCACTGGGTGCGTCTTTGACGGAGCAGCTCCAAACTTAGCTCGTGCTTTGATTGCAGCTGCTGAGGAGAGTCGCTTGTGATCTATGTCTGGGGCTCGAGGGCTATCATTCCTGACTGCCCCCTCCCCGGTAGCTAGAGCGCTTTGTTTTTGTTTTTCTTCTAGTCGCCTTGTGTTGTTCTGTCACGGGTGCGTGTGTTTGTCCTGGTTTTTCCTGTTGGGGTGTGGGTGGATGTGTGTTTGTGGTGTTGTTTGGGCTCTTGCCTTTTTCTCTCTTCTTAATCTAATGAAGCACAGCTCTCCTGCGTTTTTGAGAAAAAAGTGATGGTCTTCTATAATCATTATACCTTTTTCTTTCCTTGATCGGCCCCATCAAGGTCTTTGTGCTTCCATATTTGGTACCTCAATTTGCTTTGCCTCACAAAATTCTTTTACTCCAGAAAAAAAATCCTCCCAACCATTATTCCTCAAGTGAACCAATTGTGCTTTCACATCAATAAGCAATGACATGGCTTGAACAATATTTTGATCTCTCTTTTGCAGAAGAAGTGATAGCTCATTTGTAATACGAAACAATTTTAGCATGAGCTTCATAATGAACACAAAATTAAAGCTCTCCATGATATGTACCAGACCTCTAGCATTGTTTGCATAATGTTTCTCTTCGTGGACAAAGACCAACACTGGTATGATAGCATCCCACATCGATTCAATGCGTTGCAATGTAGTATAATGTGAGCCCCATCTAGTATCTCTAGGTCTGACTATAGAAGTGTCTTGATTCTTCTCTTCCAGAAACAATATCTCCAGCATCCAATCCTTCCAAAAAAATTTCGCGATGTTTCTCTGTCAGTAAATCTCTTCTTTTGCAAGATGCAGTAGTGTTGGTTATAATAAAATTGACATGGTCAAAAAAAATCTTTGATTCCTGAACAACATTCACTAATAACCACTACAACTAATTGCAATTGGTGGGCAAAACAACGAATGTAGAAAGCATGTGGATTATCATCACGGATCTGTTTTTGCAATCCATTAAATTTTCCCCTCATGTTCGATGCTCCATCATATCCCTGTCCTCGTAGCCTAGCAATTGGCAATTCATGACTAGCAAGCATCTCAATGAAAGCACTCTTCAATGCACCTGATGTGGTTTTCTTGACATGTTTTAAGCCCAAAAATCTCTCCATAACATTTCCTTTATTGTTTACAAATCTACGCCACATTAAAAAAAGATGCTTATTAGTTAATGCAACAATAAGATGATTAAATGACTTGTTCAAAAAAATTACCATTAACCACTTACCTTACAATCTCAGCCATCTGCTCTTTGATTGATATATCACGTGATTCATCAATAAGGACAGAAAATTGGGCTGCTGTTCAGTGTGTCCGATTGGGCCTTTTTTTTTACTGCTGCCGCTTGGAAGCCTGCCTTGACTGCCAGGATGCAAAACGACTAGCTGCGTTTTGAACTTGTCGCACGCACTGCACTAGCTAGCTGTAAACCTTTTTTTTTTTGGGGGGTTGGGGGTGTGGTGTCCGGCAGCAGCTCAGGTCTGGCGGACGGCACACCATGCCAGATTGGTGGATCCACCTGTGATACTACTAGTAATCTTGCTGCACATTTTAGGAAGTTCGTATATTCTAGTATGACTTATCCTTAGTGAATTGGATGCGGCGAGCTAGCAAAATACAGTACTTGTCAGATGAATATCCAATTGTGTCCTTGTGGTTACTGAGTAAATTGATAAAGAAGGAATTTTCGCTCAACAATATATCGCAAAGAAGCAAAAAAAAAGATAAATAACATGCGATAGGATCTTGAATGCTAAACTCAACTGCTTCCTATGTTCATCACAGAAAACAATTCGTGCAGGTTGTAGAATATTCCATAAAAAGATTGAACAAATACAGATAAATCGTACAGAAGAGAAGCTCACACACTACAATTCCGAGGCTGGATTAATTTTCATTATCAGAAAACATTCCACAAATCCGAGTGCTTATGACTTGTCCTCTGCTCACTCCTCAACACTTTGAGGTTATCTACCACCACATTTTCCACCACTAATGCACCGGAGGCTCCGATAGCGCTGCTCCTCCGTCGTCATTTCTTTGATGATCTGCGGCAGCATAGGAAGTCAAAAATATCATCCCTACCTATCTCCACAATATTTATATAGTACATACAGGGGCAGAGCTAGAAATTACCAAAGCCTAGTTCAGGCAGGGCTCAACTGATGGGTTATGGTTTTCTCCAAAATTTTCATGGTGATTTAAGAGGATCTAAACATGATTATGGAGGCAAGCGTAGGGCCTCCGCCCCTGAGTTGATTAGATCTTGCGATATAATATGGCGGTTGAGCTCAATTATGACGTTGTTTCTCTATCTTCAGTCCGTTGCAGTGTTACTAAGTTTATTTCTCACAAGAAATGCCATCCTAATGTGCTGATCTATCAACAGAAATTAAAAAAAAGTAATTCATTGTAATGCAACTATAACTTTCAATTTACACATAGCATATTATTTTACCCACTTTACTCTTTTCCTTACCAATCCTGTTCTTTTAAGATATTTCTGCATTCTCATGGTGATGTATATCATTTGGATATTCTTTTTTATATATACTCTTCTGAGTGTTAAATACAGCCAAAATGAATGCTGTTAAAGGACTTGAAGTCCCATAATGATGCAATGTTTTACAACAAAAATCCATTTGTCAGACATGATATGCTGTGAATTATTTTAGTCAAGATAAATTTCATACTAGAAGAATTATTAGTACAAATCCATGCTGTCAACCAAACATAAATTTCCCCATGATCAGTATCCCATTTTCAAAGTAGAAATATGGATAAATTAGATAAAGGACCAACATAAATTTTGATAGTTATTTACAGGGGCCAAAGACATGGTTTGACCAAATAAACATAGTGTGAGGTAGCAAATGCAATAGGTCCTGGATGGAACAACAAACTGGCCATTCTTAGAATTCAGATTGCTCAGTCCCTACAAAGTACGAACAACTGGTCATTCTTAGAATTCAGAAAGCTCACTTGTTCTTAGTTCTTATGGTGTTTGGTTCGAACATGATCCAAATTAGATGTCCCTATGGTGTTACCTTCACATAGATATGATTTTTACAAACTTCTTATACACAACACCCCACTTGAAAGGGTGACAAACATCTGTAAGAATTTAACTAATGAAATTTCAGAAACCATCAATACACATGTGTTACAGTTTGTAGGTTTCTTTCGCACGTCAGTATATAGAGATAAATGGTTTTTCATATTGTCTTATCTGCATTCATTAGTAGATGGCTCAGCTGTCTCATGTTTTCTTTGGTTCTAAGAAACAATTACTAGACATAAGCATTCCTCTTGATGAGTTCTCTCTATGTTGTCACAGATCTCAATGATGGTGGTGTTTGTGTTCGTGTTTGGAATCTCCCGAAAAAGAAAAACATACACAAGGACCTGAATCTTGCTTTCAAGGGATTTCCAGGCCTCGTAAATATTGAGCCAGTGGTTTCTGCAAACAAGAAGACTCGTGATCCTATATGCAAGGGTTTTGCATATCTTAAAATGGAATCTGTGGAGGCTGCTACCAGGTAATTTATTTTAGTACAAAGTACAAACCTTGCTAACTTTTAACCTCTGTGTATAATCACTTTGTCACAATTTTCTATTTTGCTGTTATTTATGTATGTATAGTAAGATTAGAAGTACATGTAGATTCTTTTGTTGGATTTTTGGTGGCATATGTTGGTGTGACCATGAGTGCAACTGAAGCTTGTGGGCATATGATAAGTTGTCTATTTATTATATCCATCAAAGTTACATTTGCTTTGCACAATTGCACCAATAGAATTCCAAAGAATTTTGTTTTACCTCATTTTTTAAGAAAATTTAGTATGGTGTGTAGATGCAAACCTGATGTGGCTTTGTCATGTTATCAATGGCAAAGTTTTGTTGTAGACTCTGGTTGCTCCACATGACCACAAACATATCGAATCACTGTTGCTGAATCTACTGATCCTCCGTCATGGCTTGAATAACATCCATCATCACTTTCGTTGGACATCCTTTTGTATCTTACCATTTCCTAGCTCATGTAACTCTTATGGTAAAAAAAATGGCTAGAAGCTTTAGTGTTAGACAATTAGCCGATCACACCTCACACCTGTTAGACCTTTCACACTTACTGGTCCTTTCACATGACTGGACCCTTCAGTCAAGCTGCCTAGGCTGTCTGACTCCCAGGCGTCTTCTCGTTTTCCTAGGTGTCTCCTCGTATTTCTAGGCGTCTACTCGTGTTCCTAGGCTTGGGAGGTGGACAGGCTCACCTCCTTCTATTTATACTCGGGCTGCTTAGCTTTGTATCATTCATTATGTAATACTAGTTACACTTTCATGGTATCATGAGTCCGGGCTCTCGCCTTGATTCCTCTTTTTCCGCTGCCCTAGGCGGCACGCCCTCTCTCTGGTTACGCCCCTTCCTCTGCGCGCCTCTCTCCAGGCCATGCCCCCCATGACCGAGACCATCCCCGCCACCGTCCCTGACACCGAGCAGGAGGCCGCCGCCACCGCTGCCCGTGCCTAGAGTTTGACTGAGCCCGAGACGGCCTTGGTGCTGGCTGCCCAGGCCAAGCAGGAGGCCGCCGCTACGGCTGCTGAGCACGATGCTGCCGCCGCTCACGTTCGTGACGCCCATGCCCGCGTCGCCGCGGCGCGTCAGGCTACCGCCGCCGCCTTACCCGACCGGAGGATCCTGACGGTGCTGCCCCTTCTTCCGACGACAATGCCATCTCCAATCTTCGTGACGCCATCCACTACCACGAAGCGGCCACCGTCATCGACCTTCACGCCCAGGCTGTCGCTGTCCAGAACATCCGCAGCTTCGTTACCATTGTCCTCGACTTCTCCTCAAGTAACTGCACTCGTTGGCGTGATCAGTTCCTTCTAACCGTCGGCAAGTACTCCCTCCAGGACCACCTCCTTCGTGACGCCCCGGCAATGATTCTCCCGAACTGGACACGCATGGATTGCGTCATTAAGTGCTGGATTTACGGCACGGTCTCCTCGGAGCTTGCTGAGATCGTGATGGAGCTGGACAAGCCCATGTGTGCCTCTTGGCTTGCCCTTGAGAACCAGTTCCTTGGCAACCGGGAGACCCATGCCCTCTACCTCGACGCCCAGTTCTGGAACTTCATCCAGGGTGACCTCTCCATCGCCGACTACTATCATCGCTTCAAGAGCATGGTCGATGTGCTCGACGACTTGGGCGAGCCCAACTCCGACCGCACGCTCGTCCTCAACGTCATCCGCGGCCTCGTGCCATGGTCCTTCTGGAGCACTCTTGCCGATCCCAATTGGCGAGCTGCTATGGAAGATGAACATGCTGATTTTCTTCAGAGTCACACATGGGACTTGATTCCTTGCCCGCCCCACGCCAATGTCGTCTCCTGTAAATGCATCTTCAAGCATAAATTCCTGTCAGATGGCTTGCTAGAACGTTACAAGGCTCAGTAGGTACTTCGGGGTTTCACTCAATGGCCTGGTGTTGATTTTTCGAAGACCTTCAGTCCTATTGTAAGCTGGCTACAGTTCGGACTGTTCTGTCTTTGGCTCTCTTGCGTGGTTGGCGTATTCATCTGCTGGATGTGAAGAATGCTTTTCTCCACGGCACCCTCTCCGGGACTGTCTACTGTGTTCAGCCTGCTGGGTTCGAGGATCGTGCACATCCTGACTACGTTTGCCGATTGAACAGATCATTGTATGGGCTTAAGCAGGCGCCACGGGCATGGTACAATCACTTTGCAGCACATCTGCTGACTCTTGGCTTTGTGGAGGCCAAGTCTGATACTTCGTTGTTCGTCTACAGCCGCGACACTGATCTGATCTATTTGTTGCCTTATGTTGACGATATTGTGCTCACAGCTTCCTTTCCAGCTCTCCTTCGGTGCACCATTGTTGCCCTTCAGCAGGAGTTCTCGATGAAGGATCTTGGCGAGCTACATCACTTCCTCGGGATGCGGGTCCAGCGCAACGGCACTGGTCTCCTTCTTTCACAGCGGTAGTATATGATTGACCTTCTTGATCGTGCTGGGATGATGGATTGCATACCTTGCTCGACTCCGGTGGATACTAATCCTAAGTTGGCGACATATGGTCCACCTATGAAGGATGCTTCTAGTTTTAGCAATCTCGCTGGAGCTTTACAGCATCTGACCTTCACCAAACCCGACATTGCCTATGCGGTTCAGCAGGTCTGCTTGTTCATGCATGATCCCTGTGAGCCTCACTTGGCTGCCCTGAAACGGGATTCTTCTGTATATTCAAGGCACTTTGGATCTTGGCTTGATTCTGCGCCCTTCCACCAGCAATGAGTTGATTGTCTACTTCGATGCTAACTGGGTTGGTTGTCCTGAGACACACCGATCTACTTCTGGTTATGCGGTCTTCCTTGGTGACAACTTGGTGTCCTGGTCTTCGAAGCGGCAGAATATTGTGTCCCGATCTAGTGCTGAGGCTGAGCACCGTGTTGTGGCCAATGGTGTTGCAGAGGCTGCCTGGCTGCGCCTGTTAGCAACTGAATTCTCACTGGAATTCGCTCTCATTGAGAGAGGATAGCACTTAAGAAGTCGGGAATTTTTTGGTTTACTTCTACTCAAATGCCATGTCTTCTAAGACAGGTTGGGGTTACATATATAGAGGTGGCTGCACACTACCAGCCAGCAAACATTATTGGCTATCCTAGCTAGTCTAAGATGCCAAAGGAACAAAGGACTAACCGCCTAAAAGGGCTGCAGCATCTTTGACCCTGTACTGCAGCCAACAAACTGAAAAAAAAACACCACTGCAGCATGTGCTGCAGCAAAGAAAGTGCAGGAGGGACCACTAGACTAGTACAGGGACTTATCCAACAGCGCCAACTACTGCTGGAGCTTCATACTCCTCCCCGGCGTGCTACTTTGGTCTATTGTGACAACATCAGCATGTCCTCCAACCCGGTTCAACACCAGCGCATCAAGCATATTGAGATTGATCTTCATTTTGTTGGGAGCATGTCGCTATTGGTGTTGTTCGTGTCATGCATGTGCCGACATCTTCGCAGTTTGCTGACATCTTCACCAAGGGGTTTCCTTCTTCGGTGTTTTTCGAGTTCCGGTCCAGTCTGAACGTTTGGTGACCTGACGATCCGACTGAGGAGGGTGTTAGTTAGCTGGTCACACCAGTTGGACCTTTCACACCTGTTAGACCTTTCACACTTATTGGTCCTTTCACATTACTGGACCCTTCAGTCCAGCTACCTGGGTTGTTTGATTCCCAGGCGTCTCCTCGTTTTCCTAGGCATCTTCTCGTATTCCTAGTCGTTTCCTCGTGTTCCTAGGCTAGGGAGGTGGACAGGCTCACCTCTTTCTATTTATTCTTGGGTTGTTTAGCCTTGTATCATTCATTCTGTAAAACTAGTTACACTTTCATTTAGCACTACTAGTATCATGCCAGTATAATTGAAGATACAACTGCTACTTTTGAAGATCATTACAATGAGTAAAAAATGTGTGTGCTACAGTTCCTAGAGCTGTTATAGAGCCTCACCGGATCTTTGACCATAACAGAAATTTAGAATGCTTCATGCCAGATGCTACCACTACCAATAGAAAAGCACCATTACAATCCTTTAAATATGTCTTTTTGTAGTAGCACCATATGTGTCTCTATGCCTTCTTTTGTCAAAGTGGATCCCAACTTAAGTTTACTTTCTGAAGTTGGTGTTTGGATAGTACCTCATTTTGATCATTCTTGCACATATGGGCTGATGTTTACTGCCGCTCTAGCTTTGCTAATAGTGACATGTGGAACATATTTAGCTCTTTAAATCCAACATACCGAGGACCCCTTGCAGTTGTCTTCATATTGGCATTCCCTCTATCCAATCAGAAATTGCTGAGCAAGTTACCCAGTCTGGTTAGTAGGTTTGGTCTGCGAGACATAATGCATGCCCATGATGAGCATGGCTGGGATAAAAGCCCTTAGGACTATTCAAGGTGCCCTTGAACCTAAGTGGCACGACAGCATCATGGTAGCCACCGCACCACTAGTGTAGGCAGAATAGGGAGACTAAATATTGCTTTTTCTTGCCTAATGAACAGAGATAGAACTCATTTTTATGTAGATCGGATGACTTGCCTAATGCGCAGACTGCAGCATACATGATGTGCAAATTCTTCCCGCTTCTTCACCAATGTTTGCTCTCAGCTCCTTTTGAACCAACGTTAAACACTCCATTCCGATGTACTCTATGGATTCTCAGACTGTCAAGTTCATTCCGGTCACACAATATGTTTTCATTTTTTTTACTTAACACAATTTATGGAGTGTTCAATATCCATAAACACTCCATGACCATACACGAGCTCAGTATGTTTTCCAATTTTTTTTCAGTTCAATTTGCTTTTTAGATTGGTGCTGTGATTTCTGGATAAATTCCAGAGTGGACCATGCATTTGTATCCGTCGTGCAACTTCTTTTAGCCATTTAATATCTATTTCTATTTTTATACTCAAAACAAAGTTCACTTATATCTGCAGGTTTGTTGAACTATACTCCCAAAAAGCTGTGTCATTCGGCAAGGTTCAGAAGCTGATCAGGTGCTGTATTGTTGATGCACAAAGCTCTGTTGACTCCCAAAGTCAACAATTCAGCGATCAGGCAATCCGTCAACCCGGGTTGAAGGCCAAAAAATTGGTGGCAGCAACCTGAATGAAAAATTGATCTGTCAGTAAGAACCTCTGAGATAGAGAACTTCATGTAGATGGTGTGTGCTATGAAGACATTCGCAATGCTATGTCTTAATTCTTAAAGTGGCTTAGAAACATCATGGAATGATAGGCTAGGCTCTGGTCTTCATTTTTTTTCTTCTTCCATGTAACCTAGGTTGGGTTTTTTTTTGGACTGAGGGAGTAGGCAAGGAAGGAACAAGAACAACCAAAGAATACGTGTAAAGCTCAGTAACATTGGCATTACTACTTGAGCAAAGCTGTAGCTAGTACAGATGGTAGACGGTTGATGATTTTCAGGTAACTAGCATAGCAAAATGTTGTGCTATATACCACTGTATGCATTCAATTTAACTCTTTCATCGCCATGTTATTTTCCTTTTCTTTAATTTTAAAGCTACTATAAGCCAAACCTATTTCCTTTGGCCACACAATTGTTTCGGAATATACTTGAAATCGGGCGCCCGATCTAACAAAAAAAAATTGGACGCTCCACTAGCCGACGTCCACACTGACCGCACACACCTTCTTGGTAGTGCTCTCTCTTGCTGGGTGTACAGGCGTTATATTATCTTTTCTTGTCACACATGCAGTGGCACAACATTCTATTATCAATCTTCAAACAATTATTTTTTAAAATTACTTATCCAACCCGACATCTGATTACATATTTATTGTAATTAAATCTTTTCAACAAGATCCTATTTACATATTTATTGTAATTAAATCTTTTCAACAAGATCCTATATGATTATATTCTGAAAAAAAGTCTATGTTTCACGTATGAGAAATAAATGTTTTAATTAGAATTTAATTTTGTTGCATGTAGTGTTGCTTGTATGTTTCACAAAATATTTTATAATATTTCACTAGTTTATTCATAAATATTACACGTGGTACTGATGTTTCTTTCATATATCATATAAAAATATTTTAGTTAGAAATATAATTATGTTTGTTTTTTCATCAAAATAAAACCTTTTTATATAAAGATGTAATTGTAATTAATATGTGGGTATATATGTATGTATAATTGCAACTAATATATAGATCTCAATCGAATAAGTGGTTTATAAGAAATAATATTTACTGTTTTGCTAATAGATATTGCATTTGCATGTATTCACCTGTATGATGCATGCAGATAACCAGGGAACGCAATTTCACGAAAGCCGGCACGAAAGCCGCGAAATTCAGTCGTTTCGCGGGGGTGCGGCACGGCATCCCTGCGGTTTCATTTAAATAATTTCGTGAAAATTCAAAAAATTTGAAAAAAACATTCATTTTAACACAAATATATATATATATATTAAAAATATATAAATTTTGCGATGTTTGCCGCGAAAACCACGGTATATGGCGCGGTTTTCGCGAAAACCGCGGCACGACGCGGATTTCGATTTGGTTCAAATTTAAATTACGGTTTTCACGGTTTCCACGGTTTTCACGGTTTTCGCGTGTTTTGCGCGGTTTTCGTGGTTTTCACGGGGTTTTCGCAGTATGCACAAAATCGTTCAAATTCAAATTTGTTACTGTTCATTGCCACCGGCTTTCGCGAAGTTCGGCGAAATTCGTCGTGCCGCCGAGGGGCAGCACGGCATATGCCGCCGGGATTGCAAACCCTGCAAAGAACTAACCGGACACAAGAGGGTGAGAGAGAAAATGTGTGAGAGATCGCATGCAGAGACTGATTCGGGCACATGCAGCTGTAGGCCTGCAGTATGGTAGCCTAGCCTGCTAGACAGAAGAAGGAGGAGCGCCTGATTTTTGGGGCTTCATCGGGCGTCCGAGCCATAGATAAATGAATACTTCCTCCATAGATTTAAATTTTTATACTTTTTCTGAACCTTTTTAATGTAATTTTATAAAAACGAAACTTCCGTCAAGTTATTTCCAAAACTAAAACCTTATCTACAGTAGAAAGCAGTAGAGCAAACAATAACTTAGAACAAAACTAAAACAACCAAATAATATAAATAATATAAAATGAAGGGAATATAAAACTAAAACAACCAACGCATCTTCCTCATCTTGCGAGTGGTTTAGCCACTCAAGCAGCGACATGACAGTGTCGGTGGTCTCTAACTTATCCGCCGCCTCGCCGTTCCCATCGCCGTTCGTTGCCACTGATGGCATAGGCACGACCATCGAGTCAAGGCGGCGAGACAAGCACGATACTGGGCAACATGGTGGCACGAACGACGCGAAGGCGGCGGTGCTTCGTCGCGATGGCATCGCGGTGGGCGTTGATGGAGCGAACGACAACCGTGGTGGTGACAAACATGTTTTCCTGCCCGAGCCGCCGGTTGCGGATGTCTTGGCATGCGTAGGCGGCCAGCGTGGGGCTTTCCTCCAAAGGAGGTCCTCCATGGTGTTGAGCGCCCGTGTGACGGTGGCGGGGACATCGAAGGGCATGGTAGAAGAGGTCGCCGTCGTTGTATATGTGACTTACCACCGCCTCCCTATTCGTCTTCCTCGCCGACACCCTCCTTGAAGCCTGCGGTATTTGAAAACATGGTGTAGAGAGATGTGGAAGAAAGAAGAGGAGATGATAGAGGAAAAAGATGGAACTGACATGTGGGCCTCGCGTCTAGGGGAATTTTGGTCTATACAATGACGAAAAACATGATGACGATGCATGGTTTCAATTTTGTGACAAAAACATGATGACGATGCATGATTTCAATTTTATGCGTATTCATGACATAGATATACGAATAGATGGATAATAATGACATTTATCTAACATGGCACATTTGTAATGGTACGATCTAATTACTAAAATTTAGTAGTAGGGTTAATTTATAGGCATCAATGAAAGATAAGTATTGGCGATGCCAAATTTTGTTACTACTACTAGAGATGATTTTTAGGCATCATAGTGAAAGATCAAACCAATTGAAGTGAATCATCTAAAGGCAAAACAAAAACCACCCAAAAGGACAAAACCCCATTTTTGCACAAAAGATAATTGAATCATGGAACAGCGCGGACTAAACTAGACTGCTAGTGTTCTGTCAGATCCAGCCCGTGCAAGACACCAAACCAGATCTCACCATCCCTTCTTCCCCGCCCCCCCCTCTCTCTCTCAGATCCCAATTGCCAAATGCCCTCGTAGCTGCACGCCGCCGCGTAGTCTCTCCCACCCCGCGCGCCCAGATCCATGGGCGGCCTGAGGGCAGCGTCGCCGTCGTCGGCCGCAGGCGCAGGCGCCGGGGCGGGATCGGATCCCACGCCGCGCGTGGCGATGGCGTGCGTGCTGGCGTCGGAGGTCGCCACGGTGCTCGCCATCATGCGCCGCAACGTCCGCTGGGCCGGGGTCCGCTACGGCGGCGACGACGGCGCGGACGACGAGCACCTCGACCACCCACTCATCGCGGGGCTCAAGTCCCTGCGCCGCCGCGTCGCCTCGTGGGACACGCACCAGTGGCGGGACGTCGAGCCGCTCCTCTACCTCCGCCCCTTCCTCGACGTCGTCCGCTCCGACGAGACCGGCGCGCCCATCACGGGCGCCGCGCTCTCGTCCTTGCACAAGATACTCACGCTCGACCTCGTCGGCCCCGACGCGCCCAACGTCGCCGAGGCCATGGGCACCGTCGTGGAGGCCGTCACGGGGTGCCGCTTCGAGGTTACTGACCCGGCGTCCGAGGAGACCGTGCTGGCTCGTGTCCTCCAAGTGCTTCTCGCGTGCGTGCGTGGCCGCGCTGCGCCAGCTCTGGCCAACCGCCACGTCTGCAACATCGTCAGTACTTGCTTCCGCGTCGTGCAGCAGGCCGGCACTAAGGGGGAGCTGCTGCAGCGCGTCTCCCGGCAGACCATGCAGGAGGTTATCCGCTGTGTCTTCGCTCGCCTGCCTGATGTTGATGCCACCGTGGTTGCGGACGGGCAGGTGTGATTCCTTCCTGTAAAGTTTTCGAGCCTTAGTTACTTGTCCATTGGAAACATGAGAAATGCTGTAATTGTCTTCCACTAAACATGATAACTTTAACTTGCAATGCTCATATAGGTGAGTTTAAAGAAATGGATATAATATGTATTTTTGTAAGATGTTCATGGTCCATTGTCTCGCTAGTTCAAAGTGCTGCCATTCTAGCTATTTGATCATGTGCACTCTTGAAACTGGCCTCGACTCAAATGCCTGTATCATGCATCACATTAGTTCTGGAAAGAGCATTTTGTAGTAAGAAGGCTCCTATGTCCCTGTACCAAGTTAAATGCATTAATACTGATGATAGCATTTTTTCTGCAGACTGCTGGTAGCAAGAACCAAGGTTTGAGTGATGGAGAGATAGGGAATGGGAAGAGCGATTTTGTATGCTTGAATAGCTCTGGAAATGAGGTGGGAGGTGGATTTGGTGTTGTTCAAGACCAGGCTATGCCAGAGCTGTTTGGGGTTCCTTGCATGGTAGAGATATTGCAATTCTTGTGCTCCCTTTTGAACATAGCAGAAGACATTGAGGTGAATCCAAGGATTAATCCAATTGACTTTGATGAGGATGTGCCACTTTTTGCCCTGGGGTTGATTAGTTCTGCTATTGAGTTGTCAGCTTCATCCATACACAAACACCCCAAATTGATGGCATTTGTACAAGATGAACTGTTCCGCAATCTAATGCAATTTGGCTTGTCGATGAGCCCTTTGATTCTGTCAACCGTGTGCAGCATTGTTTTTACTCTCTTCTATCATTTGCGCCAGGAACTTAAGCTACAACTTGAGGCTTTCTTCTCATGTGTTATCATAAGACTTGGACAGAGTAGATATGGTGCTAGTTATCAGCAACAGGAAGTTGCTCTGGAGGCTCTAGTGGATTTCTGTCGGCAGAAAGAGTTTATGGCTGAGATGTATGCGAATATGGATTGTGATTTGCAGTCCAGTAATATTTTTGAAGACCTTGCTAACCTTCTGTCTAAAAGCGCATTTCCTGTGAAAAGTCCTTTGTCCACCCTGAATGTGCTTGCTCTGGATGGTTTGGTTTCTGTCATTCAGGCAATAGCAGAGAGGACTGATAATGCACCTCAGCATCATGAACAAACAGTGCCAGAAATAAGTGAATATTTTCCTTTTTGGCAGTTGAAATGTGAGAACACTAATGATCCTGATCAATGGGTTAGATTTGTTCACCAGCAAAAGAGCATCAAGAGAAAGCTAATGGTTGGTGTTGAATATTTCAACAGGGACAAAAAGAAGGGCTTTGAGTACCTACAAGGTGCTCATCTCCTGCCTGAAAAACTTGATCCACGCAGTGTTGCGTTGTTTTTCCGGTACACACCTGGGTTAGATAAGAATCTTCTTGGGGACTACCTGGGAAATCATGATGAGTTTTCCATTCTGGTCCTTCATGAGTTTGCTAAAACCTTTGACTTCAAGGAGATGAATTTGGATGTGGCCTTAAGGCTCTTCTTGGAAACTTTTCGGCTGCCTGGTGAGTCACAGAAGATACAAAGGATTCTTGAGGCCTTTTCTGAGAGATATTATGAACAATCACCACAAATGTTTGTTAACCGAGATGCTGCTCTGGTGTTGTCATATTCAGTAATCATGCTCAACACGGATCAGCACAATATAAGGGTTAAGAAGAAGATGACGGAAGAAGACTTTATTAGGAATAATCGACGTATTAATGGTGGGAACGATCTTCCAAGGGAATTCTTATCGGAATTGTATTATTCTATTTGTCGGAATGAAATCAGAACCATTCCGGAGCAAGGAGCTGGATGCTCTGAGATGTCTTTCAGCCGGTGGGTTGATCTGATGTGGAAGTCAAAGAGGACATCAGCATACATTGCTTGTGACTCCTTCCCTTTTCTTGATCATGACATGTTTACTATCATGGCTGGACCAACGGTTGCTGCTATCTCAGTGGTTTTTGATAATGTTGAGCATGAAGAATTCCTTACAGGATGCATTAATGGTTTTCTATCAGTGGCGAAGTTGGCGGCATTCTATCATCTTGATGATGTGTTGAATGATCTTGTCGTGGCACTGTGTAAATTCACCACCTTGTTGAACACTTCCTATATTGATGATCCTGTAACAACTTTCGGTGAGGACACCAAAGCTAGTATGGCAACCGAGGCTGTTTTTACTATAGCAACTACTCATGGTGATCACATACGCAGTGGATGGAGGAACATAGTAGATTGCATTTTAAGATTGCATAAGATAGGCCTACTTCCTGGTCGCCTCACTGGTGAGACAGCTGATGATCAGGAGTCCTCATCAGATATGTTGCCTAGCAAGCTTGCCTCATCTCCAGCTGCACCTCAAGTTATGCCAATCAGCACTCCTAAAAAATCATATGGGCTCATGGGGAGGTTTAGCCAGCTATTGTATTTAGATGCTGAAGAACCTAGGTTCCAGCCAACCAAGGAGCAACTTGCTGCTCAGAGGAATGCTTCAGAGACCATAAAGAAGTGCCAAATAGGCACCATCTTCACTGAGAGCAAATTCTTACAAGCTGACTCACTCTTGAATCTGGCAAGAGCCCTCACCCAGGCGGCAGGTCGACCGCAAAAGATCACCAGCTCACTTGATGACGAAAGCACATCAGTCTTTTGCTTAGAGCTTCTAATTACTGTCACTTTAAACAACAGAGACAGGATTGTCCTTTTGTGGCAGGGTGTTTTTGAGCACATAACTCATATTGTGCAGTCTACAGTGATGCCCTGCAATCTGGTGGAGAAGGCTGTTTTTGGGCTGCTGCACATCTGTCAGCGCTTGCTTCCTTATAAGGAGAATCTTGTGGATGATTTACTGAGGTCACTTCAGCTAATTTTGAAGCTCGATGCTCGTGTGGCTGATGCATATTGTGAGAACATTACCCAGGAGGTTACACGCCTGGTGAAGGCCAATGCAACTCACATAAAGTCTCAGATGGGTTGGCGAACTATCATCTCCTTACTCTGCATCACTGCTCGTCATCCAGATGCTTCTGATGCTGGTTTTGAAGCCCTAGTTTTTATCATGTCCGAGGGAGCACACCTCTCCCCTGCTAACTTTGTCCTTTCTGTGGAAGCCTCAAGACAGTTTGCAGAGTCTCGGCTTGGCTCTGCGGAAAGATCTATCCATGCTTTGAACCTTATGGCAGAATCAGTGAATTGTCTTACACGCTGGTCACGTGAGGTTAAGGAAGCTAGTGGCGAGGCTGACAGGATATTGGAAGGAATTGCTGAGATGTGGCTGCGACTAGTGCAGGCGCTACGGAAGGTGTGCACGGACCAGAGGGAGGAAGTGAGGAATCATGCGCTATTATCATTGCACAGATGCTTAGTAGTTGATGGGATATCAGTGTCATCTTCAGCATGGTTGATGTCATTTGATATTATTTTCCAGTTGCTTGATGAATTACTGGAGATTGCACAAAATTACTCACCGAAGGATTTCAGAAACATGGAGGTGTCCCTCTTGCATGCTGTAAAACTTCTATGCAAAGTGTTCTTGCAGTCACTTAATGACCTTTCGTCACAGAGCAGCTTCAGTAAGCTGTGGTTGGAAGTACTTGACATGATAGAGAAGCTTATGAAAGTCAAAGTGAGAGGGAGGAGGACTGAGAAGCTACAAGAGGCTATCCCAGAGCTACTGAAAAACATACTGCTGGTGCTAAAAGCACATCAGGTTTTATCAAAGACAAGCACCAGTGAAGAGAACAGTTTATGGGAAGCAACATGGCTTCAAGTTAACAAGATTGCACCTTCACTGCGGCCAGAAGTTTTTCTTGACAGTGAAGGTGATGTAGCAACACAAAGTGCAAAAAACAAATCAGATAGTTCAGCACAATCTGAAGGCGTCAATGTTTAGCTCAACATAATAACTCTCCAGTAAATTGGTTATATTATGCCAGAACTTCCTAAAATTTGAAATGTGGATGTATATTGTGTCCTTACATTCTTTAGCTGCCACACTTTGAGAAACAAAACATACAACTTCTGTGCATGTCTAATGTCCATTGGTCTAAATGCTGAAATTAAACATTAGAATGTGACACCATTAGCTTGTTCTTCTGGGATGTGGTAGTGGTTTTCCTGTTGCTTTATATACATATGTTATGAGCCATTTGTTTAAAATTTCCCTAGTTTTTCTGGGACATGTGTACAATAGCAGTCAGTAGAAAGTGACTGAAGAAAATGATAATGAAACAAGTTTGCTTTAGATGGTTGTGATGCATTACAATTTACAATTCAATGTTGCTTATTGTCATTAGGTACAGTCATTGTTCATTTGCTATGAGTGGTACACCGTTATTGTTCCTATTTATATTTATGAGTACCATGCTTGGTACCATTGCAAAAATCTCTTGAAAAATGCCATCGTGTGTCATTGACATGTGGACTCACATGTCATTCTCACATACGATGGTATTTTGCAACTCATATATCTCTATGATGGTATTTTTCAAACTTTCTCGTACAGTATACCACCTGTTATGCTGTCATGTGCCTTGAAAGCTGTTATCTTACACGAAAGTTGAGGAAGCTGCAAACGAGTAGCATTTGGAATGATGATTCTATTGGTGCCTGTTTGGAAAGTTAAAGATTATCAGAGTGGAGAATGCACACCAATATTACATCATATACTGTACTGCTTGGCTTTATTCCTTTCTGATTAGAATATACATGATTGGAAATGCATTCAAACCACTAAAAAAGTAAGGGCAGCATTTCCTACATTGGAGAAGGAACAAGCTGCTGGACCATGAACATGAAGGCCTACTTATAGTGGCACACTGGTGGTATATTATGGTGAAGGTGAAATACATTAATTGTTTATCAATATCAAATTATTAATAAACAAAGCAACAAAAAACTGTACATCTCCTATTTGCTATCTTTATAGCCCATGTTGAAATTATCTTATTTTCAGGGTTGTGGGTGCCTAGAAACCAGAGGCAGCTGTATTTCTTGATTCCTGGACAATTTGAGGGGAAGATTGGAAGTATTTCCTTCTGGAGATGGGGTACAAAATTTACTGATTATGCTGGTACGCGTGGGTTTTTTGATGTACCGACATTTATTTTGAGTAGCATTCTATTTGTTGTCTCAAGTAGTGTAGTTCACACTATTGAAGGGACTTATAATATACCAGGAATTTCTATAGTCCTCAATTGCTAAATGTGTTACCATTTGCTCAGGTGTCATAAAAACACTCCAGTATTCCAAGGCAACCATTTCATGCGGTTTGATCCGTTTCCATATCCCAATCAAAATATGCCTCAACATTTGGATCTAGCGGTCTCAGCACCTAGGGATATCACTAATCTGGCTATTCTTGTTGCTGTCTTTGGTCATTATGAAATTAAAATGGTTCCATCATATTTCCTTTTAGATTGTGACAATGAAAAGGTTCCTTTTCCAAAGCCCCCTCAAAAAATAGACTATGCTGTATAACTTCAAGAGGTGCTATTAGTTCTATCTTGTGTCAACTCATCAATTTCTTGGTCAACAAGGCCACTGGTGTTCAGGTCATGCACCACCTGTTCGGTATAATGCCTCAATTAACAATAAACATGCTGGCATTTCTCTATAAGTTCTTCCATGTGTAGATCCTCCACCACCTATCCCTGCTTGTTGAGGTCAGGTTGATTGATTTATCCCTCTTTTAATCATATGATCATTTTCTGGTTAATGATGGAGTATATAATTTCCTCAGATTTTAAATCATCTCTGTGCCTCTTAACTACCACTACGGACATTTCTTATCTGACTGCAACTATTTATGCATCATAATCAATTTTTGGTTTTAGACTATCCGTGCTATTATACTGGATTGCAAGTTGTGGTAAAACATCCTATGTATATTTAAGTTTCTGTTACTCTTGCACCATGGGATTGCCAACCTATGTATATTTAAGTTTCTGTTACTCTTGCACCATGGGATTGCCAAGTCTAAGTTTGGTATATTTCAGTAATCCATCCTAATATGTACTCATTTAGTGATTGTATTGTGTACTTTGATTAGTATGCTACAGAACTCAGAAGAACAATACACCATTGCAATTTTCGGATTCAGATTTCTCTTCTCAGACCGTTGGTTTGACTGCATTTTGGTGGGCAGTATTTATGCATACGCTGTACAACATGGTTGTTACATAAATGATAATTGATAAGCATATCTGCAGCCACATGTTTATCTTTTTCATATTAAGCATATATTTAACAAAGAATCTTCAGGTTGACCTGGTAGCCAATTTCTAGCTGCTGCCAGAGTGGAATATTTTGTTAACCAGTTGCTTTTCCTTTCTATTTCATTTTCCACTTGTGTATTCAAGCTCTGAGCCTATGAAAATGGGCTATTCTCAAAACTTTGGTGAGAAAAAAATGTTCGATATCACTTTGCTGGATATGTGGGCACTTTGGTAGAGTTTTACATTCTTTGTGTAGAGGAACTCATTACGACAACATGTAATATAGTTCTCGAGTCCTATTACTAGTATGTCTCTTTCATGGTTCGGCATAACCACACAACGTTATTTGTGCAGACGCTTTTTAGGGGTTGTTTCATATGCCTCTAAAACAGGCCATAACAGAGTTCTTGGAGATACAAGGTAAGCGTGCAATGCAAAAAGCTCTCTTGAAGAACAAGGTATTCCCCACGTCCCAAAATATAAATATAAACATTTCTAGCTCCAAGTTTATAGCAAAATGATAATAATATGACATAAAATGAGCATCATTAGATCCATTATAAATTATATTTCCATAGGTTACTTATTTGACATGGTAGTTATTAATACTATTCTCTATAAAATTAGTCAAACCATCTAAGTTAGGATAGTTTGACTTAGGACAAAACCAAAAATGCTTATATTTTGGGATGGAGGTAACAAGTGCCAGTTCCACCAACTTATGTCTGCTGCATTTTTTTTCTAAACAAGCTCTCTCACCACTTGAGACCTTGTTTGGATAGGCTGAAATCCTGACCTATCCATGTGTATGTGCCCATGCGCTAAGGCCGTGGGGAGGTGGGGAACGGCCGGGAGCAGGGTTTGGGGTAGGTATGGTTGTTTTCCGGAAAACCCTCTATATTTTTCAGGTTTACAGCACTACCCTTAGAAGCGAAATTTTTTCTTCTTCGCTTTGTATTTCTTTGAAATACGAGGTGTTTTTAGGAAAAAAACACTACTAGGTGGTGGGAGAACCTGTGCGAGATTCCGTACATACACAAGAAGCTTTTTGTAAAGTAGCCCAACACGTGTAATTCTGAGTCAAAAATAATTATGAAAAATGAGAAAATCGGTTCGGGATCATGAGCTGAGAATACCAGTTGCTTCTACAGATAGTCTGCTCATCTCACTTGCACTCAGTAAAAATGGGCCTGATAGACCAGGCCTCCCCACCAAGGCCAATTTGCTCCTGAGTATTGTTACTCTGCTGGCCTTGCTCCACTGCTTCTGTTGCCAATTGGTCCAGTCTGCTCCCTGGCCAACTTGCACTCGCGTGACTTGGTAACAGCATTTGCGTCACAGAATATGATACCGTATGACCTGAATAAGACTAACAATGCTCAGTGAGCACACAGTATGGGTCCATTTCGATTTCATCAAAGGGAAGTATATAATCCAATGCGCACGAGCTTGACACGTAGAGTTAAATGACCTTGGACTTCCTTCGTCCTATATTAATATAGGGTGTAATCACTTTCTTTTTTTATATCTTATAATATAAGGCAGGATTGCATGTAATTAATTAACATCTTTTCCTCCTATAAATTTTTTTTTAACTCCACACTCAAGATATGTAATTCTATTGGATACATGGATTGTATTTATTGGGGTGATCCAACCGAAAAGATGATAATAAATTTTCTTGATCATTGGGTTAGTGGTGGTTGTGTCTTAAATTTTGGGATGGAGGGAGTAATAGCTAAAATATTTTTTTATGGGCGGTTGTCAAGAACGATACTGTGATTATTAAATTGCTACTTTTGTGGCTAGGAAATATTTATGAATTCTCAAACAAGAGACGATGATGATTTCATTTACACTGATTGCAAAGCTTTGATTATGAATTACTCTAATGAATCTTTGTTCTTTAATTTGGTCTTGTATCAACTTGTTGCCAATTTTTGCATGACGGTTATGAATTACCCTTGTAAAATTATTCTATCGCACAATAGTTTCCACTGCCAAGGAAGGTGACAGTTTCACTTTCCATGTCTTTTATTAGTCAGCATGAGGAAATTTGCTTACATCCCATTTCTTGATTGCCATGTTGGTTGATTTTATTGACTCACTGTCGATAAGATTAGGGAAGAGACAAGCACAATTTGAATCTAATTTGGAGATAAAGCCCCCGAGCCCTACTAGGGTCAATATAAAAAGAAAAAAGGAGGAAAGGAAAAAGAAAATGACCGAACTTTCTCTAATCCTAAAACTCTAAACCAATCACCTGATCGATTAGATGTTGGAAGGGGTTTGTGAGGCATCTCTGGAAGGTTTTCTTTCATCTACAGAGAGCACCGACGACATGTTTGTGGTCAAGGCATCAACCCTGCTTTCCTACAGTGCAAGAAGAAGAAGAGAGAAAGACGAAAGAAGAAGAAAAGAAGGAAGAACAACAAGAAAACAAAATCAACAAACGGCTTCAGTGACTTCATCCTCATGACTTCATCCTCAGCTCAGTTAGATCAATTCCACATAATTAAGTAAAGGTGATCATGTTTAGACTAAGACTTAAAGTAATTAAGTAGATTAAACTCCAACATTGTAGTATCAGAGCTCATATTAGCCTTCTTGATTCCATCATCCCTTAAAGTGAAGCCATTTATGCCTTAAACCCTAAATTCTATTCGGCATGATGCAATTTTAAGTTAATTAGATCTGATTTAGTTTTTAATCTATTCGGCATGATGCAAATAAGTGAATATTGTTTTCAATCTAACTTAATTAGCTCGGTTTAGCCCTTCATGTTATACTGTTGTTGCGATTTTTAATATTAGTTCTTAGTTTTATTATGCAATTAAAACTCAATCAAGCTTATGATGTAAAGAAATTAAAGATTATGATCAATTTGGTATCTTCGTACCATGATCTATGAGACATGATCATTGTGATGTCTTCTCCGAAGAGATCAACACCCACAATACCATATAACCTGCCAGGAGTAAAACAAAATAGTTGAGAAGAGGAGTAAAACAAAATCATTTTTACAGAGAGAAGGTACAAAAACAGAAATAGATAAGAGGGGCCAAGAATTTGAGATAAGGATAAATAGAAAATTTTTGCACATATTTTAGTTTTTCAAAATAATATTTCAAATTCAATCTAACTTACCTAGGTCAACCTACAGTCAACCTCTACTCTGATACCACTCGTGTGGGGTCTTCTCTGGAGAGGTCAACACCCACAATACTACATAACCTCCCAGGAGTCCGGTTATGCGTGAGATAATATAGATACAAGAACTTCATTTATTAATACAAACCAGTAATGTACAAGTACAAACTATACAAGACAAAAAGACGCAACATTTTCACAGGGATAGCCCTAGGGTAGAGTCGACCTATAATTCGTTTTCTTCTTTGGCTTCGGGCTTTCCTGAAGATGTCATATGCAAGGATGAGCACCAATGGTACTCAGCAAGCCAAACTGAACTCAAACTACTTAGAGAAGTAAATATGCAAGATATCGTAAGGGGAATAATATAAGCCTAGCTCTAACATGATCCTCTACTATATATAGATGGATATACATGATATCTTAAAAGGAATAACATAAACCTAGCCTACATGATTCTATGTTCTACCCCTTCTTAAAAGTATTTACAAATGAATATTCAAGTTTTATGTTCTACCCCTTCTTAAAAGTATTTACAAATGAATATTCAAGTTTTATGATGACATTTAGAAAAGTTGCTTATGCCATTAAACGGGATTCACCCATAGACATAACTCCACTAACCGGGAGTACGGTGTATTCGAATACAATCAACTTTGCAGCGTTTGCCCAGCTTTACCCGAGGATTAATCTTAGGTCGTGAGGCTAAGGGTAACATAGCATTTATATAGTTCTAACCTTTTCTGATGTGTGAACGAGACCGGCGAGGTATCTTAATAGGGGCACCAATCCTAACCAGTAATTGATGGTTCCATCCCCTATTTAATAGCTATTCATCATACACTTACCCCGGCTTGGAGAGACCTGTGGACTATCTTAACAGACGGTACCAATTTGGTTAGTATTGACTTTTTGTCTGCTGTTTACATAGTTGTTCTCCAATAAGACTTCTGCGGGCCACATAAGGCAAGTCCCAGGGAGATCGGAGAGAAATATATAATTGCTAAGCCGGTATAACTGATCTATCGGATGGGCGAAACTATGTCCTTATTCTGGCACAAGAGTTTTTATATTTTCTGACTTATAGCCAAAATTATATCACATGAAATATCTGGCCATTTTCCTTTCTATTCATGAAATGATAAAATAACTTTCTATGGCCATACATGAAATATTAATACATGTGATAATGCTCATACTATGTTGTCAAAGGAGAAGGAGAATATATCTGATTATATGAAATAATAAAATTCTCCTTTTATGATAGGATGCCTCTAGTGCATGAAATAATAATTTATCTGGACTAATGAATTCCTTGTATTCTCATGAAATATTGACATATATAATCTGAAGAATATTTAAGGCTACATGAAATAATAAATTAAAACTATCTAATTTAACTATCCCATCCCGTAAAACATTTCTAACTAAATCTGTTATTTAAAACATGGTAAATAACTATTTTTAAATTCTATAAATGATCAAGGATAGTTTGACTTGCCTTCAGGACTAGTGGTCTCAAACCTCTTCTTCTCTTTAAACAACGGTGAAGGTGGTTGCGTTGACGATATGGTCGAGCTCGGTTTCCTTTACGAACTCGACGTCACGATCTATCGATAAACAATAAAATAAATCAAACGAACAACTTCAAATAAACACCAAATAAATATAGAATTTTAAAAAGAGTTTAAAAGGTGACTTTTTGAAGTTTTAAAGGGAAAGTTATTTTTATATCCTAAAACTTAAAATTTAGATTTTAATAAAATAAAGAAAAATAAAAAGAGTATTTGAAATATTTTATAGAGGAAAAATGAATAGTTTTTAAAGTTTTAAATAAGAAGATTACTTGTTAGATTTTAAAATTTAAACTAGAGCTTGAATAAGAATGAAAAGAGTTGAAGGAAATATTTCAAATAAAATAAATAGGTTTAAGAAAAAAAGGAAGGAATTAAAATTTGAAAGGAGTCAAAAGGGTCAAACTATTTTTCTTGGGTTATTTGTTAAATACTAAAATTTAAAATTTGAGCTTATTTTAAAATAAAATGATTTATAAAAATTAGAAGTAAAAAATATTTTAAAAGGAAATAAATTTGAAAGAAATAGGAGAAAATTTGAAATTTGAAAGGAATAAAAGAATCTATTGGTCAATTAGGAAATAAACTAATTTTCTGGAAATTATTTCTAAATTTTCTAATCCTCTCTTTCTCTTTTCTTTTTCTTTTCTTTTTTCTTTATTTTCTCTCCTTCTCTCTCTCTTTTTTCTCTCTCTTCCCTCTCTTTTCTCTGTCTTTCTCTACTAGCGCGGGCGGCCGGTAGGGAAGAAGATGCGCGGTGGCGAGGACAGCTGGGGCTTAGAAGCTAAGGTGTCCTACACCATCTATGGCCTACAGGCGTTTCATTTTTGGGGTTGGCCAGGCCGGAGAAGGGGTGGAAACGGCCGGCGACTGCGAAGTGGCCATGGCGGGGTGGCTCTCGTTGCCAGGGCACTCTGGTGAAGATACAACCAAACTAATAGGTGTGGGAGTATCTAAGATGCTCAGGGATGCTAGCTAGGGGGTTGGTTTGGTCAGAAAGGCTCTGGGATAGCTTGGTGACGTGCGCGCGCGACGGCGGAAGAGAGGAAGCACGGTGGCGCTCGCCAGCGGTGGACTCTGGTGGCTAATTGGGTTCAACAAGTTAGGGAAAAATAAAGCTTGAGGTGTGTAGAAGATGGATATACCTTCAATTTGAGAAGAAGTTGACCGAAGCCAACGAATTTTGAAGATTTCTCCCGACGACTAGTTAGGGTTCTTCAGTGTTCTTCCTCGGGTTTTCTTCAAAATTCAAGTGACTCGATGTGTAATAATTGGGGGAAACTTAGGGAAATTGTTGAGGAAGAAAGGAGGAGAAATTTTTTGTATACAAGTCTTGGCCTGGTATGGTCTATATATAGTTATTCAAGGTCGGTTTTGAGCTCGAGATAACGCTGGCAATGGCGGTTCAGCGAGGCAACGGTCGTAGGTTGGTTCTGTGATGACGTGTTTGTTTCAATCATGTATTGTGTAGACCCCCGCTTTTGAGACGGGAATCATTCGTGTTCATAGTACCATATCCCTGGATCGAGTAGTTTGGTACCCACGAATAGAGTACTGAATTACCAGGTGCAAAGTGCACGAATAGTCTTACATCAAAAGTATTACAACAATAGGCCCGAAGGCAATATCCATTACATATAGGACCTACTGGTCCGGATACAACCAAAAGCAAAATTTAGATAAGATAGCAGTCGGAAGGCAGCGGCATGTCGATTGCCACATGCAACGACCGGGGACTAAGACCTAGTAGACGCCTTCTCCTTATTCGCCCATCTGGCGTAAGCATAGAGGTCCTCCAGTTCTTCATTTCCACCATCTGAAGGTTTGTGTGTATAGCAAGGGTGAGTACCCAACGTACTCAGCAAGCCGACACAGAATGATGCACATGATAGGGTCATTCAAAGGATGGCTATGGTTTATTTGCACAAAGCCAATTTTCACAAATCATTTCACAAACCTAACATCTAGCCAGGTCAAGTTTTAGTTCCATAGTATATTAAGTCGGCGACGGTTCTGTCTACCATCCATCATGATTCCAAGGATGGCTTCCCGCCTCCGGTTCGTCATGGTTTTCTGGGGAGTCCACCCCTTCTCGCAGTTCGAGAAGTTGAGTCCACCAGCACACAAAATCATTATGCATCCCCACCCATCATTTTAAAATTTGTGAGTCTAGCCACGGGAGAAACTTATCACATCTCTCATTAACAGCGAGCACGGCTATTCGAATAGATTGATTTACTCACACTGTGTGGATGTACACTTTACCCGTACTCCGCAACTGCTCATTGAATGAGCTTTCATCCCTTCATATGGGATGGTCATGGCAAAGCCTTTCGATAACTTCGCTTTGGCAGTACCCGCTCCATGAACTTAAATCCTCTTGCATTCTAGCCGTCCTTTCCTAGCAGTGAGAGGAGTTCTGGCGCTCCCGGGGTAAGGGAAAACTTCACAACATTCTCATTCATTACTCAACATTTAGGCCACAGCCTTATCTCGATAACCAGAACCACCTCTACACAAGAACCACTATGCAGGGATACTGCCTCCGCTCGGATATCTACTCCGCTAGGTCTATACCCATTAGAGAAGTACGGTTTTACTGGCTCGTTCCAGGTTATAAGTCTCATGGCTCGGTCCTTAGTCGACCAGGGATGGTTCTTGCCTTTACCGAAATCCACCCAAATCCATCCATCCTCCCCAGTCTAAAACATTGGCTTTGTACTTTTTATTTTTCCATCAAAACTATTTTCATCATGATCAAGGCAATGTGGCGCTCATGTCTCTACATGCCATATTCCAACTATCTTCCCTAAGTTAGTTGCCCAAACACGAAGCTTCTTTGTAAAATCATGAGTATGCATGAATCTAACATAAGCATGGCTAAGCAATTTACCGAAGATATCCTTCGATTATATCACATCGAGGGTTACAAAGAATATTTCTAAGGGTAATCAATATCAAGGAATGGTATATCAAGCATAGGTATCCATTTGTGTATAGCATGCATGTTTGATGTTTAAATCAATATAATTTCACAAAATAGGATCAATATGTTCAAAGGGGAGTGTTGACTTGCCTTGCTCGCACGCTTGTTGTCAGTGCCTGCTTCCTCGGTTGCTATCCGTACGTGCGAAAGATCAATTGAACTCGATCAGAACTCAAAAAAATCACCAAGAGATCGAAAAGAATCATAAAAATGACTCCAATTATTTAGCCTAAATTCTAATCGAGTTTGGGTGAGGGTTTTGGGATGAAATCCGATTTAAAAACGAGTTTGGAATTTTTAGGGTTTTCACAAAATATCGATCTAAGTGATTAAGGAGATAAACTTAAAAAGTGTTGATCAAAAGAATTGATATTCCAAGTTTTGGAGGTCCGAATACCAAAAGAAGATATTTTTAATGGCGGAAATAAAATAGACAAACTCCGAGTAAAAACGACGCGAAAACGAAATCTTCGAAATTCCTATTTTCGAATTCCAAATTTGCACAGAGAAAATACACGAGAAAACAATATATATTTGCTCAAATATTTTCCCAAATATTTTCCAAATATTTTTCCTAATTTTTCCAGATTTTTCCTAATTTTCCCCATTTTTCTCTTTTCCTTTTTCTTTCTTTTTTTTTTTCTTTCCTTTCCTTCCTCTGTTTTGCCCGCGCGCTCTCTCTGTTTGGCCGGCGCCGGCGCAAGGTGCAAGGGCGGCGGCTCGGGGCTTACCTGACGGCGACGGCGCCGGCGCGGCGAGGAGGCGCGAACTCCGGCGCACGGTGGACGACGGCGCCGGCTCCGGCGCACGACGCGGCGCGGCGCACGGCGGACGACGGCGGCGACGGCTTGCGGCGGGAGAAACCGGCGAGTGAGAGGAGAAAAGAGAGGGAAAGAGGGCGGCGAGGTGGGGAAGAAACGGAGAGGGCGCGCCTTTTATAGCGACGGCGGAGAGGAGAGAAGAAGGGGGTCCGGCGGGCGCGCGGGCGGCGCGGCACGCGGCGAGGCGTGGGGACGGGGCTAGTATGGTGCGGGCGTGGCGCACGCGGGACGGCGGGGTCCGGGCGTGGGCGGCGCATGGCGCGCGGGGTGATGGGGTCCGGGCGCGGGCGGCGCATGGCGCGCGTGGGGCGGCGGGGTTCGGGCGCGGCGAGCGCGTGGCGTGCGCGGGCGGCGGGGTCCGGGCGCGGGCGCGCGGGCGCGCGGGTCCGGCGCGGACGAGCATGGCGCGCGGTGCGAGGGTTGGGGCCGGGGCGTGCGGCGCGGCGTGTGTCGTGCGCGCGGGCGGGGCACGCGGTACGACAGTACGGCGTCGAGCACGTGACACGCAATGAACAGTGACATTTTGCAATTTCCCCGATTTAATTTCCTAATTCCTATTTCTTTTTTGCTTTCACCTCTAAAATTTAAAATAAAATCTAACACACACAAAATTAAGTTGTAAATTATGTTTTCAACCTTTTCACCCACTTTTATTATTTTAAAAATATATTTTACATATTCAATTTAATACTTTTTCTAAATTCCAGAAAAGGCGATTTTGATTCGAAATAATTTCTAGACTCATATATATCCTTTAAAATATTTTATCACTCATTTTGCTCAGTAATTAATATTACTCAATCACAAAATAATGTTTTGATCCCAAATATATATATTTTTTATAAATCCACAACCCTTTCCTATTTTATATTAAAATTTCCAACCCTAAACTTTGAAAATTTTCTCCCCAATGGAAATTTAAATCGTTTGGTTTTTCTCAAATCAAGATGAATCACTCACTTATAAATTTTATGCAACAAAGCTGGCAAATAAGAAGCAATAAACACAATGAGAAGCAATGAGCCAAAAGTTTTTGTGAGTTTCGATTTTTAATTCCGAGTTTTAAATTCTTCAATTTCCAGGGTGTTACATATTGCCACTTGCGCAAGAGGATGGGGATGTTGTAGAGTTGGTTGCGCGCTTCAGGCGGGCGGGCGCCACAGGCGGCGGCTAAAGTAGCGGCGCTCGGGAAGCCGAACACGGAGGAAGAAGGAAGAGGAAGAAGGAAAGGAAAAAAGAAAAAGAAAAATTAAAAGGGAAAAATAAAAATGGAAAAAAAGGAGAAAAGGAAAATAAAACAAAAAGGGAAATTTGGAAAAATTTATAAAGAACTTAATTTAGGGTTTAAAATTAATTTATACTCAATTTTTGGGAGTTTCTTTGAATTTAAAGATAAATTAAGATTTTTCAAAAACAAGGGTCAAAATTAATAAAATTTGATTTTCTAAATTAAAATAAGGAAAATGCAAATAAATATTAGTAGATTTTAAATGTTTTAGAATTGAGCACACAACAAATTCATTCGCAAAAATTTTCTTAGTTATTTTACATATTTTCAAAAGTGTACATTTTTGAGTAGGCTAAGTCTCAAATAATTGTGGGAACTTCTTCTCCAATTCGATTCTCTTTCTCAAGTTGCCTCTCACTCCATGTGATTTTTCCATTGAACCCGACAAAACTTTATACCATGGTTCCTTAACTTCCGTTCAAATATTTCTAATATCTTTTCGGCTCTTCTACATAGGTTAGATCCGGTTGCAACTTAATATTTGTAGTGGTATCTCTTCGGTTGACTGCCTCAGGCTTTTCTTAAGTTGTGACACATGAAATACTGGGTGTACTTCACTTAATTTTGGTGGTGAATGTAACTAATAGGAAACTTTTTCTCTTCTCTTAAGGACCTGATATGGCCCAATATATCTTGGAGCTAGTTTCCCTTTCATCTGAAACCTGTGTACACCCTTCAATGGTGTCACCTTTAAATAGACAAAATCTCTGATTTTGAAACTCAAATCTCTTCTCCGATTATCACTATAACTTTTCTGCCTTACTTGGGCAGTTTTTAATTTCTCTCTTATGATCCTGTTGATCCCAAATCATGCCGAAAGTGTATTGACTTGGAAAATCACGTGCTGGCCTGGGAGATCTGCTTAGCTCTAGTGCAGGTACAAATATTGCTTCTTAGGTTCATAGGCGTGTCAGTTGGTTTGATCCTGCAACCAACAAGAAACAGAGAAAGAAAGCAAGTGTTAGTCTGTAAACGATAGCCAATCCGCTGGTGGCCGATGACATATCGTTCGTTGTTAAGCCGATGCGGTATGCACTGAATCAGCCAGGGGAAATTAAATCTAATCAATCGACTATAGATATTCATAATACATAATCTAAATATCAAAATACGTTTAAACTAAGTGATTGGGATAGATCAGTAGCGTACCGAGACAGTACAAACCACTTAAGTCCAAAAGTACCTTAATATGCAGATTATATATATTTATAGCATAGCCGATGTCATAGATCTAATGTTATCGGCTAGTACTCCGATACCACTTTATACTAAGATATCATTGCAAACTAAATACATTAAACATGAACCGACCAAGTGTTAAGATAGCCTAACAGATCGATAACAAGCTTAACGTATTTACTTACAGTGAGATCTCAATATAAAGGGCAACTTTAGCGTATCAAGTAAACATAAAATAAAAAAGACAGCTAAAAAAGGTAAAATTGGCTGAAACCCCGATACTATCTCTAATAGTAGTCATGAAACAAGATAGATATTATGATTCTAATTATTACTTAATAAGTTGGACTTAACCGATGCAGCATTAAGCGTAAAGAGAAGCATAAGATCTAAACAAATCTATGAAAATCATTCGAGATGGTAGATACACTATATAATCTAGACCGACAATGATATCTAACCTTATCGGCTGTTATCTAATAACAAACTAGCCGATTAGGGTTAGCTCGAAATATCGATCTAAATTATATAGCATATATGATAACTCGACGATTTACGTAAACAGGATTAGAGTATCATAATGATGGAAGCACTAATCCCAAGAGCGCAAGCCGCCATAACAAGCTTTTACCTTTTGTCGGAGATCGAACTCCATGCGGCCCAACTAGAAGCAAGAACACATCGAAACTATTAAAGGAAAAAAGGTGGCGATTCGCCGAGATTGTATTGAACTTGATTGTTGTTAATTTACAAGGTCCTAGGTCGTATTTATACCCAGATACAAGATAAGTCCTCGACAGACACGATTCCTATCTCCATTAGAATTCAAATTACAGATAATTGCCTAAAACAAACTCTCACCGACATTATCTATAAGGAAACTATTCAAAATATCCTAACTAACAGATACAATTACCTTCTCTGGACTCTATCCATGTATGACAATCCTCATGAAGCACTTTAAACGAATCCGAAGATGATTCTAACGTCACCTTGCTAAAATCGGCTACATCGGTCTATCTTATCCGATTCGGTATCAACCGATAAATACCTTAGCCGATTCGGTCACCAGCCGACGAACTCCTTAGACGATTCATCTGCGGTTGGTGCACGCGGTGTCCGAAAACCCGATTCCCTCCAAATCGGCTTCAGCCTTAATTCCAAACCCGATAATTTGCTTAACAAATTTGGTCGTTAACAGATCCTAATGTGGGCTTCTGCATTATGTGCCAATTGTTGCCCTATTAACTATCTTTCCACAATTTCTGTCCAATTAAGGGGAGTTCTACACTTTCGGCCATACAATGCCTCAAAGGGTGCCATTCTCAGACTGGATTGATAGTTGTTATTGTATGAGAACTGTGCGAATGGTAGACAGATATTCCATGCAGATCCATATACCAACGCACAAGCTCTCAGCATATCTTCGAGAATCTGGTTCACTCTTTTTGTCTGGCCTCCAATCTGTGGGTGAATCCTAACTTAGTACTCATGAATTCCTAATATTTTCCAAAACCTGGACGTAAATTGTGATCCTGGATCCGATACAATCCTCAGGGGTACTCTATGTTGTACGACTATTCTTGTCAAATATGTCTCAGCCAATTTATCCCCTCTATATGTCTGTTTAATAGGGATAAAGTAGGCTGCTTTCATTAGCCTTTCCACAATAACCCAAATGACATCATACCTTTTTTTGGTAGGCCTATAATAAAGTCCATCCCAATCTCATCCCATTTCCATTCAGGAGAAGGGAGTGGCTGCATCAACCCTGCAGGTCTTTGATGATCTGCTTTCACCTTTTGACATACTTCACATAGGCTCACATACTCTGCTATCTTCTTTTTCATATCAATCCACCAAAATATTTTTTTAAGATCTTAATACATCTTTGTACTTCCAGGGTGGATAGAAAATAATGAGTCATGAGCCTCTTGTAAAATCATTTCCTTTAATTCTTTTACCTCTGGAACACAGATGCGTTCCTGGAATCTAAGCACTCCATTGGTATATTCTGCAAAGCTTGGTGCTTTGGCTTTCTGCAATTCTTGTTTAATATTCTGGATTTGTGGGTCATTTTGTTGTGCTTTCTTTATCTCATCCTCTAGTGTAGGTCTCATTTCCATTTGAGCCACACTTGCTTTACCCACCAATTCTAGCCTTAGCTTCTGGATTTCTGCTTATAGCGGCTCTGGGCACTCCTTAATCATGTTGTTACTGCAATAGGCTTTCTGGCTTAGGGCATCAGCTACAACATTAGCCTTTCCCGGATGATACTGTATATCCAAATCATAATCCTTTATCAGTTCAAGCCATCTTTGTTGCCTTAGGTTTAAATCAGGTTGAGTGAAGATATACTTGAGACTCTTATGGTCTGTAAACATCTTACATTTGTTTCCAATCAGATAATGCCTCCATATCTTCAATGCATGAACCACCGCTGCTAACTCCAAGTCATGTGTTAGATAATTCTGCTCATGTGGTCTGAGTTGGCGGGATGTGTAGGCAACTACTCTCCCTTTCTGCATCAATACACACCCTAGTCCTTGATGACTAGCGTCACAATAGACCTGGAGATCCTTTCTATTGTCTGGTAAAGCTACTACTAGTGCGGTGGTCAATCTTGTTTTGAGCTCCTAAAAGCTTTTCTCACACTTAACTTGTCCATTCAAAAAGGTATATTCTTCTTTAATAGATTAGTAAGATGTCTAGCTATCTTGGAAAATCCTTTACTAAAACGACGATAATACCCTGTCATTCCAAGAAAGCTCCTAATATCTCTTACTGTTGATGGTTATTGCCATTCTGACACTGCCTTAACCCTCTCTGGATCTACTTTTACTCCTTTTGTAGTTATAATATATTCAAAAATTGTACTTCCTTTACCCACAACTCTTATTCCGAGAACTTAGCATACAACCATTGTTCTCTTAACTTCTCCAGAGCTAATCTCAAATGTCCTTCATATTCTTTTGTACTGGAGGAATAAATGAGAACATCATCTATAAATACCACCACAAACTTATCCAGGTATTCCATATATGTCTTATTACATTCATGAAGACAGCCATATCTAGTAATAAAGGCTGGTTTTGGTATATCTTCCTTTTTAACTCTTAATTGATGGTACCCTGACCTCAAGTCTATCTTTGAAAACACCTTGGCACCTTTCAGCTGATCACATAAATCAACAATTCTTGGCAGTGGATACTTATTCTTAGTTGTGACTCCATTTAGGGCTCTATAGTCTATGCACATTCTTAGTGTTCCATCCTTCTTCTTTGCGAATAGCACTGAGGCTGCCCACTCTGAGACACTTGGTCTTATAAATCCTTTCTCCTCCAATTCACCCATTTGCCTTTTAACTCTGCTCACTCTAGTGCAACCATCATATACATGGCCTTTGCTATGGGTTTAGTACCAGGTCTTAACTTGATAGAAAACTCAATATCTATTTCCGGTGGCATCCTAGGAAGATCTGTTGGGGACACATCTGGAAATTCTCTAACAATTGGTATTTTCTCCACTCCTTTTGCTACCACAACATTCAAAGCTTCTGATAGTGCTGGTAATAGGGGTTTCTTAGCTCTATACTCCACTTCTTTGCCTCCTACACTCGTGAACCGAATAATCTTATTGTCATAATCCATTCCCCCCTTATGCTTATGCAACCAATTCATTCCCAAAATTACATCTAACCCTTGCATTTCTAAGAGGATAAGATCTGTTGTGTCTAGCTTCCTCTCAATATCCAGCAACCAATCGTCCGCTGCCAGAGGTTCGGGGGCAGTCGCGAACGTTGGTAGCTTGGTCCTCTGATCCATCTGGATCCCATAGATGATCCTTCGATACCAGGTGCTCCAGGTTGTGGCATACGACTGATAACTTGTTCAAACAGTCTGGTGTAATTTCGATCCATGGTTTCCATGAGCCTAAGAACATTGTCCTGGTTGACCGTGGTTTGTTGCTCCATAGGTTGTTGCTCTGTGGCCTGTTGTTCTCCAGTTTGTTGCCCCACGGTCTACTGCTCTGCAGCTCCATCTCTTTCTATCCCCGACATCTTATCTTATTCTTTGGATAGGTCCTTAACAATTTATTTATAAAATTGTTGATTATAGTGTTCAAAGATAAGAATTGAACAGATAAGATAAGAACTTAGCATGAAAATAATAAGCAAGGGAAATAGGAAAGGGTGATAGACAAAGTCATGTTTAAAATTTTTCTTTTCAATTTTTTTGAATGATGAGGAAACTACACTATTTTCTATGGAACTCGAAAGTCCCATGCTTCAACTAGAAGTCACAAAGAAAATACATTACATGACTCATCGTTCTATCTTGACAGTTAAGCCGTCAACTGACTTTGGATGACTTAACTATTTGGTGACTTTATCCTAAAAGGCTTGCTAATACTAACTCCTATTCAACTATTCAACTTTACTATGCCCTAGTATCTTTCGATATTTTGAAATAGTTGAGAAGAGGAGTAAAACAAAATCCTTTTTAACAGAGAGAAGGTACAAAGAAAAGAAATAGATAAGAGGGGCCAAGAATTTTAGATAAGGATAAATAGAAAATTTTTGCACATTTTTTAGTTTTTAAAATAATATTTCAAATTAAATGTAACTTACCTAGGTCAACCTACAGTCAAGCTCTACTCTGATACCACTCCTGTGGGGTCTCCTTCGGAGAGGTCAACACCCACAATACCACATAACCTCCCAGGAGTCCGGTTATGCGTGAGATAGTACAGATACAAAAACTTCGTTTATTAATACAAACCAGTAAAGTACAAGTACAAACTATACAAGACAAAAAGATGCAACACATCCACAGGGATAGTCCGAGGGTAGAGTCGACCTATAATTCGTGTTCTTCTTTGGCTTCGGGCTTTCCTGAAGATGTCATATGCAAGTATGAGCACCAATGGTACTCAACAAGCCAAACTAAACTCAAACTACTTAGACAAGTAAACGTGCAAGATATCTTAAAGGGAATAATATAAGCCTAACTCTAACATGATTCTATACTATATATAGATGGATATACATGATATCTTAAAAGGAATAACATAAACCTAGCCTTAACATGATTCTATGTTCTACCCCCTTCCTAAAAGTATTTACATATGAATATTCATGTTTTATGATGGCATTTTAGAAAAGTTGCTTATGCCATTAAACTGGATCCACCCATAGACATAACTCCATTAACCGGGAGTATGGCGTATCCGAATACAATCAACTTCACAGCGTTTGCCCAACTTTATCCAAGGATTAACCTTAGGTCACGAGGCTAAGGGTAACATAGCATTTATTACCCAAGGATTAACCTTAGGTCGTGAGGCTAAGGGTAACATAGCATTTATATAGTTCTAACATTTTCTGATGTGTGAACGAGACTGGCGGGCTATCTTAATAGGGGCACCAATCCTAACCAGTAATTGGTGGTTCCATCCCTTATTTAATAGCTGTTCATCACACACTTACTTTAACGCCCTGAAAATCGGAGAACTTAAAAACAGGAAATTGAAAATCGGAACTCACAAAAACTTTCTGCTTGTTGCTGCTTGATTGAGTTTTTCGCTTCTTATTTGCCAGCTTGGTTGCATAAATTTATATGTGAGCGATTCATCTCGGTGTTTGAGAAAAACCTAATGATTTGAATTTTGTTGGGGAGAAAAACCTCGGAGTTTAGGGTTGAGAATTTTAAAATAAAATAGGAATAGGGTTGTGGATTTATGAAAATACCTATTTGGAAACAAAACATTATTTGGTGGTCGTGTAATATTAATTAGAAAATAAAATGGGCAATAAAATATTTTAGAGGATTTATATAAAGTCTAGGAATTATTTGGAATTTAAAATTGTGATTTATGAAATTTAAGAAAAAGATTAAATTAAATAAGGTGATATATATTTTTAAATAATAAAAGTGGGTGAAAAGTTTGGAAATATATTTTTAAACTAATTTTGGGAATTCTAGATTTTTATTTTGAATTTTTAGAGTGAAAGAAAATAGGAATAGGAAATTAGAAAATTAAAATCAAGAAAATAAGAAAGTGCACTGTTCATGCATCGCTAGGTGTACGGCCCGGTCCTCGGCACCGCGCACGCGCGCGACACACGCCGCGAGCCGTCGCCCGCGCCGTACCGACCCCCACCCCCACGCGTGCCACGCGCCACGCGCCCGCGCCGCGCCACGCCCGCCCGCCTCGCACCGCGCGCCACGTCGCCTCGCCGGACCCCGCCCGCGCGCGCCGCTTCGCCCGCCGCACGGACCCCGCCCTCGCCGCGCCGCGTCTCACCCATCGTCGTCCCGCGCCACGCGCACGCCACGCGCCGACGCGCGCCGCCCGCGCCCGCGCGCGCGCCACGCGCCAACGCCCGCCCGGTCCCCGCGTCGCCCGCGTCGCCCGTGCCCCGGCCCCGCCTACCCACGCCGCCGTGCGTCTCGCCGCACGCCGTGCGCCGGTCCCCCCTTCCCCGTTTTCCCTCTCTACCGCGGCTATAAAGAGGGACAAAACCCTTCCCGTTTTCCCCACCTCGCCGCCACAAATCCCCCTCTCACCGGTTCTTTCCCCGAGCGCCGAGCGCCACCGCCGCCGAGCGCCGCAAGCCGCCGCAGCCGCCGAGCGCCGTCACCGCCGTGTGCCGGTGCTCCGCCGCCTCCCCTTGTCGTCGCCGTCGCCGGTAAGCCCCGAGCCGTCGCCCTCGTGCTAGCACCGACCACCGGCCGAAACAGAGAAGAAAAGGGCGCCGGTCGAATAGATAGGGAAGAAGGGAATAGGAAAAAGAGAAAAGAAAGGAAAAAAGAAAAAGAGAAGAAAAAGAAAAGAAAAGGGAAAAAGAAAAAGGGTAAAATAAGTAAAAATTCTAGAAAATTAGGAAAAATATTTAGAAAATATTTGGGAAAATATTTGGGCAAAAATATATTGTTTTCTCGTGTATTTTTCTCGGTACAAATTCAGAAATCGAATCGGATTTTTCGCTGATTTCGTTTCGCGTCATTTTAATCCAGAGTTTGTCTATTTCTTTTTTGCCATTAAAAATATGTTTCTTTTGGTGCTTGGACCCCCAAAACCTCGAGCACAAATTCCTTTGATTAACACTTCTAAATTTATTTCCTTAATTAAATTCAGTCGACGTTTTGCGAAAACCCTAAAATCCCGCCCGGATTTTATCCCAAAAACTCTCGTCCGAACTCGAGTAGAATTCTAGGCTAGACATTTGGAGTCGTTTTTATGGTTCTTTTCGATCTCTCGGTATTTTATTGAATTCGATCGAATTCAATTAATTTTCGCACGTACGGATAGCAACCGAGGAGCAAGCACCGCTGCGTTGAAGACCCCGGCCAACAAGTGTGCGAGCAAGGCAAGTCAACACTTCCCTTTGAACATATTGATCCTACTTTGCGAAAATGATGTTGATTTCAATTACAAATTGCATGCTATACACAAAAGAGTACCTATGCTTGATATACCCTGCCTTGATGTTGATTACCATTAGAATTATTCTTTGTAACCTTCGATGTGATATGACCGGAGGCTAACTTCGGTAAAATGCTTAGCCCTGCTTATACTAGATTCTTGCACATTCATGATTTTACCAAGAAGCTTCGTGCTTGGGCAACTATCTTTGGGAAGGTAGTTGGAATACGGCATGTGGAGACATGAGCGCCACATTGCCCTAATCATGATGAAATTAGTTTTGATGAAAAACAAAAAGTACAAAACGAATGTTTTGGACTAGGGCGGATGGATGGATTTGGGTGGATTCCGGAAAAGGCTAGTACCGCCCCTGGTCAATTAAGGACTGAGCCATGAGACTTATAACCTAGAACGTGCCAGTACAGCCGTACTTCTCGAATGGGTATAGACCTAGCGGAGTAGATAGCCGAGCGGAGGCAATATCCCTGCATAGTGGTTCTTGAGTGAAGAGGTGGTTCTGGTTATTGAGATAAGGCTACGGCCTAAGTGTTGAGTAATGAATGAGAATGTTGTGAAAGTTTTTCCCTTACCCCGGGAGCGCCAGAACTCCTCTCACTGCTAGGAAAGGACGGCTAGAGTGCAAGAGGATTTAAGTTCATGGAGCGGGTACTGCCAAAGTGAAGTTATCGAAAGGCTTTGCCGTGACCATCCCATATGAAGGGATGAAAGCTCATTCAATGAGTAGTCGTGGAGTATGGGTAAAGTGTACATCCACTGCAGCGTGAGTCAATCAATCTATTCGAATAGCGGTGCTCGCGGTTAATGAGCAACGTGACAAGTTTCTCCCGTGGCTAGACTCATAAATTTTAAAATGATGGGATGGGAATTGCATAATGATTTTGTGTGCTGGTGGACTCAACTTCTCGAAATGCGAGAAGGGTGGACTCCCCAGAAAACCATGATGAACTAGAGGCGGGAAGCCATCCTTGGAAATCATGATGGATGGTAGACAGAACCGTCGCCGTTTTAATATACTCCGAAACTAAAACTTGACTTGGCTAGATAATAGGTTTGTGAAATGATTTGTGAAAATTGGCTTTGTGCAAATGAACCATAGCCATCCTTTGAATGACCCTATCATGTGCATCATTCCGTGTCGGCTTGCTGAGTACGTTGGGTACTCACCCTTGCTATACGCACAAACTTCAGATGAAGGAAACGAAGAACTGGAGGACCCCTATGCTTACTGCCAGGTGGGCGATGGAGGAGAAGGCGTCTTCTAGGTCTTAGTCCCCGGTCGTTGCCTGTGGCAATCGACATGCCACTGCTTTCCGACTGCTAATCTTATCTAAACTCTGCTTTTGGTTGTATCCGGACTAGTAGGTCCTATATGTATTGGATATGCCTTCGGGCCTATTATTGTAATAATTTCGATGTAAGACTATTCGTGCACCTTGCACCTAGTAATTCAGAACTGTATTCGTGGGTACCAAACTACTCGATCCAGGGATATGGTACTATGAACACGAATGATTCCCGTTCTCAAAAACGGGGGTCGACACTTACCTCGGCTTGGAGAGACCTGTGGACTATCTTAACAGACGGTACCAATCTTGTTAGTATTGGCTTTTTGTCCACTGTTTACATAGTTGTTCTCCAATAAGACTTCTGAGGGCCACATAAGGCAAGTCCCCAGGGAGATCGGAGAGAGATATATAATTGCTAAGCCGGTATAACCGATCCAGTAGCACTAGTCATCACACTCAGCTCAGAAATAAATTTCTTGATCCAAACAACCTCCTTTGCAGCTTCAGAAGCAACGATGTACTCGGCCTCCGTTGTAGAATCAGCAACAGTGTCCTGCTTGAAACTCTTCCAGCTGACTGTGCCTCCATTCAGACAGAATACGAACCCAGATTGCGATCTATAGTCATCTTTGTCTATTTGGAAGCTAGCATCGGTGTAACAACTTACAAAGAGCTCTTTTTCATCTCCATAGATTAGGAACATATCCTTAGTTCTTCTCAAGTACTTAAGGATATTCTTTACGGCTATCCAGCGATCTTCACCTGAATCCGACTGGTACATACCCGTAGCACTCAAAGCGTACGAGACATCTGGACGTGTACAAAGTATAGGATACATGGTGGATCCAATTGTCGAAGCATATGGAATCATATTCATCTTACTTCGCTCATCAGGTGTCCTAGGACAATGATTCTTGCTAAGATTAATGTCATGCGACATTGGCAAGAAACCTCTCTTGGAATCATGCATGTTGAACCTCTTCAACACTTTGTCAATGTATATACTTTGGCTCAATCCAATTAGCTTCTTAGATCTATGTCTATAGATCCTTATGCCCATTATGTATGCTGCCTCCCCTAAGTCTTTCATGGAGAAACTATTTTTCAATGAAGACTTGACAGATTCTAGCATAGGGATATCATTTCCAATCAATAATATGTCATCCACATATAAGATAAGAAACACAATTGCTCTCCCACTGACCTTTTTGTAAACACATGCCTCCTCTTCATTTTTGATGAAACCAAACCCTTTGATTACCTCATCAAAATGAATATTCCAACTCCGAGATGCTTGTTTCAATCCATAAATAGATTTTTGTAGCTTACATATCTTTCGGGGCGATTGTGGATCGACAAAACCTTCAAGCTGTATCATATACACATCCTCGCTTAGATTCCATTTAGGAAAGCCGTTTTGACATCAATCTGCCATATCTCATAATCAAAATATGCAGCAATCGCTAGGATAATCCGAATAGACCTTAACATTGCGACGGGCGAGATGGTTTCATCATAATCAACACCTTGAATCTGTTTGAAACCTTTCGCCACCAATAGCGCCTTATAGATGTGAACATTTCCATCCATGTCTGCCTTTTTCTTAAAAACCCATTTGTACTCAATGGTTTTGATACCATCAGGTGGACTCTATTTCGGATATCATGGCTCCAAGCCTTTTTTTGGAATCTGGTCCCACCATCGCTTTCGCATAGGTCTTAGGCTAATCGTTTTCTAACAACAATATATCATGTTGTTCCACACCTATATACCTTTCAGGCGCACGACGTGATCTTTTGGACATCCGTGGGGCTGCCTACAACAGGTGGTACAACATCTTGTTCTGGTGTAGTGGTGGCCGAAACACTTTCTGGTGTTTCTTGAATTTCTTCAAGATGCACCGTGCTCCCACTAACCTTTCTTGAAAGAAACTCTTTTTCCAAGAAAACACCATGTCGGGCGACAAACACTTTGCCTTGTTCCCGATTATAAAATAATATCATTTTGTTTCCTTAGAATACCCCACAAACAAGCATTTGTCAGAGTTGAGTGTAAGCTTGTCGGATTGTAAATGCTTTACATAAGCTTCACATCCCCAAATTTTAAGAAAAAGACAATTTAGGGGGCTGCCCTGTTCATCATGGACCGCACAATGTCCAACAAGGTGCGATTCTCCATTCGGACACCATGTTCCATTGAGGAGTTCCTGGCGGAGTTAACTGTGGAATAATTCCACAATACTTATACCGAGTCTTATGGAAATTGCTTCGACACAATCACATCATGTCGTTCTGAGACAATCTCAAGGAATGCAATCTTCATCTACTCTCCTCTACTGACCTCGTATACTGATTGATCTAATCAACCCATGTGCAAAACTTGTTCGAAATCCAATCTAAAACCCAAACTACGCAAGCCTAGCTCTGATACCACTGAAGGAAAACACGGAGGCTACAATCATAAAACAAAATTTTCTACCATGTAATACAGGAAAGCATGCAAGTAAGAGTCTATAGATCGTTACCAATTGACGTGTAGTGCAGCGAAAATAGTCAATATGTTGCTAGCCGACCTCGGACAAGCCTTGCCGACCTCAGATTAGCCTTTGCCGACCTCGAAAACCTTTTAACCGACGTCACCGACCCTGGGTACGAATCGCCTCACCCCGTCGACCTCGGTTCGTCTCGCCCGACCCCGCCGATCTCCACGCGCGCCGCCCGACCACCTAGTGGCGTTAGGATTCACCGATGCCGACGACTCCTTGCTGGTTTGTCGATGCCGACGATGCCGTGCCGATTCGCCTAGCCTTCCGACCTCCTGCCCACCCGCCCAACTGCCGAATTGGATTCGGCTAGATGGATCTCGATGAGATTCAATGCCTCCAAATAACACCGCAACGTAGCGATGTCTCTACCTGTATCCACACATCCAGGGATGGAATCGCCAAACACCTTGTGTGCTAGCACTTGGCACCCGGCTAGGGTTTTGCTCAAAAGTCGGCGACTTGGGTTTCCATGGAAGATCTTGACCCGACAACTTGAAGTTGCGCTGGTGTTTTGTTGTGTCTGTTCTCATACCGGTTTCCACCCCAAGAGCCTTTTTATATAGAGTTTGCCGACTGAGCCTTGTGGCCCATCCGGACTCTATATTCAATCGGATCTCTATCCGAACTGAGCCGTATTTGAGTCCAACTCAAATACATGTTCCATCCCGTTAAGTGTGCGACCCAATAGGTTTAGGTATACTTGGTTCTGACCCGAGTACAACTCGGCCGACCCGTCAACAGCGGCCCCTAGAAGAACGTATTGACACCAAAGTATACATGAAGATCATATCAGCTGAACCTGTAGTGTGTGCACAAATTCCTTTGCCTCACGATATCAATTAAACTATAGGCAAGACTCGTGCCATCCTATCAATAGCTTAATCATTCACTCGATCTCATATTGGATTATATATCTGTTGGTTGACTCCTCAATCAACTCGGCATGGCCATGCACTTCCATAATCTATTACTTCGAGGGGCCCAGAGATATCTCTCCCATAGGAGGGGCAAATTTCATCTTGATCATTCACATCCAACTACATGTGTCATAGCAAACCCGAAGACTACTTTTATGACTACCCAGTTACGGAATAGCGTTTAGTAGTCCCTAAGAAAGCTACTACACATGTTGGAATCTATGATGATATCAGGTTTAAGGACTTTGCACCAACACTACTTGAGACCAACTAATGACACATTAATTCCCTGTAGTGTCTCAAGGTGGGTCTATCGAACAATGTGTTCTCTAACACATGTTCACGTTTATTTATTTGGTATCTTCATACCATGGTCTATGAGACATGATCATCAATCAATAAACATGTTGATCTTAGAATCATATTTGTTCCATAGAGATGATATATGATTAGGAATCATTTATAAATAGATTCATACATAAAGAGTCTCATAAATAAGTCACATGCTTATTGATCAATATAAGTTGTCTATTTCATGGAACTGAATAACACTTTGTTCATTGATACATAAACATTGACCATGATATCCAATATCTCCATGTTGTCTCTAGGGCATATCACTAACAGTTTCATGATCCTTTCTACCCTACAGTGTTTTGATTATGGAAATTTAAATTTTTTATGTGATTAATTAAGACAACATAAATTAGTTGCATGCATTACTAATGTTTAATTAATTCTCAGCAATAGGACATCTTAAGACTATTTAGCCCCTTGATGGGTCAAATTTCGTTGAGTGGGTAAATAATGGGCTTCTTAATTTAGTCATGTTGGATTTTGACTTAGCCATAAGAGAGGATCCTCCGGAGGAACCATAACCAGCTGAGGAATTCAATATAACTAAGGAAGAATATGAACATCTCAAGTGGACTTACTATGAAAAGTTTGCTGACTGGGAGAAGTCCAAAGTGCAACAGAATGTGCTTAATATATGTTCAGAATGCCATCGCTCTAGAAATCATTGGAGGGATCATTGACTATAACAATGCTAAGATGTATCTGGCAAATATTGAAGAAAATTTCAAATTCTTCTCTAGGACTTATGCCAGTACACTGATAAGTCAGATGATCACTAGCCATTACGATGGCAAAGGTAGTATAAGGAAGTACATCCTTGAATGACTCATATGGCAAATCAGCTTAAATCCATGGATATGGAAATGTCTAACAGATTTTTAGTGCACTTTATCATGAGCTCTCTTGGTCTTGACTATGGTCCATTCAAAATCAATTATAATACTCAGAAAGAAAAGTGGACCATACAAGAATTGATGTAAAACTTAGTGGAAGAGGAAGAGCATCAGAAAGCTGAAAAGCAGAAGATTAAAGACAAACTCAACCTCGCTAATGCAAACAACAAAGGCAAGAAGAAGATATATCAAGGGGAATCCTCTAATAAGAAAAGCAAGCCAGACAACTCTGAGAAGCAAGGAGGGAGCAAGGCCTCTACTTCGTTGTTCCTTCAACTATCCCTACTGCATCTTCTGTGAGTTAGATGGACATTGGCAAAGAAATTGCCCATGCTTCAAAGCGTGGTTAGCTAAGAAAGGCATGAATGAAATTAAATTTAGTAAATCCCTTATGTTGAATTTTTCCGTAATACTTGTGAGTTTGACTCAATGCCATTGTGCATGTTTCTAACTCATTACATGGATCCCATACCGGCCAGACGACAACAAAAAGGGGAGTGAACAGTCAGAGTAGCTGATGGAGTGAAGATAAAAAGTGAGGGCTGTTGGAGACCTCACACTAAGCCTCTCTAGCAATTGCAACTAATATATAATGTCTTATTTGTTCCCTCTATTAAGATAAACCTTATTAGTTTAGTTAATTAAATTCTTGTTAGAAACAGGTGATGTCCGTTATTTACAAAGAGAGCATGTTATATTAAGTGTGATAATAAAGTGATTGGTCTTGCCTTCGTGCACGACAAAGTTACATTTGCTCTCTTTGGATGACTATGTGATTATGCCTGTAATGATAAAAGTGAGACATCATTGAAATTGTATCATTATCATTTATGCCACATTTGTAGGGGAGATTGGAACGTCTCATAAGATAGAGATATTCTTTTTCTTAGATTTTAATTTTAATGATGTTTTTAGTTTTAAGGAAAAATTCACTAAGTTACGAAATTAGCCAACAAATTATTATTTATGGCTATGTTTACTCATAAGCAACCTTCGATTTCCTTAAAGAAATTTAAGATACTAATGCTAAAAAAATAAATGAAGTTGTGAAATCGAACCATGATGGTAAACACTACATGAAGCTTGCTCACCTCATAAACTATATAAATAAATCAATTTGAGTATTCATCCAAGTGGTTTTTTTCAAACCATGTGAGATTATTTTAAATTGATGAGTTAAATTAAAGTGAAGAATTTAGAAGAAGTTTCTAAATGAGTCAAAATAGTAGGCCATTTAAATGGGTCAATAAAATTTAAGGTTGACCTAAAAGAAATTTCGAATGATTAAAGTGAGTGTACAACCCACATGAAACATGAAGGTGGGAAGTTTATACACTAGTACTTTATATTGATGACATGTTATTAGCAAACAGTGTATATTGCTATGAGAAATTAAATAATTCTTTGATCATGAAAATTTGGTCTAATGGAGCACTAGGCATATATTAGTAAGTCATATATTGACATAAATTAAAGAAATAATTCAAGATAATTTAATCAATTAAAATTAAATTAGAAAGATAATTATTTATGATTCAGCTAACATAAGGTGCTATTATTTCAAATCTGGATGCATACAGATTTGACATATATTATTTACTAGGAATTTTGATAGTATTCTATTAAATCCAGAAAATGTTTTGTATTATTTACTATGTTATAAACCGTGCAATTATAAAAGACCATTTTCTATTCCAGTAACAACATGTTGTGTGTTTTCTGCCTAACACATAGACTTTGTTGTGAAAGATATGTCCCAAGATCAAATTATTAAGCTAAGCATCTGCTCATGGATTAATACTTTAAAGGCTCATAAATTAAGTTTAATTAAGATTATGTTTTGGCTGTACATGTATAAATTAGAGTCTTGAATAAGATCCTGGATGAGGGGGACTTAAATTTATCAATCAATACCCAGTTTGAGTTTATTTGAGTACTATAGTACACTATAGGTCTTGTTGTCTCAATAATGTTTAATGTTGTTATGACACATTGCCTTGAGAAGCTCTTTTGCTTAGTAGACTTTTCAGTTAGTCTCAAAATCAAGGAAAAAAATGTTGGTTGATTTTATCGATTCACTGTCAATAAGATTAAGGGAGTGATAAAATCCCACCGGTTTCCTTTCCTAACAAGAAACAAACTAAGAGATAAAATCAGTTTGTTTGTGTGATCGATACAAACACAATTTGAATCTAATTTGGAGATAAAGCCCTCGAGCCCCACTAGCATAAATATAAAAAGAAAGAGGAGAGAAAAAAGAAAATGACCGAACTCTCTCTAACCCTAAAACACTAAACCAATCGCTTGATCGATTAGACGCTGGAAGGGATTCGTGAGGCATCTCTGAAAGGTTTTCTTTCATCTACAGAGAGCACCGACGACACGTTTGTGATCAAGCCACCACCCTTGCTTTCCTAGAGCGCAAGAAGAAGAAGAAGAAAGAGAGACGAAAGAAGAAGATAAGGAAGAACAACATGAAAATCGAAATGAACAAACGGCTCCAGTGGCTTCATCCTCAGGTCAGTTAGATCAATTCCACATAATTAAACAGAGGTGTAGGGATGAAAGTGAGGACGGGAAAATCCCATACCGACCGCCACCGAATACCGAAAATCCCAACGTAATAGCGTATCCGTGAGAAAAAGGGGAACGAAAAAACGGGGAACGGGAACAGGAACGGTTGGGGTGTTTTTCCGACCGTATTCACGGATCCCGTATTTATCTGGGAAAATTCCCAGGGAAAATTCCCGTTTTATGAGTTCATGTGCATAATAAATCCTTCACTCTAGTCTATGAAACCTTCACTCATAGAATTGTTGGAACATTGTAAGCTCATGTGCATAATAAAACCTTCACTCATACTGTGGAATTATGCATGATTACAATTGTTGCATCTAGTTAACTATTTAAAGTGGTTATATGTATGTCGATGTTCCTTTTTTACCTATTCTCGGTCGTAATTGACATGCTCCCGACTGTTTTCGACCGTTCGCGATGTCCTGTAATACCGAATTTATTTTCCCGTCCGTCTTTTCTGTTCTCGTTTCCGTTCTCGTTAAAAAAATACGAGAACGGGAATGACCGATTCCGACCGTTTTCATTCCTACAGAGGTGATCATGTTTAACTAAAGTCTTAAAGTAATTAAATAGACTAAACTTCAACATGCCACACCTCCCTTGTTGCTGAGAATTTTGGGGAGCAAATTATTATCTTTAATGGTCCTAACAGTTTCCAGCAAACACATGCATGAATACCAACAATGAATGTGGGGCAACGATATGCGATCATCAGTTGATAACAGCCCAAACCCCACCGTTTTTCTCATTTTTTGGCTCCCTAAAATGGTGACATGTGTTTTTGTATCCTCAGGCAGGTGAGCGAAACTGGTGGTGCGCAGCAATCTGGTTGGCCCACTATTCATTGGTTACTGTGCTTTACCTGGCAGTGCGGCCGTGCATGTAGGCCACACATGCTCCTCCGCATTTGTTCAGAAATACTCAATATTCTAGGAAGGAAATAGCGAAGCAGCCGTGCCACCGCATCCTAACCTATTATACTTTTTGTAAAGTAATCCTTGTATTTGTATCAAGTACAATAGAAAGTAAAATTTCATTTCTAGAGACATATCTGTAATAAAAAATATATATGAGGATGTTTTTCCAAAAGACATCTCAATCCATTCCCATATCACTCTCTGCTGCTGCCTACCCATCCCCATCAGACAACCTCCATTCCACCCACCACCCTGTCATCGCCGATCATCTGAGCACCCTCCTTCTTCCAGCCGATTATTGACGAGAAATTCGTTCTTCCATATGAAGACCTTCGAGTTCTGTTTATCTCCAGTACAGGTCCTATCAATTGAATTTAGGGTATATTAGGGTATATCAGTTAGTTTGATTCTGCAGCTAATAAGATAGAGAAACAAATATTAGATCTTGGGGCCAATCGGCCTCAGGCCGATATAGTATCATGTGCCCAGCCGATGCCAATAGAATTTCGAATCGATCGGCTTTAACCAATGGAATTTAGATATAAGAACTAACACAAAATCAACTGAAGCTTAGATGTAATTTATTTTCAAATCTTCTAACATTATTACAATTAATCTTGATAGGTCAGACCTGACCAAAACAGTATAAGATTGAGAGTAATAAACAGTCTCAAGAAAATATATATAGAGTCTTAAGAAAATATATATGTCTTTGGATATAGGCCGATGTGCTAAAAATTAAAGCTTATGCTCTATATGATACTAAATAAACCAGTATCAGTTATAACAAACTAAAATATAATCACGAGTGAATTGTAATTACTAACCACAGTCTTGATAGATCGAACCTAACCGAGACAGTATAAGATTGAAGCTAGTAAGAATAGCGACTAGCTGATTATACCAAACTTCGTGAACAAACTGATATACCAATTTAAATTATAAGCATATACTTTACTGGATGAAACTCTGGTAAAACAGTGAATAGCTCTTCTCAGCTTGAGTAAATCTAACAAACATATTATAAACTAGAAGATTGGACTTAACCAAGACAGTTCAAGATTAATAATAAGCTAGGTAGATTTAAACTAACCAATTAATACTTTCTAAAATGATTGATATATTAGATCTAACTAAGAAAGCAAAAGCAATCAAAGAAAAAGCCGATACATCAGATAGGCAACACGAGTAAAAGCTTAATTAGTATATTGGACCTAACTGAAGAAGTACTAATTCTGCTGATATAAACGAAGTTGATGAGGCTTATTTTCTTGCCAGAGATCAAACATAACTGATGCAGCCCAAACTCGAGAACAAGAATTCATTCAAACTAAAACTAAGTTGGCGATGCGCCGAAAGTTATATATTGAACTGTTGTTTTTTACAAAAGACCTCAAGCATACAATTTATACCTTCAAGTAGATACAAGTCCGACTCAGATATGACTCCTATTGGCTACATTACAGGGAAAACTAACCGAGTCTAATTGAAACATGATCCCATTGGCTTATGATTCTATCTATATAAATAGAAACTATGACATACCTTCCTCATTACAGAAGCAAATACAAAAATCAGCTCTAACTCTTTTATCCACCCGATGCACTTTCCGTCCTCAACAACTAAAACCATGTAGCCAATTCCTTCTTTGACTTAGTCTTTGAATTGATGGAAATTGCAAAATTTTGCCATTAACACCGTGGCGCCGCATCTCTTGCTCTGAGTTGGTGGCGAGGTAGGCCTATACTAGCTAGCTCTCCTCCTCCCTCCCCAATGGCGTCGACTCGTTCTCCTCCACCTCACAAGAGACAGGGTTGCCGTGAAGGGCTAGATCGGGCAGATGATGACTGAGGTGTCATCGGATCAGAGGATGTGGGCGAGGGCAGTGCTGATGTTTAGAAGAAGGAGGGCACAAGGGGGCAACATGGTCCAAGAGAACGGAGGAGCAAATGGCTTGGTGGTGGTTGACCCCAATGGAGGACAATGAGGTCAGAAGCGGCGCTGTCGATCGGGTGAACGACATGCACGCCTGCAGTGGCTGCATCAAAGACTAAGATGCAAATGAGATTGGAGCTCAAAGAGGAAGCCACTAGGGATGGATGGGTCAACACATACCCAGGTAGGTTTTGTTCTTCCTCATGCTCCTCACTTGCCATACTATCACCTATTTAGCCTCCCTTCTCTCTTGCGCTTACCCAAGAAAATACAGGCATGTGGATGATGATGGAAAAGCGACTATTCCTGCTCTCTGCCTAGCTCTCACAACAGGCGTCGGCATGAAGAGGGGGTCACCAAATGGCCACCACTACTAACATCCCAGCGGTAAGAATCTTTGAAACCCCTCTTTCTTCACTGTCTTTAACCACATTATATAGGTTTATACCTAAATTTCTTGGTTTCATACTTTGTGTTCTTCGTGTTCTTCATCCTTTACCGTTCACTTTTACTGTAGCACCTACGAAACCAAATAGCCATCCCCATCCTCGACCAACTACCTTTTTATTACTTGGGATTGATGGGTAATTGTTGATGGTCGTTAAGTACTGATTTTGACTGCCAATTATCATAATAAATAAAGAGAGAAATAGCATTTTTTGCACGTATATCAATAATGAATAACATTGTTCCACTCTACTTGGAGAACTAACATGTATGTAGAGAATAAACACCAACGTGAAGGAGAAATGAGCCAGCATACAAAGAAACACACTTTCGGCGAATCACGTGCAAGCACACGGATTGATGGGCCCACAAATCAGATCAAACCAAACTATAGTGGGGCCAAACACCTGAAAACCGCCTTAGGGACCCACATGTCAGCCACTAAAGAAAGGCGGTAGTGAGAGGGGGGCCAGGGGTTCGTGGTTCGGCCAAACCGCCATCGGCACCTCTCATCTCCATCCTCCACGTGTTGCTTCCTAGTGGCTCCTCAATGATAGTTGTGGCAGTTACTGACCTCCCCAGTTGTTATAAGCAGCCTATTTTAAGAAGATCACTCCCTCACTTGCAACAGACACCTCAAGGAGCTATTCTCTCTACATTACATTATATTCTTTATAGTATTAGTGGAAATAGGCTTAGTGTATCTTCGGTCCTATAGTCTTCTCAGAGATTCCAGTATGTCCTTAGTACTTTACTCTTCTTATAAGACTATAGATGAATTAATAGAATTATCTTATTTAAAATCTTCTGTTCATAATTCATATATTGCTTCAGTAATTTTATGCTTTATGATTAGGATATACTTCATACATATGAAGCACTTGATTAGGCTAGTCGATCTATGCTATGGTAACAGTCCAATGACCTTAATGGGTTGTACGCTCTTACTTATCCATTCGTAGGGTGGGAGTATCGGGGGAATTACTAATATTATTTAGTAGCATAAGCATGGTGCTTGGGTCAGAAAAATGCCGTTGGATGTGAAAGTACATCCAGCCCCTAGTGAGTTTTGGTGGTTAATAACAAATTGTTTAAGGGACTAATGTGTTTAATTGAGTTGAGTGTATGTGATTAATTCCTAAATGCTTAGGTGCGCAGGTTTTGAAAAAAGAGAACCCTCAATCAACATTTGGAAAGAGGAGAAAAGATTCGACGATGTTTTTGGTTTTCTTTTCCATAAAGCTTGAGTTTCAGGAAAAACCGTACTATTAAGAGGGGTAAAAGTCATGGCATGAGATGATCTAAGTGCTCTTAGTCAAATTCCTAATGAGTTCCTAATGAGTGAGATTTTTTCGAGCATTTTTTTTGTTTTTGCCCTTTTCAGGACAAAGAAACCCGACTAGAAGTTCCAGATTTCCAAGCCAGAACTTATGGAGTTCTCTGCCTCGCAGCCAGCCTATTTTTCCTAAGTGTTGACCGGAAGTTCCGAGGGTCCCTGACCGGAACTTCCGGACGCTTTTTCGCTGAAGATGTGAGTAACGGCTGGTGACACAATCACTAACCTATAAATATCCCACACCCTCCCCAGCTCACTTTTGGCCATCCAACTTTCATTTTTCTGTCCCCTAGCCTCTCCCAAGGTGTTCTAGACCATTCCAACTCAATTCTTGAGCCACATAACCAAATTTGTGAGAGATTTGAGTAATCAAAGGTTTTGTGAGAGTGAGAGAGCTAGGATGACTTGAGCACTTGGTGATTCTTGCAGGGTGGGGTTGTGATGTGGTGCCTATTACTCTTGGAGAGTGATCTCCTAGATGGTTAGGTGTCTCCTGTGAGCATCCGACGATTTGTGGATTGGCCTGGAAAAGTTTGTGAATGATTTCCTCACCTCCGCAAGGACACGAGGTATGGATAGTGAAATTATGAGCTGATCTTTAGGAGGTTGTCTAGGTAGAGAAACTCACGTTTGTGGTTCATGCTAGTGAGTCAAGTTGAGATCTATGTGGTCACTTGATCTCTAGGCAAGAACCTAGGAACGTTGGGGTTGGAGACCATAGACTTCTTCCTAGGGATTTGCTTGGTGAGGCAAGGGGTTAATTGAGACCCAACTCTATGAAGTTCCTCAACGGAGAGTAGGATTCTTTGAATCCAAACTTTGGGAAAAAATCTTTGTGTCTCGTGTGCTATCTCTTTACCTTCTCTTGTGCATCTCTGTTCCATGCTGTACCTTCCTGTTGCCTGGTTTTAAATTGTCCTGGAAGTAGTTTAAATTCGATCTCGGATAAGCCATAGAACACCGGAAGTTTCGGTCAGCCGAAGCTGACCGGAAGTTCCAAAGCTCTATCTCGAAAGTTTCGGTGCCTGTGTGTTTTAACCGCTGCATTTTCAAGAAACTTTCAGGATTGCCTATTCACTCCCCTCTAGGCAACATCTTACGGCTTTCAATTGGTATCAGAGCCTAAACTCTTGATAAGCTTCACCGCTTAGAGTCGATCCAAGATGTCGGGAGTGGATGATCGGTATGAAGACGATGCAAATGGAGGAAAATCTTCAAGCAAGGAGGCATGAGGTGTTTCTATACCTTTTGATTATAACAAGCCTTAATATTCCCTCTAACAACTTCATCTTCGTGCCTTTCGGGCGTGCACCTCACTTTGATGGTACACATTATGCCGCTTGGAAGCACAAGATGAAGTTGCATATAATCTCTTTGCATCCTATCGTTTGGAAGGTTGTTTGCACCGGGACCGATGTACCTACGGAGGATGTAGACCTCACTCCGGAGCAAGAGCTAAGCATCCACCGAAATGCTCAAGCCGCTAATGCAATCCTCTCCGCCTTTAGCCCAAAGGAGTTCAACAAGGTTGATGGGCTTGATGAGACAAAGGAGATTTGGGACACTTTGCAAGTGGCTCATGAAGGCACTCCCGGGGTGAGAGTGTCGAAGATCGAGCTTTCCTTCGGAAAGCTCGGAATGTTCGTGATGGAAGACAATGAGAATCCTCAAGAGATGTACGATCATATGATGCTTTTGGTCAACAAGATTCGAGGACTTGGGAGTGAAGACATGACGAATCACGTCGTGGTCAAGAGGCTTCTTCGAGCCTTTGGACCAAGAAACCCTACCTTGGTCACTCTCATCCGTGAGAGGAAGGATTGCAAGAGGCTCACCCCAAGTGACATCCTTGGAAGGATTGTTGCCTATTAGATGCTAGAAGAATAAGCAAAGGAGGTCAAGCTAATGACCAAGAATGTGGCTATGATCAAGAACAAGAAAGTCACCTTGAAAGTGGTGATGAGAAAATTTCCTATGCACTGGCCTGAGAGATTTGATTTACTCTAGTGCAGGTCCAAATTGGATTGCCTTTAGGGTTCAGAGCGTGCCAGTTGGTTTGATCCTGCAACCAACAAGAAACAAGAATAGGCAATTAAGTTATAATTAGACCCTACTCGATCGGCTATAGATATCCATAATATATAATCACTACCCCAACGTGTATTTAGACTAAGTGACGGGATAGATCGGTAGCATACTGAGACAGTATAAATCACTTATGTCTAAAAGCATATTAGGATAAAAATTATATACATTTATAGCCTAGCCGATGTCGTAGATCTAATATGAATCGGCTAATACTCCGATATAACTCTATACTAAGATATTAATCTGAGTTAAATACACTGAACAAGGATCAATCGGCTGTTAAGATAGCTTAACAGATTGATATCAAGCTTAATATATTTAACTAGATTAAGATCTTAATATAAACGGCAGCTTTAACACATCTAATGAAAATAAATCATGTAAGATGGCTAAAACAGGTAAGATCGACTGAAACCTCGATACTATCTCTAATAGTAGCCATTGAGCCGAGTAGATCTGTATGATTCTAAGAGCGACTTAATAGATCGAACTTAAACGATGCAACATTAAGTACAAAAAGAAACATGAGATCTCAACAAACCAATGAAAACCTTTCAAGATGGTAGATATACTATATAATCTAGATTAATATTGAAATCTAAACCTACCAGCTATCATCTAGCAATTGATGCTAGCCAATTAGGGTTTAGACCACAACACTGATCTAAACTATATAGCATATATGATAACTATGCAGGTTACGAAGACAGGATTAGAGTATCATGACGATGGAAGCACTAACCCCGACAACGCAAACCGCTGTGACAAGAATTACCTTTTCACTGGAGATCAAACGATGCAGCCCAACTAGAAGCAAGAACTCGTCGAAACTATTAAAGGAAAAAGGTGACGTTGCATCGAGATTGTATTGATTGTGTATTGATTCTAAATTACATTGTCTCGCGTCGTATTTATACCCGGTTACAACGAAATCAGTATAGGACACAATTCTTATCCTAACTACTATTTAAAATACGACAATATCTGGGACAAGGTCCCCTGCCGTGAAACACAAGGAAACTATACAAAATATCCTAATTTACAAATATAATTGCCTTTTCAAGACTTTATCTGTAGATTGCAATATCTTTGATGCACTTGGAAACCGAATCCAATGATGATCTTCACGCTTTCCTATCGGAATTGGTCTCTTCTGTTTATCCCAATCAGAATCGGCTATACCAGATGCCTTGTCCGATTCGGACTTAGCCGACTGATTCCTCAGCCGATTCGGATTCATTCGATGCACACTCTGTTTTCGATAACCACACGCTCCTTCAACTCCGCTTCAATTGTGGCTTCAAACTCAGGGATTTGCTTACCAAATATTTGGTCGTTAACACATGCCTCCAAGTCCGCGATATTGATAATGTTGCGGATTTTGTGCGATCCTAACCTCGGAGAAAAACCTTGGGCATTTCTGTTTCGGCCATTACAGCCCCTCTTTAAATAACATTCCACAGGCACTGAAACAACTCACGCCGTCACTTGCGTTTCAATCATCCTTTAGTCAAGAAACCTCCAAACAGCTCTGGCGACCTCCTCGGCGTTCCCGAAGCAATCTGCACCGATCCCCTTCTTTCGACGGTAAGATATGCATCAATGGCGTCCTCCGCTGCCTTTGCTGGCGCTCCGACAGCCGACTTCGCTGAGGTAAATCCCATCGGCTAGATCCCTTTCTTTTTCGCCTATAGCTGTAAATCTTTTTTCTTGGCCTTTGAAATGCATTTCCATTCCCCTTTCTTATTGTAGCACCTCGCTCATCAAATTGCTGTGCATAGCCTGCTCAACAATGATAGATACTTCCTATGGCCTATCGGCAACATGGATCGCACAGATATAATCAATGCCGAGACAAATAGGATGCCATATAGGATTTCAAACCATAGTTTGGTTCCTTGGAATGGAACCTTTAAATTTTGGCCCTCAACAGATAAGTCCTGGCTAGCCTAGTATAAGAGAATGGTAGCCAGCAAGCACAACCATTGGGAAGAAGCAAGCATTGCTCAATGTTTAGCTCTCACAATAGTCGACCAGCCTAAAGATGAACCCCTCATGTCGGCTGCAGCCTATTTCTGGAATAACACCTTCAATGCCTTCCTTATCCAACAAGGACCCATGACACCCACTCTAGCCGATGTATTCATGATAACTGGTTTGGACATAATGTCATTGGCCAACACTAACCGTTTCGATGGAAAATGCCAATTTTCATTCAAGACCAAGTCCATTGGGAGTTGCAACAGGTACATCAATCTGAACATGGGCACTGGATCTATCAGCCCCAAGGAACATACTGCTTTCTTAATGATGTGGCTAGAGAAGTTCATCTTTTGTGGATCTAGCTACGGCCCTACAGCCAACTGGAAGCTTATTGCCGAAGCCTTAGTGTCAAAGACCCAAGTCCCTTTGGGCAAATTTCTATTGGCTACTTGTACCAAACCCTCAACCAAGCATCAGCTAAGATTGCAGCCGATCTCGTAATAGGAACTAGGGGTCCCTGGTGGTTTATACAGTTATGGCTGGTCCTACTTACTCAAAAGATCACTGGCAGACCCAATCTGGCTGATGCCGAATGCCCAGAGTTCAAACTCCCCACAGATTTCAACTTCGATGAGCTCAACTCAGAAGAATTTCCAAGGCCAAGGCAAATTTTTACCATAGTCATCACCCCCTGCATCTTGCCAATCGACATTCATCAAGGCCAAAATATTTCTAAGTCTTATGAATTCTACTATCCAAGATCGGCCGCGTAATTGGGTTAGGACAACCGCCGATTGGGTTATACTTCTTAGACAAAATCCAAACAAGGGGTGAGATCACCTCCGGACTTATGATGGATTGACTGATGAACATAGAAGGTCCCCCTCTTGGCAGCGTAGGTACTTTGGAATTGGCCTTAAGAGGATTTCAGCCTTTGACAGATGGTGGGTTGAATTGAAAAAGCATATCTTCCATCAACCATCTTCCATGTACCTGACTACACTCCTTCCAGAGTCAATTCTTGATGTGAGTACTTCTTCCTTTTGTCGGTTTTCAAAGCTATCGGCTATCATCTGCTTAATATTTAACCAATGTCTTGTTTCTTTGCAAACAACTGATTCCTCTCCCCCTCATGAGAGCAACTCAGGGGTCGAGATCCACTATGCCACATGGCGAATTCCAAGCGGAGGACTTGCCCCATCCATCATCGGCTTTAATGCGCCGAAGGTGGGGACTTTACTTCATGGCCAAACCCGTGAAGCGCTATAGAGGAAGAAGAGGCCAAAACCGTCGACCGTTCCTACAAAGAAGCCAAAGAAGCAGAAAACTGCTCCACCAACCGATGATATGCCCTCTTTAGATCCAAGCCTGGAAGAGGCTCTCAATCAAGAGGTCATGGAGGAAGAAATTGATCAAGCCATCGAGGAAGCTGCAGCTGAATCCAGCTACTCAAGCAAGTATGCACAAATGCCATCGGCTGATGATCAAGCTCAACAAACACTTCCTCCCCAACGTCCTGCTCGCCCTCAACCAGTACACATCTTTCCTTTCTTGAAGTCTTGGCAATTTTAGATTTTCTTGAAGTATCTTTGTTCTCAACCAAACTCTTTATTTGTAGTTCAAAAGATTGGCAAATCGGCCTCCATGCCCAGCTTCACCAGTAACTTTCGAATTCGCCTCTCTTTCTTTACTGTTACTTAGACGCTCTATCCAAAATTTGTCCTTTTTGTGTAGCCTCCTCGGTCTCCATCAGCTGCCCCCCATGTATCAAGTGAACACACTCCATCGGCTAGGGGTAGCCACCACATCGAAGAAGAAGAGCAAGCACCAGCTCCCAAAGTAAGAAATTCTTCCCAAAAATCAGCTACTTAAACATTTTCATGCTTTAATTCTCTTGAACTCTATCTTGTAGGCTTTAGCCGACATGTTCTCTTTTGACATAAGGGAATATGTTGGTGAAGATGAAGACATCACCAGTCAAGCACAAGCTCCAATAACTGACGATCTTAAAGAAAATCTTGTAGACATCGTTCGTCGGCTGGACAGCTCTGTGGATTACTTGGTCACCGATTGCGGCCCAATCAAGGCCATGCTCGATGAAATAGCAAGCCACTTGTTGATGATGTTGCCGACGTGGTTTCTCAAGTTGCCTATCTTGACTTGCATCGGCACAAGCTTGAGAGGGCTAGGCTAAGTATGGCTGATCGGAAGGAGAGGCCAGCCTTGACGCAATGATCGAGAGCAATCGGCTGGGCGTCCTTGCCGAAAAGGCCAAATTAGACGAACTGGTCGCCCGGCCATCGACTACCCAACTCAAAATTGATCGGCTGAAGCAACGGAAGGCCAAACTCGCTACCAAGATGGAGAAGTGTGATACTGAGCTTGCGACCGAAGAACAAAAGCTGGCCGATCTCCCAAAGGCCACTGAAGAAGAAAGAGATAAGTTAGCATCTTCGATAAAGTACTTGGGAGATCTGAGCAAGTCATCGAAGCCGATTCCAGGAACCAATGCAGCTGACACCGAGACAATCGACAAGATCGAGCAAATCCGGAACCGAGCGATATCGGTCATCAACAACTTCATCGGCAACTGAGCCGACTTTTGTAATAGGCCTAGCTTCTGTGTCTTTGAAAAACACTTTGTAATATTTTCCTTTTGTAATCGGCAAACTTCTGTAATATCTGCCGATTTCTGAAATCTCCATTGTCTTGAAAATTTTCAAAGCCCAATTTTGAAGTCCTCTTGATTCTGACTTTGTATATGTATATGCCCCCTTAATTTTTCAACGTGAGCTGATCATTGACAAAATTACATCTCGAGGACAACACACGAAATCGGCCAACATGTATACATTGAATCATAACTGATCATGATAAGAATAAAATGACTAAGGGCAATATAACTTATATCGGCCATCACACATCGACAGTGCACAACCGATTATGATAATAATAAAATGACTAAGGGCGATATGAGTCATATCGGCCATCTAAAGGTGATGCAAACACATCAGCTACCATGTATTGGCATAATACAGCCGAATCATGAGTTGATCCATATACTGGGATAATACTTCTTCAAATATTTTCCATTTAAGGCCCTTCCAAATACTTCTCCAATCAATCCTTCTAGCATGTAGGCTCCTTTAGAGACACATTTGTGGATCTTGAAAGGCCCCTCCCAGTTAGGTGACCACTTGCCGAATTTATTATCTCTTGTATCTATCGGCAATATCAATTTCCAGACTAACTCGCCTTCTTCAAAAGATTTAGGTACAACTTTCTTGTTATAATGATGAGCCACTCTTTTCTTGTCCTTAATCACCTTCTCCAAAGCACACATCCTTGATAAAACCAAATCCTCCGATTCATCCACCATTAAATTATGATAATCATCGGCTGTCAACTCATCTTGCAATTGAATCCTCCGTGAGCCAATGACGCTTTCCCATGGTAGAACAGCTTCATGTCCATATACTAATTTATAAGGAGGCACTTGGATTGATCCATGACAGACCATCCGATAGGACCACAATGATTCGGCCAATCGGCTGTGCCATTGCTTTGGATATTCAGAGATCTTCCTCTTTATCAACTTGATTAAACTTTTATTGGATGCTTCTGCCTGTCCGTTAGCTTGCGCATAATATGGTGAAGAATTTAAAAGCTTGATTCCCATGCCTTCTGCAAACTGGACAAACTCATCTGAGACAAACATAGATCCCTGATCGATTGTGATGGTTTGAGGGACACCAAATACGTAAATGATGTGTTCTTTGACAAACTCGATTGCATCCCTAGAATCAACTTTCTTCAAAGGAATTGCTTCCACCCACTTGGTGAAATAATCGGTCACCACCATATGAACTTATGTCCTTTACTTGAGGGTGGATTGATCTGGCCGATCATGTTGATTCCCCATCCTCTGAACGGCCAAGGCTTGATAATTAGGTTCATAGCCGATGCTGGTGCTCTTTGGATGGCTCCAAATTTTTGACAGTCTTGACAAACCTTATAATACTTGAAGCAATCCTCCAACATTGTCGGCACAAAATTTCCTACTCTCCGAAGTAACCATTTCATTTTATGAGCCGATTGATGAGTGCCACATATACCCTCATGTACTTCACCCATGATAACTTTGGATTGATCAGCACTTAAACATTTGAGCAGCACACCATCAATCGTCCGATAGTATAGATCATCGTCGAGCAACATATATCTCAAAGCCTTGTAGCGCAATTTCCTTGAAGCCGACTGGGAAGGATTTTGCAAATAGTTGTGAACATTATACCTCCAGTCGTCGGCTATGATTGTTGCAATTTCCACCTCAATATCCCTTGTCATCGGCTTGTAGCCTGATGCACCTTGAGCCAAATCATTTGCTTGTGCATTATGATCTCTAGGGATATGTTTTAAAATAACTAGCCGAAAACTATCCATCAACTCTCGGCATTTTTGATAATAGATCATCAACGCATCATTTTTGCATTCATATTCTCCTGATAATTGGCTGATGACCAACAGTGAATCGCCCATAATTTCTACTGCATCGGCTTCAACTTCTTTAAAAATCTGCAAACCTTTGAGGACCGCCTCATACTCAGCTTGATTGTTTGTAGCATAAGGCACAATTGAAAAAGCAAATTCGAAACTTGCCCCCTGGGTGATATGATTATAAGTCGATGCCACATCCATTTGTGCAAACTGATCCATTGAAAGTCAGTGTGCAGGGCATAATGTCGACTGAGCCGATTGAGTCATCTCTGTGCTCAACAATGAAATCGGCTATAACCTGCCCTTTAACTGCTTTAGGTGCTTGATATCTCAATTCAAACTCTGTTAAGGCGAAAATCCACTTCCCAACTCTTCCTTTTAAGACTAGAGCCGATAACATATATTTGACTACATCGGCTTTGCAAACTATCGTGCACTCGTTGGATAATAAATAATGCCTCAACTTTGTACAAGAAAAATATAGGCACAAGCACAACTTTTCCACTAGGGAGTACCTTGTTTCTGCATCCAAAAGCCTTCTGCTAAGATAAAATATTGCTTTCTCCATGCCTTCAAACTCCTGGATCAAAACTGAGCCCATAGACTTCTCGTCGGCTGATAAATATAACTTGAAAGACACTCCCTTTTGTGGAGGGATCAAAACTGGAGGGGAGCTTGAATAATCCTTGATGTTATCCAAAGCTTTATGCTGCTCTGGCCCCCAAGTAAATTCTTGATCGGCTTTCAACCTTAATAAAGGTGTAAAAGGCTCCATCTTCTCGGATAAATTGGCAATAAAACGCCTAATGAAATTCACCTTGCTGATCAAAGATTATAGCTGCTTCTTGTCTTGTGGAGGTTGAATACTCCTGATTGCATTGATACTTCTTTGTGTCACCTCAATCCCCCTTCATGAACAAGAAAACCTAGGAATTGCGCAGCTGATACTCCAAAGGCGCACTTAATGGGATTCATCTTCAGGCCATATTTTCTAGTTCTCTCCAAAACTTTCCTTAAATCGGCTATATGGTCTTCAACTTCCTTGGATTTGACTACCACATCATCAATATAAATTTCGACCAAGAAGCTGATTAAGTCATGAAAAATGTAGTTCATGGCCCTCTGATAAGTAGCTCTAGCATTCTTTAGTCCAAAAGTCATGGCAACCCATTCATATAAGCCGATTGCACGTGGGCACCTGAAAGCAGTCTTATGGATGTCTTCCTTAGCCATGAAAATATGATTGTATCCAGCATTGCCATCCATAAAACTTATGATTTTGTGCCTTGCGGCTGCATCAACAAGCAAATCAGCTATTAGCATAGGGTACTCATCATTAGGGGTAGCCTTATTTAAGTTTCAAAAGTCGATGTACACCCTAGGTTTTTCATTTTTCTTGATCACTTGAACTATGTTAGAAACCCACTCAGCATATCGGCATGGCCGAATAAAACCATCATCATATAGCCGAGTAGTTTTGGCCTTAATTGCGTCATACATATCGGCTTTGAATCTCCTTGGGGGCTGCTTGTATTGCCGATATCCTGGTTTAATAGGGAGCCGATGTTCAACAATCTATTGGCTAAGACCTGGCATCTCAAAATACTCTCAAGCAAAGCAATCTTTATATTCCTTTAATAAATCAATAAGCTTGGTTCTAAAATGAGAAGACAAATTTTTACTAATATATGTCGGCCTAGGTCTATCTCCTAGACCTATATCAACCTCTTCAAGCTTGTCAGCCGACATAAAACCTTGCCCAAGTTTGCCATCCAGATCGTCCATGGTGTCCTTGGTGTAGACGCTCGAGCCCTCCACGACGCCTTCAAAGTAATAATTGAGGCTCCTCATCTCCAATCAGCCTCCCAAACTTTGCCGGACAAGCAATCAATGTCGTCGATCTCCCAGAGGGTTAAATCAGCATTGTCGACGTTCACTGACCTGTCGGCTGGCATGATTTCGATCTTGTCGCCTTGCCACTGGATTAAGCTTTGGTGCATGGTCAAAGGAATGCAACAATTGGCATGGATCCAATCACTTTAGAGCAGCAGGCTGTACGACCCCTTCCCGTCGATAACAAAAAATGTAGTGGGCACTATTTTACTGCCGACGGTTAATTCCACATTAAGGACCCCTTTGGCCTCCGATGGGTTCCCGCCAAAATCCTTGAGAACCATATTTGTTTTGATAAGATCGTTGACTCTCTTGGCCAACTTCCTGAAAGTTGCATAGGGCATCAAGTTGATGGCGGCTCTCTCATCCACTAGCATCTTTGACATCGGCTTGCCATTAACAAATCCTTTAACATAGAGAGGCTTGAGGTGCTGATGTTCAGTTCCCTCTAGTTTTTCAAAGATAGCCTGTTATAGGGACAACACCAGTTTGGCTAGGGATTCCTCTACCTTGTCTCCATTGGCTTGGGCAGCCTCAAACTCGGTTGGTAATACAAAGACCATATTAACCGATGCGGCAGCCATGGCCTTTCCCTTGGCCTTTCTTTTTTCCTTGTCAGCCTGGTCTTCATCAGCCGACATATCCTTGTTCTTCACATGCCATTGTTTCCTTGGGCGCTCTTGTTCCCTCTTCTTTTTTAGCCGATAGTCGATCTTGGCTTGGACCTCTTTCAGCCGACCTTCGCTCTTTAGCCGCTGCACCTTTCGCTTCTGGGTCATTGAAAAAGTATCGGAGGGACACCATTGCGGGTTTGCAGCCTGTTCTTCATCATCCTCGAAGTCCTCCTGAAAGAAATCTTCATGCATAGGGCCCAACCTTTGGTGCACAGGGCATTTCTTCTGTCTTGGCCGATTTTCTCTGGGCGGAAATCAGCTGGAGCTCTCGGCCTGCTCATCCTCATAGCCACTGCACGCCGGACAGTCTTGGAGTGATGGTAGTCTCATCCCCTGATTTTAGCAAAACCTGAAGAAATCGCAGCTCCAATGGGGATCGAAGCCATCATGTTGTCGATGGTAAGCCTCTTCCTGCCGATCGTATCTTCTTGGATGCACTTTGTGAACTCTGCCCGTTTCCCTCTCTTCATGTTCCTTCATGAATTTGACTAGGCTATCCATTTTTTTGGGCCGATGATCGGCTGGCTTACTACTAGCATAAACCATGTTAACGGGAAAAGGATTCCCATCAACCTTCATCGGCTTCTTAGGACCTTCAAATTTGATCTTCCCAGCTTCTATAGCCGATTGAATCTGCTGGCGAAACACCTTGCAATCATTGGTGCCGTGGGAGCATGTGTTGTGCCATTTGCAATATTTTCTCTTCTTCAACTCCTCGGCCGATGGAATGACATGATTAGCCGGAAGTTGGATTTGCTTCTCCTGAAGTAGCAGGTCAAAGATCTTGTCGGCTTTGGTGATGTCAAAGTCGTATTTTTCTTCCTTAGCCAAAATTTTCACCCACTGGCAAGTTATGGTCTTTTTGTTCCTTGCCATTCGGCTGCTGCTACTTTGGATTCGCTGTCGCTGGAGTCGAACTCCGAGGCATAGGCAACGTGGCTCACTTTTTTGAAAGCCTTCTTGGCCTCCTGGAAGCACTGTTCATGGGCTGTGATTTTTTGGGCCAAGTGTGCCAAGCTCTCGAAGTCCTGAGCCAAAAACCTTTCCCTGATGAGGGTTAATAAACCTTGGAAGGCTAAATCGGCTAACTGGGAATCAGACAGCACCAGGCTATAGCATCGGTTCCTCATATCTCTAGACCTCTGTATGTTGTATTGAACCGACTCGTCATGCTTCTGCCGGATGCTCGTCAAATCTGACAACTTCATCTCATGAATGCCGGAGTAGAAGTATCGATGAAACTGCTTTCAAGATCAGCCCAACTCTGAACAGAATTATATGGAAGTGAAGAGAACCAAGTGAAGGCTGATCCCGAAAGTGAAAGTGGGAACAATCTAACTCTGAGGGCGTCTGTAGCCGATGCCTCTCTACATTGGGCCAAGAATCGACTGACGTGTTCATAATTGGAAACATTGTCTTGCCTAGTGAATTTGGAAAAATCTGGCACTTTGTACCGGTTTGGCAGTGGAACCCTTTCAAAGTATTCAGGATGGGGGTACCGATACATATTGCCAAAATCTTTGGGTTTGAGCCTGAATTGCTCCGCATCACATCGGCTATTAAATCTGGCAAGGGCTTGTTGTGTTGTTGTGCCTCTTGGGCCTGTTGATGTTGTATCGGCTCGTATTGGTCAAATTGAAGCAGGCCTTGGTGATACTGCTTTCGAGGTGAACGAGGCTGATAGTATTGGTAGAAATTGCCTCCTGCATGCTGCTGAGGGTGGTGACGCGTCAAAGGGGGCTATTGATCAGGAGCAAGCTGAGCACCACCAGGGTTTTGGGGGAAAACTGGTGGGTAATTGCCAATCGGCACCTTAGGGAAAGTAGATGGCCGACTGGCGCTAAACATGACCTCTACCTGCTCTGGGGACACCCTTGGGATTTCGTGGCCCGAATGCTGTGGGGGGTGTTTTATCAAGACTTTGGGTTGAAATTCCGGTGGCTTTGTAGCCGACGGCTGCATATTTGGCTGGATGGGAGCCGATCCGGGGGAAATCGGCTATCCTGAAGGAGCGGTAGGCAGTCCATCTGTCGACAAGGTTCTATACCTAGGAAAATTGCTTATAGGAGGAAGATTGGGCCTCTAGCTTGTTGCTCGGCTATCTTGGAGTCGACCACCGTGCCAATCATATTGTTTAAAGTGTTGACCAGTATACCAGACTAGTTGATCAGTGCATGGTGGATAGCATAGTCGATCCTATCTTGCAAGGTGTGCAACTCTAGGTCCTCCTCTTGCTTGATCTCCTTCCCCTTGTCCTTGCCCTTGTCTTTGCTGGGGCTAGCTCTAGATTCATCCTGTCTGGGGAGCTTGACCTTGTATTTTTGAACAATTGTCCCAGATCTGGTCTGGGTGAAAGATTGTAGATATTGAGCTTGCAATTGTTCAATTATCTTCTGGTATTCGGCTTGTTGCTCAGGAGTTAGCTTGTCCAATGTGATGGGGATGACATTGTCCTGATCAACCTCCGTAGACTTGATGTCGACCATTGTATCTGACTTGAGTATTTCAGTCCCACTGGGCGTGCCAAAAGCGTGTTGATGAGAAAATTTCCCACGCACTGGCCTGAGAGATTTGCTTTACTCTAGTGCATGTCCAAATTGGATTGCCTTTAGGGTTCAGGGCGTGTCAGTTGGTTTGATCCTGCAACCAACAAGAAACAAGAATAGGCAATTAAGTTATAATTAGACCCTACTCGATCGGCTATAGATATCCATAATATATAATCACTATCCCAAAGTGTATTTAGACTAAGTGACTGGGATAGATTGGTAGCATACCGAGATAGTATAAATAACTTATGTCTAAAAGCACATTAGGATAAAGATTATATACATTTATTGCCTAGCCGATGTCGTAGATATAATGTGAATCGGCTAATACTCAGATATAATTCTATACTAAGATATTAATCTGAGCTAAATACACTGAACAAGGATCAACCGGCTGTTAAGATAGCTTAACAGAGTGATATCAAGCTTAATATATTTAACTGAATTAAGATCTTAATATAAAGGGTAGCTTTAACACATCTAATGGAAATAAATCATGTAAGATAGCTAAAATAGGTAAGATCGGCTAAAACCTCGATACTATCTCTCATAGTAGTCATTGAGCTGAGTAGATCTGTATGATTCTAAGAGCGACTTAATAGATCGAACTTAAACGATGCAGCATTAAGTACAAAAAGAAACATGAGACCTAAATAAACCAATGAAAACCTTTCAAGATGATAGATATACTATATAATCTAGATTAATATTGAAATCTAAACCTACCGGCTATCATCTAGCAATTGATGCTAGCCGATTACAGTTTAGACCACAACACCGATCTAAATTATATAGCATATATGATAACTATGCAGGTTACGGAGACATGATTAGAGTATCATGATGATGGCAGCACTAACCCCAACAACGCAAACCGCTGTTACAAGAATTACCTTTTCACTGGAGATCAAATGATGCAGCCCAACTAGAAGCAAGAACTCGTTGAAACTATTAAAGGAAAAAGGTGGCGATGCGCCGAGATTGTTTTGATTGTGTATTCATTCTAAATTACATAGTCTCGGGTCGTATTTATACCCGGTTACAACGAAATCCTTGTAGGACACGATTCTTATCCTAACTACTATTTAAAATATGACAATATCTGGGACAAGGTCCCCTCCTGTGATACACAAGGAAACTATACAAAATATCCTAATTTACAGATATAATTGCCCTTTCAGGACTTTATCCGTAGATGACAATATCTTTGAAGCACTTGGAAACCAAATCCAATGATGATCTTCACGCTTTCCTATCGGAATTGGTCTCTTCTGTTTATCCCAATCGAAATTGGCTATACCAGCTACCCTGTCCGATTCGGACTTAGCGGACTGATTCCTCAGCCGATTCGGATTTAGCCAACGCGCACTCTGTTTTTGATAACCGCACGCTCCTTCAACTTTGCTTTAATTGTTGCTTCAAACTCAGGGATTTGCTTACCAAATTTGATCGTTAACAGAAAGCTTCAAATGATCAAGCCTCATGTGAAGAAGAGAGTGATGATGATGAGATGGCTCTTATGGTGAGAAAGTTCAAGCAATACCTTTGCCGAGGCGGGTTTGGCAAGAGCAAGAGAAGTGAAGACAAGGGAAGAGCTCGTCAATCCAAGAGATCTTGCTTCCAATGTGGTGAATATGGTCATTTCATCGTCGAGTGCCCAAAGAGCAATGAAGCTAAACCAAAGTTTGCTAAGAAGAAGGTTGGGCAAGCTCACATTGGAGAGGTGTGGTATTTCGGTGATGAGGTGGATCCCAAGGAGAAGGATGAACGAGATGAAGGAGTCGCCACCATCGCCATCAAGACTTCATCACCCACCAAGAAGCACCTCTTTGACAACTTGAGCGACAATGATGGCTACACCATCTACTCTTACTTCATGGCCCAAGGCCACATGGTAATACACTCATCCAAGCCCTCCATTGATGATGATCTTGAGAGTGATGAGGAAAGTGAGGATGATTTGAATGATGTGCTCAAAAGTTTTAGCAAACCGACCATGCAACATTTGGCTAAGCTAATGAAGACATTGGACTAAAAGGAGAAATCCCTCGAAAGGCAAGAGGACTTGCTCATTCTTGAAAAAAGAGAAACTTTGCCTTAGAGGAGGATTTGGCTAAGGAACATGAGAGGGTTGAGAAATTGACCAAGAAATCCCTCGAAAGGCAAGAGGACTTGTTCATTCTTGAAAAGAAGAGAAACTTTGCCTTAGAGGAGGATTTGGCTAAGGAACGTGAGAGGGTTGAGAAATTAACCAATGAGCTTGCCTCGGTCAGTGGATCAATGGCTAACCTAAAGGATATCAATGACTCACTTCAAGAGAAGTTTGTGACATTGGACAAAAGTCACAAGGCCCTTAAAGTGCAATTTGATACCCTTTGGAATATCACCTCTTCTTCCAATGAAGTCACTAAGTCGTCCAATGCCTTCACTAGCAATTGTTGTGCTATGTGCTATAGTTATGATTTGGATTCATATGCAACTAATCTTGAAGCTATAGCGATCCTCAAGAAGGAGAATGAGAGGGTGGACACCTTGGTGAACTATGGGTGCTTGAAGAGTTATCACTCCAAGGATGCCCTCTACAAAACCATCGCCACCCATGTCAACAAAGATGGGCATGGCCTTGGATTCTCTGAACAAAAACAACCTTCAAAAAGGGTAATTGTGAACGGGAAACAATGCTTGATGTTCGTCAAGGAAGGAAGCGCCACACAAGCAAGCAAAGTGAGCTATCCCTTGGCTGGTCTGAGATCTGAAAGTTTCGGACCAGTTGACCGGAAGTTCCGGACAAGGAGATCTCTCGAACAGAGAGAAATTCTCGGAAGTTCCGGTCCAACTGGCAGGAAGTTTCGGGCACAGGGACAAGAAGTTCCGATCAGAAGGTATATACTATGATTCATTTGTGATCAGCAAGAACCATGATGGTAAGATGGTTGCTTACTTCAATGGAGGTCACAATGATGAGTATTGTGCTTGTGTGTGGGTGCCCAAAACGCTAGTGGCTAACATTCGAGGACACAAACTTTGACAAGTTTGGGTACCTAAAACCCAAGCGTGATCTTATTTTTGTAGGCATACTCCTCCGGTGAATCAAGTTGGGTGGTGGATAGCAGATGTACCAACCACATGATAGGGGAGAGGAGTATGTTTACAAGTCTTGACGAGGAGGGTGGAAATCATGAGAATATCATCTTTGGAGATGATGGCAAAGGAAAGGTAATTGGGTTAGGTAAAATTGTTATCTCAAATGATCAATCCATTTCCAATGTCCTCCTTGTCAAGTCATTAAGCTTCAATCTTCTTTCCGTTTCTCAATTATGTAAAATGGGCTTCAATTGCTTGTTTACCGACGAGGATGTCACCGTTTTTAAGAGAGATGACTCATCTTTGGCCTTTTAGGGAAAGTTGAAGGGTGACCTCTATCTTGTTGATTTCAACATAGATAGAGTACACCTTGAAGCTTGCTAAATTGCCAAGTCTTCCATGGGTTGGCTATGGCATCGAAGGCTAGCCCATGTAGGAATGAGAAATTTGTCAACTCTTTAAAAGGAGAACACATCCTCGGGCTTTCTAATGTTACCTTTGAGAAGGATCGTGTGTGTAGTGCTTGTCAAGCCGGGAAACAAGTTGGGAATTGACAACCTATTAAGAACATCATGACCACTTCAAGACCACTCGAGCTTATTCACATGAATCTATTTGGCCCCATGGCTTATCTAAGCATAGGAGGTAACAAGTATGGTTTTGTTATTGTTGATGATTATTCCCGTTTCACTTGGGTATTCTTTCTCCATGACAAAAGTGAAGCTCAAGAAGTCTTCAAGCACTTCGCAAGACAAGCTCAAAATCAATATGATCTCTCCATCAAGAGAGTGCGAAGTAACAATGGAGGAGAATTCAAGAATACACAAGTGGAGGAATTTCTTGATGAAGAAGGCATCAAACATGAGTTCTCCGCCCCTTATGATCCTCCTCAAAATGGCATCATCGAAAGGAAGAACCGCACACTCATTGAAGTGGCAAGGATGGTGCTTGATGAGTACAAGACCTCCGATGTCTTTTGGGCGGAGGCCATGAGAACCGCATGCCATGCCATCAACTGACATTACCTCCACAAGCTTTTGAAGAAGACATCCTATGAACTCTTGAGTAGTAAAAAACCTAACGTCTCTTACTTTCGTGTCTTTGGGAACAAATGCTTTATCTTGAGTAAGAGACCTCGTTCATTTAAATTTGCACCTAAGGTGGATGAGGGATTCTTACTCGGCTATGAATCAAATGCCCATGCCTATCGTGTTTGCAACAAGACCTCCAGTCTTGTTGAGATCACTAGAGATGTGACATTTGATGAATTTAATGGCTCCCAAGGAGAGCAAATTGTGGTGCATGTTGTAGATGATGTGGATCCAAGCAAGGCGATTGCAATAAAGGCTATTGGAGACATACGACTAGTCGAGACGCAGATGATCGAATTGATGGTGATCAACCTCCGTCGTCGATAGCAATAGTTCTTCACCATGGCAAGATGATGATGTCCAGGAAGTTCGGTACCCACACACCGGAACCTCCGATCGGATGCTTCGAGTCCCAGGGATCGGAACATCCGGACATCAGGATGCCAGGATGTTTCAGGTCCAACAGACCGAAACCTCCGGGCTGATGAAACTGAAGGCGTGCCTTTGGCACAAGTGGATGGGCTCGACATCGAGGGCACTCAAGAGCAACCTGATCAGGCTCAAGTCTCCTCCGTGCACCACCGAAGGATACTTCACACCGTCCAAAGAGATCACCCCGTCGACAATATTCTTGGAGATATTCAAAAGGGGGTAACCACTCAATCTCGTTTTGCTAGCTTTTGTGAGAATTACTCTTTTGTCTCTTCTTTGGAACCAATTAGGGTGGAGGATGTGCTTGGTGATCCGGATTGGGTGATGGCCATGCAAGAAGAGTTAAATAGCTTCACTCGCACTAGAGTATGGTCGTTGGTGGAGAGGCCTAATCAAAATGTGATCGGAACCAAGTGGATATTCCGCAACAAGGAAGATGAGAATGGAGTAGTCACTCGCAACAAAGCTTGGTTAGTGTCACAAGGGTTCACCCAAGTCGAGGGCCTTGACTTTGGTGAAACCTTTGAGCCGGTTGCTCGTCTTGAGTCCATTCGTATTCTATTAACCTATGTCGCTAATCATGATTTCAGATTGTATCAAATGGACGTTAAAAGCGCTTTCTTGAATGGACCAATCTCCGAGTTGGTGTATGTAGAGCAACCACCCGGCTTTGAAGATCCCAAATATCTAAATCACGTGTTCAAGCTTCACAAGGCACTCTACGGGCTCAAGTAAGCTCCTAGAGCATGGTATGAATGCCTTTGTGACTTTCTTCTCAAAAATGGCTTTGAGATAGGCAAAACAGACACTACTCTCTTCACTAAGAAATTCAAGAATGATTTGGTTGTGTGCCAAATTTATGTTGATGACATAATATTTGGCTCAACTAATGATTCCTTAAGTGAAGAGTTTAGTAGGATAATGACCAAGGATTCGAGATGTCAATGATGGGTGAGCTCACTTTCTTGCTCGAGCTTCAAGTCAAGCAACTCAAGGAAGGAACCTTCATCTCCCAAATGAAGTACTTGAAAGATATGCTCAAGAAGTTTGGGACGGAGGATGCCAAGCCCATCAAGACTCCTATGCCTACCAATGGTCATTTGGATCTTAACGAAAACAGTAAAAGCAAGGATCAGAAGGTATATCGCTCCATGATTGGATCCTTGCTTTATCTTTGTGTATCTAGACCCGATATCATGCTTAGTGTGTGCATGTGTGTTTGTTTTCAAGCGGCACCCAAAGAATGCCATTTGATTGTTGTCAAGAGAATCCTTCGATACTTGGTGCACACTTCTAACCTTGGTTTGGGGTATCCTAAGGGTTGTGCCTTTGAGCTTGTTGGCCATTCCAACTTGGATTACGCCGGGTGTAAGGTTGACCGCAAGAGCACTACCGGCACTTGCCAATTCCTCGGGTGGTCGCTTGTTTCTTGGTCCTCCAAGAAGCAAAACTCCATTGCCTTATCCACCACTGAAGCGGAATAGTGTCACATACCCTAATTCTAGGGTTGACAAAATTTTGTCCAAATGAAATGAATGAAAAGTTTTTCAACTTTGTGAACCAAAAATTTTCATTTTCTAACTTATGTTAAGGGATTTCAACCTAGGCCTTGCATGATAGACCTAAATTTTAAAAGAATTAAAAACTTTTTTATTTATAACTTAGGGCCAAAAATGCAAGCTCATGTGGAAGCATGCATACTAACATAAAGCCCGTATTGACTTAGGTTCTTTACGTATATTCGGGTTTTTGAAAAACACGTCTCATTATAGGTCATATACGCATAGCCTAGACGATTTAGAATTACCAAGCAAATCTACAACTAATTTTGGATGCTAGCAAGTAAACTTAGAAATTTAATTCAAAGATCATTTCCTCAGCCCAAGATAAAATTCAAATAAACCACTACGATCATATTAGGTGAAATCACGGAGCGAAGCAACTATACGTAGGAAGGCTACGCTAATTTTCTAGATTGGACCATATAGGATAAATTCATGGAAAAATGTATGAAGGAACCAAATGTTATGTTCAACTTAACATAATTTTTTTGAGCAAATTAAACTCTAGGTTTGATGCCCCAAACAAATTATGCAACACAGTCCCATACTAGGCCAATTAGTAACTTTATTCGGCTAAAATACCAACTTACCCAAAAGATCATTAAAATCCACATAGGTATATACATGAAATATATTATTCAAATACAAGGATAAAAACCATGAATAAATATAATTTTTATAGAATTTTACTCCTCTGTTTAGGGCTTATAAAAATTCAAACCAATCTCCAAAACCATGTCTTTGTTGAATTTTTGGGAGCAAACCACTAAGTATTTTGAGTGAGACCAAAGAAAATGAAACCCAGGGATGATTATCTACCCAGTAAAAATTTGATGAATTTAACACGGCCATATATTAAACTATGAAGCTACCAAGTTAAAGGGAGAAAAATAATTCAAAATTTAACCTAAACCCAAGGAGCACTCACTTCTGTACCCATCTCTCCCTCTTCAGCCTAACTTGCCACGCCCTGGCTCCACCTGACAGTCACTGGAGCTCGCCCCAACTCAGTAAGAAACAGCTCCACCGCTCAAGGAGAAGCCAGGAAGAGGGGAGAAGGAGAACACGCGTCCACAGCGCCGCTAGCCACCTCGCTGCACCACCGCCGACCCAACTCGCGCCATTTGAAAAACCTTCTCGCCACCATCTTCTACACCATTCCCCCACTGTGTTCCACAAAGAAAACCAGGGAGAACACCCCAGAACCACCGAGAACAGCCCCGTCTTCATCCATGCCGGAAGGTGTTCGATTCTTGTTGAGTCTTCACTGGTGAGCTACGCTGCAACCTAGCCTCTGGAACATGATCATCTCCTTATCCTTAACCCATTCGTGCACTTGTTTTCGTATGTCGCGACGTGTGAGATCATCAGAGAACGGCCGTTGCCGTCCAGGGCGCCGTCGGTCGGGATCAACGGCGTTCCGGCCAAGGTGGGGCAATGCAAGGCCGAGGCGCTGCGTCAACATTTTCACCCCGTCCTCCTCGCTGTTTCCCCTAAAGAACCCCCAAGAATCATGCACCACGGAGGGAGATCACCGCCATCTTCCTCGGCTTCGGCGGACCGCTGCCGCCAGTGGTTTGTCTTCCCCGGTGAGCTTGAGTCCGATTCCTTGCGCGAGGAGCATTCCCGAGACATCACTAAGCCACCCCGCGCTCTTTCTTAGCATAGCGAAGGCCAGTTCGAGCTGCCAACGTCGACCCACCAAATTTTGCCGCTGCCGGAGCCCTCTTCGCCTCGCCGGTGTTGGCCACTCGTCACCTGCCCGTGCACAACCTCGGGTAAGTTTCCTGGCAGCCCCTAGGACCACGAGCACGCTTGCAATCGCATGGATCAAGCCTCTAGCTCGACATATGCATGCATGCCGAGCCAAGCCGCCGCTTACACCGCCGTCGCCATCGTTCCCGATCACCATATGCTATGCATGCACCATCATATTGTTTGCGAGCTAGTCCTCTCCATCTTTTCTTTTGGTTGCGACGTCAAAAACCTAGCCGTTCGTCGCCGGCGACGCTGCAAGCCTCACTGGCGCATCTCTGCCCTGCCTTCCCCGGCCACCGACTCACCGACAAGCGGGGCCCACGTGATTAAGCGCCAGGAAATTAATTAGGAAAAGGTTTAAGACTCGTAGGGTTATTTTTGTAAGAATATCTCCCTATGACGTGTGGACCCATGACCTATTTGTGAAATATAAAAACGTCAAGGACTCTTAATAAAAACCTAACCTAACAGTGCTAAGGACTTCGGGTTCTATTCTTAGGGACACCGAGGGCCTTTTTGCAAAGTAGCCATGTCAGTGGACCCCCTGTACAGTGAGCTTTGAAAAATAAAAGGAAAAGAGCAGTACACTATGAGCTTTTATAGGAAGCTTAAGACACTTATAAAAATTCATACAAAATTCATTTCAACACATTTTGGAGTTGGACAAATTTCTGTGAACTCAGAGAAATATGAACTTTAATTTAGAATAATTATAAAACTCGGCTTTAGGTAAACTGAACTTTAGGGATTTATTAAAAATTTACTTAACTCATTTTTAAGTAAACTCAATTTTTTAATTTTTTTAATTCACCAAAACACATGTTTTCAATTTATAAAATAAAAATATGTATTTACTGTGTAGCAATATCACTTAAATATTTAAATAAGGAGTAAATCCTTTTATGTACCTTGCAAATTACAAAATTTGCGAGTTAATTCGTTCTTAATCCTTTTAATCCTTTTAAAGTGAACTAAGTCTCTATAAACCAGGTCTCTATAAACCAGTAAGTAATGAATTTTAATTAGGTAAAATAAAATATGAAAACTCAAGTGCTAAAAATATAAAAAGACCTTAAATAGTTAATTTAGGTGTTAGTCATAATAGATAGATTAAACATTATATCTATATATTGCATAGACGTATGTATAAATTGTACTCTAGCTCAATCAAATCCAATTAAAACCTGGTATGCTATAGTTTCATTCTCATTCATTAATATTTATAGCACTTAACTTATATAACACTATCTAGGACAAGATGCTGAGGGAATAGCCTAGAACACACTCTAGCTTGCAAAGTGAAGTGTGTGATGGAACGATATAAACCCTAAGAAATATGAACTAAGGCTAATTTAGTCAATTGAATAACTTATTTTTATATTCCCTTAGCAAATAAAACAAGTTCTAGACCCAAAACCCTCAGTCATATATATAAAATGCTATAAGCCTAGAAACCGTCGTAAATTCGTAAAATACCTAAAAAATTCATAATAAATTTAACAATTATAAAACCAATTGTGTTAGTTTTAGAGAACACTTCACCACTTCACCACATCCATGTGAAGTGAAACTAGCAAAAATCTAAGTTTGGAAGCAATGTCCAAACAACGTATAACCTGTGCCGCTATGACTCGATAAAAATTTCTAAAATACGTAACTTCTAAATTGAAAATTCTTTCATCCACATTCATTTAGTACCTACTGAATGTAAAAAATCATGTATTTTAGAGCATTTTGGATTTTTGTCTGTTTTTGGTATTTTAATTGCACATCGTATATTTTGTTTAGATAATTGCATAGACGGTGATGGAGTGGAGTGAGAGGTGACATTTTCTAATTACAAGGAAAGTTTTTCTCCTCCTTCCTTTGAACACATTGAATCCCATGTTTTGAAGGATGAAATTATTTGTTTGCAAACTTGCAAGTGTATTTAGTTTGTATCGATTTTAAAACTTGGGTATGGTAGATATAACCTACTTGCTGCATTTCCTTCCTTTATAATTTAATTCCTTTTCCTTCCTTTATAATTTAATTCCGTGCTGTTTTTACCCCTAGAAATGGTTAGAGTTCATCTTTTGTGCTCAAATGGGTTTAAAATGCTATATACAATCACTTGCTTAGCATTGCGTAGTGTTTTGCAAATACTTGTTTCATCTATATTTAAAATGTGAATTTTTTGCTAAAGTGTGCCCTTGTTGAAATGGGCAAAACATGATGTGTATTTGCGAAATAAAATGTGTGAAATGGGCAAAACATGATGTGTATTTGCAAAATAAAATGTGTGAAAATATGATTTTGACCCGGGCGGCAAGTGGCGTGCAATTAATGTATTTGCATTGCCGATAGGGGGAGTGTTTGTCCGAGTCCGTAAGGACCGAACTTGTGTCACCAACTTAAAGTTACCGTACATTTACATGTGTTAGTATTGGTGTTAGTATTGGATAGCCTTAGCCGAGTAATCTTCTTAGCATCTAGCCTTGCATTATGGTAGGCCGAAGTGTATGGGTTCGGATAACCTAGAGGAACTTCCTATTTATCGCCGATGTGGTAGTTTAGGTGACTCAGTCTATCCAATACAACGATATCATGCCATGTGGGTGGGTTCCTGTCGTGTCCGCCACCACGGCGTTAAGTTAAGGCATGGCCCCATCACTTAACGGTTCTAGGTCTTATTTCAGTATGACCTAGGATGGAGGAAACACGTATCGTACTGGTGCAATGCTAGGGACTAAGTAGTGTAAAGGCTACGTTATGACCTCTAGATTACACTTAACGTGAAGAGTATGATAGAGTCTTGCAAACTCGAAACAAACTAGAGTGTTCATATTATGTGGGTAAAGCTGTACAAACTCTGCAGAGTTAATAAAACTAATTGATTATCATGTGGGTAAAGCTGTACAAACTCTGCAGAATTAATAAAACTAATTGATTGATTAGCTGTGCTTACGGTCAAGATCACTTTGGTGAATTGTCATGAGTATAGACTCGATCATATCATGTGTTTTTAACAAAATGCGTTGAGTTATGTGTGTATGGTGATATATTGTGACTTGTCATCATAGAGGACATCGAGATAGAGATATTGATTATGATGGAACCATAATAAAATTTATGACAAAACTTAAAACTTGTCTTTGTTAATTGAATTGTCAACTTTTTTTTAAACAAATCGCGAAATAAAATTTGTTTTATGCTGAAAATGAACTACACAAATAGCTTTCCTTGGTGATATAGCCTTCATGTACTTAGGTTCGATTGTGCGCTTGCCAGTACATTAACTTGATTAATGTGCTGACTCTTGTCACTGAAATATCCATTTGTTTGCAGGTTTTAGACACAGTCTTTTTGAGTGATGCGGGAAAATCGACGGCTTCTTTTAAGATTGAACTTAATGAGGTAAACCCTTAGTCGGTGTGCTTGTGGAATGGGTAGTTAAGCCACCGCTGTTCAATGTACTCTGATTATATTTATTTGGCCGGTCGGCCAATGTACTTAACTAAGTGACGTCATCTTTTAAGTTCTCTTCAATTTAAATGTATTCGCTATGTATATTCATGGTTGTGATGAAAGTTTGAATCTAGCGCATATCTTGGGAGCTAGATTCACATGAGTATGAGTTAGGAATATTTAAGACGTTATAGATCTTTAGCCATTTTGTCAAGTCTTCTGAGTGTGTAACACATCTGGTCACCACCTTCGAGTGGTTTGATGGGTACACTTTAGGCTGAAGTTGATTGGTAGGCTAAAGGCTCAGCAATGTCTCACTTATCCCTCTCTCGGGACGTCGGACATTTCGTTATGTCTGTTAGATGACTTGAAGCGATTCACTTCATCTCGCAAACATAATGAGAGGCCCGGACAGTCTACGACAAATATATAGCCACCGAATCTTGTTGTGCTCAACTCCTTTGGATGAAACAAACCCTACAAGACTTTGGCTATACCTTTTCTAAGATTCCTCTCCTATGTGACAATGAGAATGCCATAAAATTAGCCAACAACCCCATCCAACACTCAAGAACCAAACACATAGACATTCGCCATCTTTTCATGAGAGATCATGAAGCTAAGGGTGATATTGTTCTATCCCATGTGAGAACTGAGAGTCAATTAGTCGACATTTTCACCAAGCCCTTGGATGAGAAGAGGTTTTGCGAGCTTAGGAGTGAGCTCAATATCTTGGATTCTCACAACATTTGTTGAGGATTGGTTGGCTAATCAATAGCCAAGCATGAACAAAAAGAGTGTAATTAAATTTGAACCTTTGTATCTTGAGATCGCTTCTTGGGTAAAAGTTGATTTTGATATGAAAAATAAGTTTCAAACATTCCCTTTTTGCTCAAAATTCTTTTTCAAAAGGTTTGCTAAAATTTTTATGTGCTTATTTTGTTTGCAAAAATTTGGTTCTTCATATTCTTGTGATGCATTGTGACCATTGTTATGGACTGTTCGCTTGTGTGCTGGTCACGTGCATCACAAAAGTTTGCATGTTCATCCTTCCTTAGGTTCCAGCCTTTCAGCCTTCAGTCGGAAGGTTTGGGCCCCAGCTCGGAACTTCCAATATTCTTTTTTGTCTCATTTTTGAGCTCAACCAGAAGTTCCGATCGATGTTGACCGAATGTTCCGATAGTCGGGGAAATAAAGTCCCAAGGGGAGCTGGTGGCCGTAACCCTAATCCCCACTCCATCGCCGCCCAAACCCTAACCGTTTCTATCTCTCTCTTGGAGATTTTACCATTCCACCGTGTTTTTCCCTCCTTGTTCATCGATTCCGGTATTGTTTGGGACGAGGATCACCTTCCCATAGTGGATTTGCACTTAAATACGCCTGAGGTACTTCCTTCGATCGCTCTCACTAGTTTCACCTTCTTTTGCCCCGATCTCTAAATCTTTGGACCTAGGGAGAATTCCTTTCAGTTAGAAAACCTTCTTGTACCCTATAGTTGGCCGATCTGTACTCGTGTGGCAATGCGGGTCGTTTTTGGTAGGGGGTCGGTTTGGCATCCATGCCGACCGGAAGTTCCGGTGTGCTTCACCCGGAACTCCCGACCATCGTGTTGACAGCCACCTCTCCCATCTCTCCTTGTCAAACTTTGTCACTACAAGTTCCTTATTCTTGCTTTTCACTTCTTGCAGTGCTCCAATGCCTCGTGAAAAGCGATAGAAGGCCAGCCAGAATGTCTCTGGGGATGACAGTCCTCCTATTCGTTACCCCCAGTGACGCTTAGGAAAGGAAAAGGTGGTTGAAGGCGGGAGTGGAATTCAGGCTCCTCCACCTGATCCTCCCAAGCCTTCCAGAGCCACTCGGAACCATCCCTTGACAATCCGTGATGCTGGCACAGATGCAGGCAGTGGTTCCCAGCCTGATGCTCCCCCTGAGGCTCGTCGCTTCAGTGCACGATCCTCTCGACCTCAGCCAGGTGAGCTGGGTTCCTATGGGAATCCCATCAGCCTCTACAAGACTCAAGGGTATGATGTCAACCCTTCTCGTCACATTGGGCGCCAAAGGATATACTATCTGAAGCAGATAGCCCTGTGTGTTCGTGATTGCCTGGTTGATCCTGACTCCGTGCTAGTGGAGTCCTTGGATCATCCAGCTGGATTGGTACAATTCTGTCTTCCTGTCTTCCTGGGCAGGAACAATCCGGTTGTGGAGATGAAGTGGCCTGACTGGGGCTACTTGAAGTCAAAGAAAAAATCCTATTTCAATGACCTCATGAAAATGTGCTCCACAAGAACATTAGAGAAATCCTTAGCTTGGAATATGATTGGAACACTGAGGTCATTGGGCAATTCTATACCACAATGTTCTTTGGCTCCACCAAGTTAGGCGTTCCCTATATGAATTGGATGACTAAGGTTGAGCCTACAAGGTCAACATGGCTCGGTTCACTGCCATCTTGGGCTTGGACCAGGATGACTTGAACCGCCCCAACATCCACGTTGTGGAGCCAATCCCAATGGTGCGCATCAAGTTCCTCTATGCACCGGATGCTCCCAGAGATTGCCTCGGGACCACCAAGGGGTTGCTTCGTCAGTTCAAGCTCCTCTTCTCGATCTTTGGGTGGACTCTGCTCCCTAAGGTCGGTGATGCAAAAGTTCTTCCAGTGTGCCAAGCGCATCTTCTGAGTCACATGAGGTACACCCAACCTCCTTTCAGTGTGATGAAGCTGATCTGGTTTGAGATTTACAACACTGCTTGTGATCCCAAGCGGGGGTGTGTATACGTCCCCTATGTGATGAAGATGATCAATGAGGTGACTGAGTACTACTACACCTGTGATGCTTCGCATCGCTCCTTCCATCCTCCATCTGGTCTTACTTTACGTGATGGGCCTTCTTCTGCTCCTCCATCGCCTTTTGGCTCGAGCTCCAGCTCGTGCATCAAGAAGGCTCTTTAGTCGATCTTCTGTCTTTGTGCCATGCCTCCAAGATCAAGAAGAATGAGAAGAGACTAAAGGTGCTGTTGAGGGATGCTGGGAAGGAGGTCTCAGATGACTCGAATGATGAGATCTATGAGGACCCCTTCGCGACATATGAGGAGGCTCGAGACATCGCCATTGGTGAGTGCACTTCTTCTTCTATCCCTCACGCCTTAGCTGAGTTGTCTTCACACTCGGATGACGAGGAGGAGGAGGATGATGGTGTCCCCGTTGTGGATTCCCCTGCCACTGCTGACCCCAATGGGGAAGGCGCCGATGATGATGACGTTCACAGCGGTGACACTAAGATTGTCCCCAGCGCCGGTAGTGGTGACACTGAGATCGTCGCTCACTCCGATGATTCCGCGTGATTTTCCTCCTCTATTGTCCCTTTTTGGTGTCTTGATGCCAAAGGAGGAGAAGATTGAGTGAAGGAGGGTCAAGGGGGTCGTCGCTCGGCTTGCTTTTGCTTTGTTCGGCTTCGAGTCGCGCGCCAGGAAGTTCGAACACGATCACGGAACTTCGACCGTGCTTCTATCTTCCTTAGGTTTTTTCAGTTTCGCTATCTTTTGGACATGTAAGCACTTTGTGTGCTGAGATATAATGATTGCTAGACTAATTCTCTATTAATTAGGTTTTATCTCTATGATCTTTTGTGGCCTTCCTGTGGTGCTATGTTTTCTTTATTTATTTCTGTGCTTACCAGGTCATATGCATTACTTATTATATCATTTCACACATTATTGCACCCCACGCAGTGAGATGTGTTGGTTAGAACTTCCTTCTTATTCTCCTTCAATATATGCATAAGAGATTCACTTTTATTTTCCTTTATGCATACATTAAGGGGGAGTTCTAACTAACTCTTGTCACTCAAAATTCATTTATATTCAATCTTTTGTAAGCTTTAACTAAGTTGTCATGAACCACCAAAAAGGGGGAGATTGAAAGTGCATCTTGCCCCTAGTAGGTTTTGGTGATTAATAACAAATTGGTTAAGAGACTAATGTGTTTAATTGAGTTGAGTGATGGTGATTAGTCCCTAAATGCTTAGGTGTGCAGGTTTTGAGAAAAGAAAACCCACAATGAACATTTGGAAAGAGGAGAAAAGATTCGACGATGGTTTTTGGTTTTGTTTTCCATAAACCTTGAGTTTTAGGAAAAATCGTACTATTAAGAGGGGTAAAACTCATGGCATGAGATGATCTAAGTGCTCTTAGTCAAATTCCTAAAGAGTGAGATTTTTTCGGGCGTTTCTTGGGTTTTTGCCCTTTTTAGGACAGAGAAACCTGAGTGGAAGTTCCGGAGTTCCAAGCCAGAACTTTTGGAGTTCTCTGCCTCACAGCCAGCCTATTTTTCCTAAGTGTTGACCAGAAGTTTCGAGGGTCCCTCACCGGAACTTTCAGACGCGTTTTCAATTGAAGATGTGAGTAACGGCTAGGTGACGCAATTGATAACCTATAAATATCTCACACCCTCCCAGCTCACTTTTGGCCATTCAACTTTTGTTTTTCTGTCCCCTAGCCTATCCCAAGGTGTTCTAGACCATTTCAACTCAATTCTTGAGCCACATATCCAAATTGTAAGAGATTTGAGTAATTGGATGTTTTGTGAGAGTGAGAGAGCTAGGATGACTTGAGCACTTGGTGATTCTTGCAGGGCTATGGTGTGGTGCCTATTACTCCTGGAGAGTGATCTCCTAGACGGTTAGGTGTCTACCGTGAGCATCGGACGATTTGTGGGTTGGTCCGGAAAAGTTTGTGAATAATTTCCTCACCCCCGCAAGGAAACGAGGTATGGATAGTAAAATTCTGAGCTGATCTTTAGGATGTTATCTACGTGGAGCAACTCACATTTATGGTTCATGCTAGAGAGTCAAGTTGGGATCTATGTGGTCACTTGATCTCTAGGCAAGAACCTAGGAACGTTGGGGTTGGAGACCATAGACTTCTTCCTGGGGATTTGCTTGGTGAGGCAAGAGGTTAATTGAGACCCAACTCTAGGAATTTCCTCAACGGAGAGTAGGATTCTTTGAATCCAAACTTCGGAAAAAAATCCTTGTGTCTCGTGTGCTATCTCTTTACCTTTTGTTGTGCATCTCTGTTCCTTGTTGTACCTTTCTGTTGCCTGTTGTTAAATTGTCCTGGAAGTAGTTTAAATTCAATCTCGGATCCTTTAAGTCATAGAACACCAGAAGTTCCAGACAGCCAGTGCTGACCGAAAGTTTCGAAGCTCTATCTCGAAAGTTTCGGTGGCTGTGTGTTTTTAACCGCTGCATATTCACCCCCCTGTTAGGCAACATCTTAGGGCTTTCAGGATGCATGTATGCGCCACGGAAAGTGGGTTAGGCGGCAAGTGGTGACAACTCTATTCGTCCTTTATATTCCTCCACGTCCGGGTATGATGTAAGAGTGCGTAAATGCCATAACCACACTGGTAGACCACTAGGGAGTGGTCTCTCGGTAGTACCTAGGTGCCTAGAACTAAGTCCTAGCCTTGTAAGCATGTATGTGTTAAGTGTATACTAGACATTAGTAATATAGAAGTACATTTGTATCTAGTTCTCTTATGTCCTTTTTCACTATACATTAATATAGAGATGAATCTTCTGTGCGTCATACTAACCTATTATCATATTTATCCTAACCTTTTTTAGACTATGGTGAGTTAATTATAGGTCGATTAATGATGTATAAACTCTACCTTTTCATTGCCGCCTACTCTGCGAAAATATAAATATGATACCCTTGAGAATACTCATGAGTGAAATGCTACAGCGGTATCTGTGTGCTTGCGGATTTATCTGTGATCGTATCAAACACCAAGAAGCATTCCTGGCGCCGTTGCCGGAGAAGGCACTAGTTAAAGATAAAGTACTATACATCTATAAGCATACTATGATTAATGAAACCTTGGTCCAAACAAGTTAACCTTGATTTATTTTCTTTTTATGTGAAAACAGGTAGTGTATGACCGGTTTCGTCTTGCCGACAAATTTTGTTGATAATCCAGAGAAACTTGTGAGAAGAGTCTGATCTCATGTCGTTCCTCCGCAAAGCAAGTTCTTGGTATTCGAAACAGTCATTTTTGCACCATCAACCTTCAAGCCAATGGCTTAGAAGACCCTTTGTGAATATTTGGCTCCCTCTGCTACTAACGTACCCATTGGGCTCGCTGTCAACACTAGGATGTCGAATTTGAGATCAAGACGGGTCTTATTACTATGGTGCAGGCTACTCTATTCTGTGGAAAAGTCAACAAGGACACTAACGCCCATCTTCAATATTTCCTTGAGATCTGTGACACCATCATCATCAAAAGGAGTGACCCAGGATGCAATCAGGCTCCACCTGTTCCCACTCTCTCTACTCGGGAGAACGAAGTAGTGGTTTTGTTCTGAGAGAGGTGCCATAGACACTTGGGAAAGGTGTTCTATTGTGTTCCTAGCGAAGTTTTTCCCGATGGACAAAACCAACGTCCTTTGTGGAGAAATTTCAAGTTTCTAGCAAGGAATTAATGAGTCAATTCTAGAAGCAATGGAGAGACTCCACGAATACATCCTGGCTTGTTCTCACCATGGGATGGACAATCGGCTTATTATGCAAAACTTCAACAACGGGCTAACTCAGTCGGCCCGCGATCATATTGATGTTGCTGCTGGAGGAGCATTATTCTCTCTCACTGTTGCTCGTGCATTAGGGTTGATTGAGAAGATGGTCTCCAACCAAGGCTGGAGTGAAGAACGACTCTAAGCTCATCAGCGGGGCATGCATACCGTTAAGGAGACAGACATGCTCGCTGCTTAGTTGGACCTCCTTTTGAAGCGCTTGGACGAACACGCTTGGGATAAGGCAAAATTATATGGTACTGAAGTCTTAGACGTCCCAATATGTGTGAGACTTGTGGCAATACCCGACATTCGGGGAATGACTACCTCGATGAGGAGATATTCTTCATGAATAACAACAACAACGTCAATGTGGTCATCATCAACAACAACAAAACAATGAGACGATGTCCAAGAAACTGGCAACCAATGACTAACCTTGGAAAGCATCCATACCAAAATGAAGGGTCTTTTCTCGGCTATCAAGAACCAGCTGAGCTTAAACAAGATGTTAAAGACTCATTAGCTCAGATGGTTGTTGCCATTCCCTCTATCGAGACAGGGAAGATCTCGAGGCAACCTGAGCCATCCCTGGACAATGTCAATGGGGTGACCATGAGAGGAGGCAAGACCACTCGTGACCCAGGAGGATGATCCCCCTTCTGACGACTCCAAGAAGGTACAAGATGGAAGAACGGATCCTATCATGCCCAGAGATTCATCCCAAATTCCTAGACTATTTTGCGTATTAAATCCCTATCCAGGAATCAACCAGGGTACACAAAACGACAAATTAATACACAGATCCAAACATAAAATAAAGCATAAAATAAAAACCCTTACTGAAAAGACACTTAGTCCTTGCACCCAAAAACACAGCAGCGGAAAAGGAAGACGATCCTAGCGGGGCTTCAGCTCCACTCCACAGGCAAACTCAATTGGGGTCTGAGCCTTGGTCTTCTAACACCATCTTCAACTCAGAAGCACTACACTTCTGGAAGGAAAAAAATCGCAAGGCTGAGTACAACCACAGTACTCAACAAGCCACATCGAAGAAAATGCAGACGTGCAAGGGAAGACAAGGGTGGCTTGGGCTATTTTACATAAATGCGGTTACAAGCATTTAGTGTTTAAAAACAGTAAAACAGTTGATTAAGTTGAGTCATATTTTACCCTTCACTGAACAACACTGTCCCACGTTGAACATACCCATCCATTCCATCTGAACTAACCAGTTCCATTAATTCCAATTATTAAGTAGTGTGGGACTAATAATAGTGAATCTGGTCGATCGCCCATAACCACGGGCATGGCTATTCGAATAGTTTTAGTCTGACCAGAGGGGCACAACTTTACCCACAAAACATGATTCCACACATGTTATCATGCCCCGAACTACCACCATGATACTGCAAAGGGGGAATCGTGACAAGACCTTTCACATAACTCCCCCTAGCCAAGCGATACCACATCAAGGTTTTGCCCCCACCCCTTGAAAGGAAATGGGCAGCCACCCCGTCTGTCGCGGTGAATCCGAAGCCGGTCAACCCTTATAACCGGGGCCGACCCAACTCCATCACGCCCACCCTCACTAGGGTACATCGACCAGATGAAAGCTATACTACGACTCTAGCAGTTGCTCATCCTTACTTATGGTAAGCGCTGTAATTCTTGCAGGGTTTCCCATGAATCGGTCCTTAACTGCCATGGGTGCTACTATCCAAAACCATGCATCCACAGCCCACCATTATATCATATTTTAGTTAAGATAATTATGACCAATAAAACATGGCCAGGTTTATCGAGCTTACAGTTCATCAGAGACTAAAATATTTAATGTAATTATTCCATTTAGTGAGCTAGTGGTAATTAAGCATGGCTAAGCATATAATTCTAGCAAAGTCAATATCAGTGACTAAAGCTAGTCAAATTAACGCTCAAGGTTGACAAAGGAATGTATAACAAGTAAATGTGGCACAAGCAAGCAAACAGGTAATCCATCATTTCATGTAATTAGCAAAGCAATGCAATTTTATTTGCAAATAGTAAAAAATTTATAAAAACAGGATCAACATGCTTCAAGGGAAGTGTGACTTGCCTTGCTTTTTCAAACAAACTTCTGGACTATTTTCCTCGTGAGCACGAACTCCAAAAACGGTGGAATCTACTCGTTGGCACGCAAAACAAGGAAAAACGATAATAAAAACCAAATAACAATACATGAAAAGTAAATAAACATGTAGATCTTAATTTTATATAAATTTTGCAATTTGAATGACCCAATTTGGAGTTCGTATGAATTAGATATGAATTTTAGAAGTTTTGGACCGTTAAATGAATTCGAAATTAAAATAATTTATTGCACAATTTTTAAATATTTTTAAAAGGAAAAATGCTGATGCTGATGTCGCAAGCCAGGGCGACGTCGGCGGCACGGGCACAGTGACTTGACAAATCGGGGCGACGTCGGCGGTTGACGCAAAAGTTGATGCAAGTGAGGGCTAACGTCAGTCGCTGTGGCAGCGGGACAAGGGGTCCACGATGGACCCGGTCCACGGGGACCGATCCACGGGTCCACCACGTGGATGGCGCGGATCACCCCAAAAGGGATCGGTGGCCATGGGGACCGAAGGCCCGGATCGGTTCGGGACCGATCCAATGGCTCGGAGGTGAGATCGGGCCGGCGGTGAGGCGGCACGGCGGCTGGCAACAGTGCTGGGCAAGGGGCCAAAAGGGCCTCCGGCGAGCAGCGAAGGACGCGCACAGCAAGCGGAACAGGGGCGCGGGATTCAGCCGTGATATGGCGGAAAAGGCGGCGGAGCGGTTAGGCTGATGGCGGATAAGACGGCGGAGGAAAAATTGGCTTCGGCTGTTGCGCGGGTGCGGCGCGAGCGGGGAAAGCGGGTGGCAGCGTTAGGGTTAAGCAGGCACGCGCGGGAAGGCCGTGAGGTGCGGGGAAGCGGCGGCCGGGCGTGAGATCGGCGACGACAATGGCGCGGCGGCGGGTTAGGCGGGCGGGAGGTTGGGGATATGCCCGACAGGTGGGGCCCACCTGTCGGCGGCTCGGGAGAGTGGAGAGAGGCGACAAGCGGGGTCCACTTGTCAGTGGCGCAGGGGAAAGCGGGGAGGCAAAGCGAACTTGGTGCGCGAGAAAGAAGCGCGCTGGGCCGGGAGAGAGAGCAAGGAGGGAGCCGAGCTGGACTTTGCGCAAATGGGCCGAAAGCAGCCCATGCACGAAAGGGATTTTAAATTTGTTTTTCCATTAAATTAATCGATCTATGATCTTTGAATTTTTATAAATGCTTCCAGTGCTCAAATAGTTCCAAGAAAATTTCTGAAAATATATGGACACTCAAAGTATTTAATAAAAATATTATCACCTCATTTAATGATTAATTAATTATCATCACCTCATTTAAATAATTACTGAAGTATTCTTTGTATTATTATAATTATTTCTGGAGTCCAAAATTTCACAAAAAATTTCAGAGAGTATTTTAGGGCATGGAGAATATTTAAAAATATTTCCAGCTATGATTTTTGAACGAAAATTTAATTTTCTTAGTAATTTCACTTGATTACTTTTCTTTTCCTTTTATTCAATTTCTAGAAATAATTTATTTAATAATTTTTTAAAATCCCGAACGAAAATCGGGCTGTGACAAATCTACCCACCTTACAGGAATCTCGTCCTGAGATTCGGGGCGAGAAAGAAAAAGGGTATGGTGAGATTGGGTTGGCTTGCTAACAGCTACGGTTTCTGCTGGCTCACACTAACTGATTCTGACCAAACCTGGAGAGCAAAACCTGTCGGCTTTAAGCTTGGTGTTCTATTGCTTCCCCAAACTGCACTGGCTAGGTACAAACGATCTCACGATCGCTACGGAGATTGAAAGTTTCCTATCTTGCACAGTTCAACACGGCATCTTTGGTATTACGAGAATTCACTATGTTGGCTCAAACTGATGGAGTTGTTCCTGAAACCTTGAAATTGACTTCCATGAAACCACGGACTCTGAATTTTGCTTTAACTGCTCTTGACCTGAATGACAGGCGTTTCAAGAAGCTGATTGATCTGCCTTTATCTGAACTGCAGGTATCTTGGGTTATCACTTCTTTTGGCGGAACTGTTGACATGACCGCTTGGGGTGTGCCTTAGGTTCGAGCTTGTTAACTTGAGATTGTTGATGGAAATTTCTCTCACGCGTTGGCCTGGGAGATCTGCTTAACTCCAGTGCAGGTCCTTCTCGGCTACCTATGCTATGCAGGGCGTGCCAGTTGATTCGATCTGTTAACCAACAAGAAAAACAAGGGAATATGCATTAAGTGTTAGGTTAGATCCCCACTAGATCGGTTGAGGGAATCCATGAGCATATATATGCTATACTAAAATACATTTGAGCAAGTTACTGGAATGGATCGGCTATACCGAGACAGCATCAGTCGCTTAACCCAAATATAGTAAAGGATAATAAATATATAAATCGATAACCTAGCCGATACTGAAAATCTAACAATGAATCGGCTAGTACTCCGATGAATCCTATAGAAAGATATCATTCTTGAACCAGATGCATAGCCTGAAAATCGGCCGTCGGCTATCGATGGTGGGCCGATTTCGGCTGGCGACGTCCGACAAGAATGTGATCTTAACATAAGAGGCAGTCTTAATATAAATCTAATAATAAATATATTAAAAGAAACATATCCGCTGTCTGTAAACAATATAAATCTTAGCCGAACAGATCATTGATAGTTCCAAAAATGACTTAATAGTTCGAACCCGATGCAGCATTAAGTACAAAAAGAAAAACCTGATCTGTTGCAGCCGATTTATATCCCTTGAGACGGTGGATACCGCATATAAACAAGCCAACCTTTAGATCTAGCCCTATTGGCTGTAAGTTCTTGATAGAACTAGCCAATGGCAGGATAGATCTAAACATTAGTCTAATTTATATGCGCTATATGATAAGTAGCGCACTATAAACTCTTGAATCTAATGTGTCATTACGATGGAAGCACTAGAAACAACAGATCATACCACTAATGACAAGCATTTACCTAGATCTGGGGATCGAAACGATGCAACCGTAGCCAAGCAAACTGCTCGTCTGAAGAAAAAGGTTGGCGATGCGTCGAAGGTTTGATTGATTGTGATTGTTATTTATAGGGGGTCTCGGGTCCTATTTATACCCAAGATACAATTATCTGTACAAACCCTGGACTCTATCTAAACTACTAATTAAAACACAACATTATTCCGAGAAGGACCCACGCCGTGTTACATTTAACAGTTTAAACGAACTCCTAAATTACAGATACAATTGCCATTATAGGACTCTATCCATAGGTGGCAATATCGTTTAACGCACAACTAACAACCGAATCTTCTATTTATCCTCAAACTGCTACACCAGAAACGGTTTTATCTCTTTCGGACCTGGAATCGGCTATTGGCTGCCCTTGTCCGATCCAACCTTAGCTGATTGGCCTCGCAGCCGATCACTCCTCAGCTGTTGCGGCCTCTGTTTCCACACCAAACTAGCCGATCCGATTTTGCTTCGCCTTTGCAGACTTAGGGACTCAATTACCAAATTTCAGTGTTAACACATGCCCCCAAGTCCGTGATACGAAGTGTTACGGATTTGCTTGCCTGTTCAAACTCCCGCTCTTTTCTTGACCTAAACCGCTTCGGCTTCTCCCTAGTGCCCTTTAAATATCCACTTTCTTCGGCCGAAACACTTGCGCCTTCAAAACACACTCAATCCCTTCGCACGCAAGCTCTTGCCTTCTCTCTCCTCTCCGGCGATCCCACCGGCGTTCGTCAAACCTCATCGTGCTCCACGGACCAGACCCATCTTCACCCCCAAGCACTCCGATGGCCTCCACTGTCGCCGCATCAAGCGCCTCTGTCGCGCCGGCCACCGCCGCCATGCTAGCTGTAGCTGCCGCTCCGGCCGCCGCCATCGCTGAGTTCTTCGAGGTACTCTCGTTTGACCCAGAACTCCTTCTCCGTTCGGATTTACTTCTCCAACTATGTTGCATCAATCTTGCGTTCAGCCATTTTTTGAGTAGCACTTTCCTTCGTTTTTTTCTTGATTAGTACTTTTTCCTTCCTCGAACTGTAATATGCAACCGTTCTTGATTAGCGCCCCCTTTTTTCTTTTTTCGAACTGCAGCACCTGTCACATCAAGTGCTTATCCCAAATCTGACACAAGCACAGAGGTACTTTCTCGGCCCCATCGGCAACACGGATCCAGCCGATGTGATTATAGCCGAAACCAACAGGATTTCCTTCAACACCAACAAGCCATCCCTCGCCCACTGGAATGGGACATTCAAATCATGGCCGACCACCGACGCAGCCTGGGTTGAGTGGTACAAAAGGGTGCGATCAGCCAAATACACACAGTGGGAGGAGACCGGGATCGCTCAGTGCTTGGCCCTATCCATCGCCAGCATGGAGAAGGACGAGCCGCTTCTGTCAGCTGCAACATATTTCTGGAACAATAGCTTTAACGCCTTCATCTTCCGGCAAGGGCCGATGACAATCACGCTGGCCGACTGTACATGACGACCGGGCTGGACATCGAATCGTCGGCTAACCCCAGTAGCTTGAGCCGAAAGGGGCAACATCAGTTCAAAACCAAGGCCATCGGCGGGTGGAGCGGCTTCATCGCCCAGAACATGAAGGACGGATCAGTCGTCCACAGGGAGCACGCCGCATTTTTGATGATGTGGCTTGAAAAATTTTTGTTCTGTGGATCGAGCTGCGGGCTGACCGCCAACTGGCAGGTCGTAGCCGAAGTCTTGGCCGACGGAGGCAAACTTGCGCTGGGGAAGTAGTTCCTCGGCTATTTATATCAAATGCTGTATCAGGTTGCCGCGAAGATAGCCGCCAACGCCCCAATCACCACTGGCGGCCCCTGGTGGTTCCTTCAAATCTGGTCAGTGCTGGCAACCCAAAGGGTGGCCGGTCGGCTCCCTCTGATAGATGTCGTATTCCCAATGCTAGAGCCGATCGAAGATGAGGACGGCAACCAGATCACCACCACCAGGTGCATGAGTTACGGAGAAGTAGCAACCGCTCATGTAGGCTCAAGGCAATCGACCGAACTGCTGGCCGAATGGTTCATCGCCCTTTACAATGGGCTGTCTCGCGAGAACCACGCCTGGTACTTTTACCAGGACCGGGGACTGTTTGAGTTGCCGGTCGACTTCAATTGGGAAGACGTCAACTCAGCCGACAACCCGAGGTGCAGCGAGCTGTTCATCGCCGCTCTGTCCCCCTGCTTCTTGTCGACCGGAATCCACCAGGGCCGATCAGTGGCCAAGAGCTACGAGTTCTATTACCCGGTGTCGGCGGCGAGGCAGTTCGGTCTTGGGCAGCTGCCCATCGGCTTCTTTTATGCCGATAAGATTGAGACGAGGGGAGTGGTAAGCTTGGACTTGATAATGGATCGGCTGCTGAATATAGCCGGCTCTCCCCTCGACGACGTCGGCGTGATGAGACTGGCGCTTAGGAAAAGCGCCGCTTACGACCAATGGTGGACTGAGATCAAGCGCCATATCTTCCACCAGCGGCCGTCTTGTTACGTCGACCTCCTCCTGCCCGAGGAGATCCCTTCGGTAAGCTTTAAGTCCCAATTGATTTTCTTCTTCTTATCATCGGCTCATATAGCCGATTAACATTTGCCCTCTGATTTGCAGGAGAAGGAGACGGAGCGGCCGACGGTGAGTGATTCTGGGCGCCCCATCGAATACCATCTAGGTGTTCTGGACGGGGGCGGCCTCGCTCCGTCGGCCATCGGCTGGGGAGCACCGAAGCCGGCATCATTGCTACGAGGGCGGTGCGCAAGCCGATTGCCCGTAAGAAAAGGGCTGCACCACTCACACAGCCATCGACCGCGCCTGCCCCCAAGAGGCTGAAAGAGAAGAAATCGGCAGCGCCAGTCGATAGCCTCCCCCCTTGGACCCGGCCATCGCGCAGTTCCTCGACGCCGTCGCTAGCGAGGAAATGCCAGCGATTGTTGGAGCGGTAGCCGAACCCGGGAGCCTTCGAGCCATGAGTCAGTCAATGCTCTAGCCGACGTCCCGTCGGTCCCAAGTCCCCCAGCGAAAAATCGGCCGGTAAGCCCTCACTTCACAAAATTTGGCTTCACGATGATATCACTTGCATCTGACCGAACCATTCTTTTCAGGTCAAGAAATTGGCCGGTCGTACTTCACGCCCCGCACCATCGGTAATCGTCTGTTACCACTTGACCTTTAGTAATTAGTCGATTTATCCGCTAACTCTTCTTTTGCAGCCCCCGCGATCTCCGTCGACTGCCCCCCAGGCGTTCAGCGAGCATGTTGCGCCTGCCGCAGGCGGCGGTGACGACGTCGACGAAGAGGCCCCGACGGCCGCAGGCGGCGATCCAGCCGAGCCGACCACTCTGACCCTAGTGCCAATGGTAAGCTGATTGAAACTGATGATCGGCTTCTATCAACTTAATGTCTTTTGATCATCTTTCTTTTCTGCAAAGCATAGCTGACCTCCTCAATTTTGACCTGTCGGAATTCGAGGAGTCCAGCGAAATGGGCGAAGAGACTTTGGTGACGCCGGCTGAGGATCTGAGGGCCACCCTAGCCAACATCGGCAACCGGCTGGAGGCCTCGCTGGATGCGCTGGTGGTCGACAGCGGTTCGATACGACGCGCGCGTTTCAGAGAAATTCAAAGCCAGCTGCCGAAAGCTCTTGCCGACGCCATTGTGCCGACCACCTTCATGGAAGCCCACCAGCTCAAGTACGAACGGGCACGGCAGCGGATAGCCGATCGCCGCGAGAACCAGGCATGGTAGGCCACCCTCCAGTCGACCAAGGACGCCATTGAGAGCCGAAAAGCTGCCTTCGACCGCCTGAAGACTGAGCCGGCAGCCAAGCTCGAGCAACTCCTTGCATGCCAAGATCAGCGGATGGCCGATCTCGTTCAAGTCACGAACGAGATCGATGTCCATAAGGAGTTCATGGCTAGTTTGCTGGCCGAGATCGAAGCCCAACGCCAAGGCATCAAGGCGGCTGTGGCACACTTGCGGGACCTGGTGAAGGGCATCCGGCCGGTGGCAGGGTTCGAGGCTGACGATGTCAGGGCCATTGAAGAGATCGACTAGATCAGGCGGACGGCGTTGTTGGCCATAGCCAATTTCTTAAAACAATGAGCTTGTAATATTCTAACATTCTTAAGTCGGCTACTGCCTCTTGTATATACTTGTCAGGCTCTTGTGTTGGGATTGGACTTTAATCGATCTGCTCATACTTGTAATCGGCTATAACTTATGTGTAATATAGTTTATCAGTCTTTCATCGCTGTGCTTGTAGATGAGATCGGCTTTCGGCCGCGCGTAGTGTCTTGAATTGCTCCTGCTGAAATCAGCCCCAGCCGCCTGTATCGCTTCACGTTGCCGATTCTGAGACCGCACCACAACCATCGATGTCAGCGCTTGAATCACGGCCGTCGATCCATATCACTTCCAACACTCTTATTTGGACTGTCGATTACGAGGTTAAAAAGCTTCAAAAATCTTTCAAAAATCCAAATCCTGACGCCCAATTTTGCAATCAGCTCGTGTACGTATATGCCCCCAAGTTTTGTTGATAGCTTCGGTGTCGACGAAATTGTGAGTTCGAGCCATTCGCGCATCATTAGCCGATCGTAGAAAACTTGGCAAAAAAAACCGTTGCATAAAAATTCCTAAAGGCGATGCCTTGTTAAAGCAAGACATCGGCTGTCGTAAATCGGCTTAAGTAACCAGAGTCGAATCACGAGTTGATCCATACGCTTGGGTAATATTTCTTCAGGTATTTTCCATTAAGAGCCCTTCCAAATACTTCTCCGTCCAGCCCTTTTAGCATGTAAGCTCCTTTATAGACGCATTTGTGGATCTGGAAAGGCCCTTCCCAATTTGGTGACCACTTGCCGAACTTGTTTTCTCTAGATCCAATCGGCAATATCAATTTCCAAACGAGTTCGCCTTCCTCAAAAGATTTAGGCACCACCTTTTTGTTATAATGTCTGGCTACTCGTTCTTTATTCTTTGTGACTTTTTCCAAGGCCCTCATCCTGGATAAAACTAAATCTTCTGATTCGTCCACCATCAGGTGATAATAATCGTCGGCTGTGAGTTGATACTGTAGCTGAATGTGCCTTGAGCCGACGACACTTTCCCATGGCAGCACTGCCTCATGTCTGTAGACCAGCTTGTACGGAGGGACCTGAATTGACCCGTGGCATGCCATCCGATATGCCCACAGTGATTCGGCTAATCGGCTGTGCCATTGTTTAGGGTACTCAGAGATCTTTCTTTTAATCAATTTGATCAAACTTTTGTTTGAGGCCTCGGCTTGTCCGTTGGCTTGTGCGTAGTACGACAAAGAATTAAGCAGCTTGATCCCCATGCCGTCGGCAAACTGAACAAATTCGTCCAATACAAAGATAGAGCCCTGGTCTGTTGTTATTGTTTGTGGAACGCCAAATCGATAGATGATATGTTCTTTGACAAACTCGATTGCGTCCTTAGAATCCACTTTTCTGAGGGGAATCGCCTCCACCCACTCTGTGAAGTAATCTGTCGCCACCAGGATAAATTTATGTCCTTTGCTTGAGGGTGGATTGATCTGGCCGATCATATCGATGCCCCATCCTCTGAACGGCCACGGCTTAATAATTGGGTTCATAGCCGATGCTGGTGCTCGTTGTATGGCGCCAAACTTCTGGCAATCCTGGCAGCCCTTGTAATACTTGAAACAATCCTCCAGCATCGTCGGCCAGAAATACCCTGCTCGGCGAAGCAGCCACTTCATTTTGTGGGCCGATTGATGTGTGCCACAGATTTCTTCATGTACTTCTCCGATGGCCACTGTAGCCTGATCGGCTCCCAAACACTTGAGTAGCACACGTCAATCGTCCGATAGTACAAATCTTCATCGAGTAGCACGTATCGTAATGCCTTGTATCATAGCTTCCTTGTAGCCGATTGAGAGGGGTTTTTGAGATAGTTGTAAATTTTAAACCTCCAATCATCGGCTGTAATGGCGGCAAAGTCTATGTTGACTTCTTTCAGCGTCGGCTGATAGCCCGATGCCCCCTGAGCCAGGTCATTGGCCTCTGTGTTCTGCTCTCTGGGGATATGTTTCAAAGTAACTAGCCGAAAACCGTCCATTAATTCCTGGCATTGCCGATAATAGACCATCAGCGCGTCGTTTTTGCATTCATATTCTCCTGATAATTAGCTGATGACCAACAATGAATCTCCCATTATTTCGATGGCGTCGGCTTCAACTTCCTTGAGTAGATGTAATCCTTTAAGGACGGCTTCGTATTTGGCTTGGTTCTTTGTAGCGTCGGGGTTGATGGCAAAAGCAAACTCGAAGCTTGCCCCCTTGGGCGGAATAATGACCAAGCCGATGCCACAGCCGTTGGTGCAAACCGAGCCATCGAACGTTAAAGTCCAAGGCATAATTTCCACTAAGCCGATTGAGTCGTTTCTGTGCTCCACAATGAAATCGGCTATGGCTTGCCCCTTGACCGCCCTTGGTGCCTGATACCTCAGATCGAATTCCGTTAGCACGAAAATCCACTTTCCAATTCTTCCTTTGAGCACTGGAGCTGATAGCATATACTTAACTACATCGGCTTTGCAGATTACTGTGCACTCGTTGGATAGCAGATAGTGCCTTAACTTCGTACATGAAAAATAGAGGCATAGGCATAGCTTCTCCAAGGTGAATACCTCGTCTCCACGTCTAGCAACCGTCGGCTGAGATAGAAGATGGCTTTTTTTTTGCCGTCGACCTCTTGGATTAGGACGGAGCTGATTGATTTGTCATCGGCAGATAAATATAGCTTGAACAGTATTCCCTTTTGTGGAGGCATTAAAACTGGAGGGGAGCTAGATAATCTTTTATGTTGTCTAACGCCTATTGCTGCTCTACCCCCCATGTGAATGTCTAATCGGCTTTCAGTCGAAGCAGTGGTGTGAACGGCTCCATCTTTTCTAAGAGATTGGCTATGAACCGTCTGATGAAGTTTATCTTGCGGATCAATGATTGGAGTTGTTTTTTGTCCTTCGAAGGTTGAATTGTCTTGATAGCATTTATGCTTCTTGGTGTAACTTCAATTCCTCTTTCATGGACAAGAAATCCTAAGAATTGCCCAGCCGATACGCCGAACACGCACTTAAGCGAATTCATCTTTAGACCGTACTTCCTCGTCCGTTCTAACACTTGTCTCAGATCGGCTATGTGGCCTTCTATCTCCCTTGACTTGACAACCACGTCGTCAATGTATATCTCTACCAGCGAGCTGATCATATCATGAAAGATGTAATTCATGGCCCGTTGATATGTTGCCCCAACATTCTTCAAGCCAAACGTCATTACTACCCATTCGTACAAGCCGATTGCGCTGGGACACCGAAAAACGGTCTTGTGGATGTCCTCGTCGGCCATTAATATTTGATTATACCCTACATTGCCATCCATGAAACTGATAATTTTGTGGCCTGAAGCAGCATCGACAAGCAGATCGGCTATCGGCATTGGGTATTCGTCTTTAGGGGTTGCCTTGTTTAGATCTCTGAAATCGATGCACACTCTAAGTTTACCGTTTTTCTTCAACACTGGGATGATGTTTGAGACCCACTTAGCGTATCGGCAAGGCCGAATGAATACCGCATCGTATTGGCCTTAAACCTCCTAGGAGGCTATTTGAACGGCCGATAGCCTGCCTTAATCGGCAGCTGATGGACCACTATTGATCGGCTGAGGCCGGGCATCTCGAAGTACTCCCAAGCAAAACAATCTTTATATTCTTTTAACAACTCAATAAGATGGGATCTACAATGAGGAGACATATTTTTGCTAATGTACGTCAGCCTCGGCTTATCACTAGAGCCGATGTCAATTTCCTCTAATTCGTCGGCCGACGTGAAACCTTGCCCTAGCTTGCCATCATCTTCGTCCACGGTGTCCATGCCGAAAACGCTTGAGCCCTCCACCATGTCTTGTTCAAAGCACCAGCTGTGGCTCATCATTTCCAATTGGCTGTATTGTGGAATTGGACACATTTAGAAAATTGGCTTGCCAGATTTTCCCGGATAAACAATCGATGCCTTCGATTTCTCAAAGTGGCAAATCGGCACTGACAACACTAACTGACCTGTCGGCTGGTACGATCTCGATCTTGTCGCCGTCCCATTGGATCAGGCTCTGATGCATTGTAGAAGGGATGCAACAGTTAGCGTGTATCCAGTCCCTTCCGAGCAGCAGGCTGTAAGACCCCTTCCCGTCGATGACAAAGAATGTTGTGGGCACGGTCTTGCTGCCGATGATCAGTTCAACGTTGAGGACGTCCTTGGTTTCCGATGGGTTGCCGTCGAAGTCTTTGAGCACCATGTTGATTTTTATCAGGTCTTCGGCTCCCTTGCCTAGTTTTCTGAATGTTGCGTAAGGCATGAGGTTGACTGCAACTCCCCCATCAACTAGCATTTTGGAAATCAGCTTGCCGTTGACGAATCCTTTAACGTACAACGGCTTTAAGTGCCGATTTTTGGTTCCCTCGGGTTTGTCGAAGACAACCTGGTCTGGTGAGATTGCCAGTCTTGCCAGATCGTCCTCAATGGTGTCTGCATCGGCTTCAGGACCGCCGAACTCGGCTGGCAGCACGAACACCATGTTAACCGATACAGAAATTTTGCCTTTCCCTTTGGCTGCCCTCCTAGCTTGATCGACTGGGCTTTCCTCGCCTTGCTCTTCGTCGGCTATGGCAGCTTTCTCTTTGGGTACCCATCGCCTTTTGATTTTGCCCAGCCGACGACGCTGTTCATGGATCATTTGCTGAACTTTGTCTTCTCTCCCTTCACGCTTAAGCCGTTGAACCCTTCTTTTCTGCGTCTTAGTGAAGGGATCAGACGGGCACCATTGGGGGTTGGCCGATTCCTCATCGGTGGCCTCTTCATCGTCGCGGTTGTTGCCATCGCGGTTTTCGTCGACGAAGAAGTCTCGGTGGATCGGGCCGAGTCGATCATGGACAGACCACCGCCTTTGGTTTAGCTGAACGGCTCTGGGGACGAACCGGGTTGGGCTTGTAGCCGATGAGTTCCTGTGCCCGCCGTCGCGGCGATCGTTGCATGCTGGGCAATCGTCCAGTGTTGGTAGTCTCATACCGGATTTCCAGCAGTACCTAAAAAAATCACAATGCCAATGTGGATCGACACTGTTGCGGTTTACCTCGTATCGTCTTCTTTGGGTGTTTGGCTCGCGCTGATGAGGTGCTTCATTGTAAGCCTCTTCCTGCCGAGACCGGTACTGATGATAGTGTCGGCTTCGTTCATGGATCGGCCGTTGGTCAGCCGATCTGATAACTGGGCGCACCATATTAATTGGCGCGGCGTGACATCCAATTTGCTCACCTTCTGCCTTGGCCCCGATCGATGTATTGACTAAGCCATCCGCCATTCTGTTCTGTCGATCAGCTTGCCTGGGGCCGGCTTGGACCGTGTTGACCGGGAAGGATTGCCGTCTACTTTCATTGGCCGATTTGAATCGGCGAACTTCAGCTTCCCGACCTCAATTGCTGATTGGATTTGCTGCCTGAAGACTTTGCAGTCGTTGGTGGCATGGGATGTGGAGTTGTGCCACTTGCAATATTTCTTTTTCTTCAACTCTTCGACCGACGGGATCACGTGATTTTCAGGCAACTGAATTTGTTTCTCCTTGAGCAGCAAGTCAAAAATTCTGTCGGCCTTGGTGATGTCGAAGTCGTATTGTTCTTTCTTGGCCGTCTTCAACAGCCATTGGCAGACGATGGCCTTTTTGTTCTTGGCCCATTCGGCTGCCGCCACTTCTGCGTCGTCGTCGTCGGACTCGTAGTCTGATTTGACGACGACTTGAGTTATATTTTTGATGGCCTTTCGGTGTCTTGGAATTGCTGTTCGTGGGCCGTCACCTTCGCGCCAGGTGGGCTAAGCCGTCAAAGTCCTGCGCGAGAGAATCGCTCTCGGATCGGCGCGATCAAACCATGAAAGGCCAAATCGGCCAGCTGGGCATCCGATAGCACCAGCCGTAGCATCGGTTCCTCATCTCTAAAGCGCTGGATGTATTCTTGGACCGATTCATTGTGTTTTTGCCTGATGCTGGTGAGGTCCAACGACTTCATCTCGTGGTTGCTAGAGTAAAAGTAGCTGTGGAATTGTTTTTCAAGATCGGCCCAGCTCTGAATTGAGTTGTAGGGCAATGAGGAGAACCAAGTGAAAGCCGATCCTGAAAGAGAAAGAGGGAACAATCGGACTCTCAAGGCGTCCGTAGCCGATGCTTCGCCGCACTGTGCCAAGAATCGGCTAACATGCTCGTAGGTTGAAACGTTGTCCTGCCCTAAGAGCTTCGAAAAATCTGGGATCTTGTATCGGTTGGGCAACGAGATCCGCTCGAAGTGCTCTAGATAGGGATACCGATACATGTTCCCCGAGTCTTTCGGCTTAAGGCCAAATTGATCGCGCATGACATCGTGATCAGATCGGCCCATGTCCGGTTGTCTTGCTGTATCGGCTCGTATGGGTCATACGGCGCAGTGCTTGCCGATACAGAGGTGGTGGCGTCGAGGCCTGTAATGATGATCTTGACGGCCTCCTTGGTACCGGTAGTGATGATCGTGGGAGGCGGCCGATGCGCCGGTGGTGGCGTTGGTGGTCCCGGGAAACAGCCGCGGCCACCGGCGTTGTACCGTCTATCAGGATCAATCGGCTCTGACCGCCGATTGTCATTGAACATGTTAGCAATCCGATCTTGGGGCAGCGGCTGCTGTCAGTTCAGCATAGTAATTGCCGGCCTTATAGCTGATTCACCTGGATTCGGCTGACCGAGGACTCCTCCTGGCGGCCCTTGTTGTGCTAGTGGTGGGATCGGCCGATTCTGTGTGACCAGCGTCCTGTAACCAGGAAATTGGCCATCTGTAAAGTACGTCGGCCCTCGTTGTAGCTGGTCGGCTATCTTGGCGTCGACCACAGTAGCGATCATGTTATTGAGAGTGTTGACCAGTATCCTACTTTGGTTGACCAACGCGTGATGGACGGCCGAGCCGATCCGGTCTTGTAGAGAATATACAGCCGAATCGTCCTGTTCCTAGGTCGGCTCCTCCATCTTCTGTTTGCCTTTCGCCTCATTAGAGGAGGATGCCTTAGGGTCATTCATGCTGAACTTATATTTTTGATGCATGGCCCCAGATCTTGTTTGGGTGAAAGATTGCAAGTAGTTAGCCTGGAGCTCTTCCACCATCTTCTTATAATCGGCTTGCTGTTCAGCCGGTAACCGCTCCATCTTCATAGGCACGATGTTGTCCTGGGAAATGCTGGGGCTCTTGGAGTCGACCATCTTGCCGGCTGAATCTATGCGTCCAAGTCGAGCCGACAGAGAAAGTCGCACTGGGCGTGCCAAGAAGCGTGTTGATGAGAAATTTCTCTCACGCGCTGGCCTGGGAGATCTGCTTAACTCTAGTGCAGGTCCATCTCAGCTACCTGTGCTGTGTAGCGCGTGCCAGTTGGTTCGATCTGTTAACCAACAAGAAAAACAAGGGAATATTCATTAAGTGTTAGGTTAGATCCCCACTGGATCGGCTGAGGGAATCCATGAGCATATATATGCTATCCTAAAATACATTTAAGCCAAGTGACTAGAATGGATCGGCTATACCGAGACAACATCAGCCGCTTAACCCAAATATAGTAAAGGATAATAAATATATGAATTGATAACCTAGCCGATACTGGAAAGCTAACAATGAATCGACTAGTACTCCAATGAATCTTATAGAAAGATATCATTCTTGAACCAGATGCATAGCCTGGAAATTGGCCGTCGGCTATCGATGGTGGGCCGATTTCGGCTGGTGACGTCCGACAAGAATACGATCTTAACATAAGAGGCAGTCCTAATACAAATCTAATAATAAATATATTAAAAGAAACATATCAGGGCAGATAAGGCCGGCTGAAACCCCGGCGCTGTCTCTAAACAATATAAATCTTAGCCGAACAGATCATTGATAGTTCTAAAAACGACTTAATAGTTCGAACCCGATGCAGCAATAAGTATAAAAAGAAAAAGCTGATCTGTTGCAGCCGATTTATATTCCTCGAGACGGTGGATACTGCATATGAACAAACCAACCTTTAGATCTAGCCCTATTTGCTGTAAGTTCTTGATAGAACTAGCCAATGGCAGGATAGATCTAAACATTAGTCTAATTTATATGCGATATATGATAAGTAGCGCACTATAAACTCTTGAATCTAATGTGTCATTACGATGGAAGCACTAGAAACAACAGATCATACCACTAATGACAAGCATTTACCTAGATCTGGGGATCAAAACGATGTAGCCCGTAGCCAAGCAAACTGCTCGTTTGAAGAAAAAGGTTGGTGATGCGCCGAAGGTTTGATTTATTGTGATTATTATTTACAGGGGGTCTCGGGTCCTATTTATACCCAAGATACAATTATCTGTACAAACCGTGGACTCTATCTAAACTGCTAATTAAAACACAACATTATCCTGAGAAGGACCCACGCCGTGTTACATTTAACAGTTTAAACAAACTCCTAAATTACAGATACAATTGCCGTTACAGGACTCTATCCATAGGTGGCAATATCGTTTAACGTACCACTAACAACTGAATCTTCTATTTATCCTAAAACTGATGCACCAGAAACAGTTTTATCTCTTCCGGACCTGGAATCGGCTATCGGCTGCCCTTGTCCAATCCAACCTTAGCCGATTGGCCTCGCAGCCGATCACTCCTCAGCCGATGCGGCCTCTGTTTCCACACCAAACCAGTCGATCTGATTCTGCTTCGCCTTTGCAGACTTAGAGACTCAATTACGAAATTTCAATGTTAACAGAGATTGATGTAACTCTGCTAACAGCTCATCACTAATTCCAAGCAAAAATGATTACCAATCTGCTAACAGCTCATCCCGATCTGCTGCACGAGTTGAAATTCCAAGCAAAAATGATTACCAAATAAAACAAATTTTGACCTCAAGTTTGCTTTACCCAGGTGGATAGGCTTTCGACCAACTATGACTGATGAGGGTACTCCTCTTGAGAGTAATAAATCTCTTTGATTTATAGGCAACTTGATCCGTAGAACTGATTCTTCGCCATCCAACGAAATGAAGTATTGGCAGAGCTCCTTCATTTCATTGGTCCTTGTATCGTGTGCTATCTTTGAAAATTGACATATCACAAATGTCAACGTGGCTTCCCCACAAACGCCGAAACTGGAGAGCCGTTGGGAACAAACAAGGGTTCCTGCTTTTGATCTCCCCAGTTTGCTTTGCACCCTTGAGTAAAGGTGGTTCGCCTAGACGATTTCTCCAAATCATACTTGGATGACTGGATGTTCTAGTTTGACATTTGGATCAATTTGCTTCTGAGCAGGGTGATGGCAATTTTTCAATGTCATCTCCTAGGAACATCGAGGTGTTTTCTGAGAATTGTAATGGTTGCCTTGAACTAAGGATAACCATAGCAGGTGCCATGTGTTTCCCTCCAACCAGATGGCAGAGTTGGTGCCATCGTCTCCTAGAAACTTGACGGTATATTGGCAGGAGTCGTCAGGGCTTGCATCAGAACATACTAGCGTTACTCTTGATATTGACCCTGAGCTTGCATCTGTTGCTGCTGCTAATACTATCGTTGCATCAGTTGCATCATCGTGACCACTACCTGGGCTAGAGTTGGATTCCTAGGAGATGGAATACTCATAGCATTGTTCTGAGCTGACTCATGAGATATATACACTAATCAAAAGAGCTTGAAATACATCTTTACTCAGTCTGATCTCAACCTACGTCAGAGACGGTGGTTGGAATTGATCAAGGATTACGATCTAGGAATCCATTACCACCCCGGCAAGGCGAATGTAGTGGCCGACGCTTTAAGCCGCAAAGTCCAATGCAACCATATGAGACTAGAAGGCATGGCCAGTGAGCTCCAAGAAGAAATGGCTCGACTTAACTTGCACCTGATTCCTCACGGAGAATTAAACTCGCTGGAAATCCAACCTCTTCTGAGGACTCAAATAAAGTAAGCTCAAAAGGATAATGAAGAAATCCAAATGATCAAAGAGCGCATGGTCGCTGGGCACGCGAAGGAATTCTCGACAGATAACAATGGGACCTTGTGGTATAAGAAAAGGATCTACGTGCCTGAGCAAGGTGGTTTGAGAAAATTGATCCAAAAGGAAGTACACGAATCAGCATATTCGCTACACCCTAGCAACACGAAGATGTACTAGGATTTGAAGGAGGAATATTGGTGGCCCAATATGAAGAGGGACGTAGTCGAATACGTGGCCATATGCGATGTGTGCCAAAGGGTAAAACCTGAGCATCAATGACCGGCAGGCTTGTTGCAGCCACTCAAGATTCCCGAATGGAAATGGGATGAGATAGGCATGGATTTTATCATCGGACTACCCAAGACTGCAACGGGATATGACTCTATTTGGGTGATCATAGATCGACTTACAAAGACTACCAGATTTATCCCCGTTAAGACCAATTATAATAGTGCTAAGTTGGCGGAATTATACATGTCCAGGATCGTGTGCCTTCATGGATTACCAAAAAGAATTATATCGGATCGTAGTACTCAATTCATGTCCCATTTCTAGAGCAAAGTTCATGAGGCACTTGGGAGTCACCTTGCCTTTTGTACTATTTACCACCCGCAGACCGATGGGCAGACCAAAAGGACAAATCAAGTTCTTGAGGACATGCTGAGAGCTTGTGTGTTGGACTTTACCAAGGATTGGGAAAGATGACTACCCTACGCTGAATTCTCCTACAATAATAGCTACCAAGCAAGTCTGAAGATGTCGCCAAATGAAGCCCTGTTTGGTCGGTGATGCCTGTGGACCCCCGGATTCGAGGCGGGAATCTTTCGTGTTCATAGTACCATTTCCCTTGATCGAGTAGTTGGTACCCACGAATACAGTACTGGATAATCAAGTGCACATGCACGAATAGTCTTACATTACCATTATTACATTAACAGGCCCGAAGGCATTGTTCATCCCACAAGACCTTATGGTCCGAATACAACATAAAAACAGAATTTAGATAAGGCGGCGGAAAGAGGCGGCTTGTCAATTGCCACGTGCAACGACCGGAGCTAAGGTCTAATATGCGCCATCAATTCCTTCTTCCTCCTGGTGATACGCGTATGGGTCTTCCGGTTCTTCAATTCCATCACTGGAGGTTTGTGCGTATAGCAAGGGTGAGTACCAACCGTACTCGGCAAGCCAACACGAATTGATGCATATGATAGGGTTATTCGAGAATGGTGGGGTTCTTTTGCATAAAGCCAATTTTCACAATTCTTTTCACGGCCTATCAACTAGCCAAAACAAGTTTTAATTTCACAGTTCATTAATCCGGTGACGGTTCGTCTACCATCCATCGTGATTCCAAGGATGGCTTCCCGCCTCCGTTTCGTTATGATTTTTCGGGAGTCTACCCCTTCTCGCATCCCGAGAAGTTGATCCACCAGCTAATGAAATCATCATGCAGGCCCATCCCAAGCATTTTTAGGTTCAAAGTCTAGCCAAGTGAAAGTCTTGTCACGATGCTCAATATCCGCGAGCACGGCTATTCGAATAGATTGATTCATTCACACCGCAAGTGGATGTACACTTTACCCGTACTCCGCGACGCCCATTGAATGAGCCTACATCCCTTTATATGAGACGGTCACGGCAAAACCTTTCGATAACCTCACTTTTGCGCACCCGCTCCATGAACTTAAGCCCTCATGCACTCTAGCCGTCCTTTTCTAGCGTGAGAGGAGTTCGCGCACCCGGGTAAGAGAAAACTTCTCAATCTTTAAGTTTAATTAATATCGATTCAATTCCACCATTCACAACAAAGGCCGCAGCCCCATTCTTATCACATAAGCCACATCATAGAGAACCATCTATGCAAGGATACCGCCTCCGCTCGGCTATCTAGTCGCTAGGTCTATACCCATTCGAGAAGTACGGTTGTACGGCTCGTTTCCGCTATCTCATGGCTCGGTCCTTAATCGACTGTGGTCGGCACTTGCCTTTTTCGGAATCCACCCAAATCATCCAGCCCCGTCTAAAACATTTGTATAGTACTTTCAATTTTCATCAAACTTAGTTCGTCATTCTCATGGCCATGTGGCGCTCATGTCTCCACATGCCGTATCTCAACTACCTTCCCTAAGGTAGTTGCCCAAGCACAAAGCTTTTTCATAAAGTCATGAGTATGCATAAATCTAAGTATAGCATGGCTAAGCGTTACAAGTTATTCTTCGGTTGTTTGTATCACATCGCGAGTTACAAGGAGTAATTCTAAAGGTAATCAATAGCAAGGTATGGCATAACAAGTATAGGTAACTCGTAAAGCATGCATGTTTAGAGTTTAAAATAACATCATTTCGCAATTGGGTTCGATATGTTCAAAGGGTGTGAAGACTTGCCTTGCTCGCACGCCGATTGAGTGGGATCTTCGCGTAGTCGGTGTTCACCTCTTCGGACGCTATCCGTACGTGCGAAAAGAAGGGTTGAATCCAATTAGAATTCAACAACATCAACGAAAAAGAAAGAGATCTCAAAATGATCGCGGAAAGCGGATTCCAAACACAACCTTAAACTTCGGAAATCTTAAAAGTTGAATCAACGAAAAGGAGTTCGGTTAAACCGAGCGAACCATCTTGTAATTAATATGTATTTTGCACTTAAATTTGAAGATATCCTAGAATAATTAGGTTTCAAATTTTTATATCTCCAATAATTGATCTTTAATGTTGCAATTATATTTATTAGGGTTTTTGAAATTCTAACGACAGGATAATGTCATCCATGCTTAACCAATATTTAAAAAGGTCTCATGTGAACTTCGATAACAATTTAAAGGTTGGACAATATTTGAATTCATAAAAAGAAAAATTTAATCTATAAATCATTTTCACAAAGTATTTCTTTTTGGAAGGGAAAAGAATATTATACTTATTCCTAAATAATAATATTTCAAAAACCTTATTTTATCCTAAAATATTTCCAAAATAATTTTTACCTTTACCCCTATTCCTTTACTATTTTTCTTTTCCTTCTTTTCTTTTTTTCTTTTCTTTTTCTTTTTCCCATTTTCCTCTGTTTCTTCCCTTCTTCCTTTGCTCGCTTCCACCGCGGCCGACGGCGAGGAGGGCGCCGACGGTGAGGGAGGGCCGGAGCTAGGGAAAAGAGGGGCTTTTCACCATCTTGGGACCACGGGGTTCCATTTCTCCACTCGGCCGAGACCGGGAGCGGCGAAGAGGGCGGCGACGGCGAGGTGGTTCGGCGGCGGTGGCGCTCGTCGGCAGCAAACTCCGGTGAGGTTCTGCCAAAGTAAGGGGTCTACGAGCATCGTGAGCCCTAGGGATGCTAAAGGGGGTTGGTTCGGCGGGAGGCGCTGCAGCGTGGCCGGCGATGCGGGTGGCGGCGGCCGAGACAGGGGAATTCGATGGGGCTCGTCGCCGGCGATTTTCCAGCGACCATTTGGCTCGGGAAGCTTAGGGGAAATAACACTTAGAGCACGGGGATAATGATGGTACCTTCAATTCGGGAAGAAATCGGCCGAGGGTGACGAATTTCGAAGTGTTGCACGGGCGGTCGAGTTAGGGTTCTTCCGCCGAGCTCCGATTCCTCCCAAAATTCAAGCAATGCGATGGCTAACTTTTGGGGAAAATCGGGGAAAAGCACGAGTGAGCACCGGGGAAGATTTGCTATGTGGTCAGCTGGGTCGGGAGGCCGATTTATAGGCGGTCGACGGTGAGATGGTTCGGGCGACCTAGTGCGGCGGTAGGCCGACGAGCGCGCGCACGCCGCGGCGACGTGCGGCAACCGCAGCCACGCGCGCGTACGGCGAGCGCGGTGGGGCAGTGCGCGTGGGCGGAGTGCGGCGCCGTGGCAAGGACGGCGTGGCGCGGACTGTGCATGCGCGGCGCTAACGCGGCGGCATGGCTAGCGTGTACGGCGGCGACTTTGGGAGCAATCGGTATGGCGCGACCGTACTCGGCGATTCTGTGCGTGACCGGAGCCGATGACGTTGGGAACGTGCACGCGCGAGATCTCCGGTACGGCGGGCGGCGCGCGGCGGCTGCGAACGGGGTGGTGGAACCGGTCGAACACCCGCGATCAATGAATAGTGCCCTTTCCTATTTTTCCCGAATTAAAAACCTATTTCCCTATTTCTATTTCCTTTATTCCTAAAAATCCCAAATAAATTTTTGTATTCTCAAAACAATCCCTAAAATTATATTTTACACTTCTTCCTACTTTTCAAAATATATTTTTCATATTTATTTTGTTTCTTCTTTGAATTTCAAGAAAATAGGATTTTGATTAGAGATAAATTTCTAATTTCATTTCTCCTTTTTCAAAAATATTTTTGCCATCCAATTCCAATCATTCATTATATTTCCCTTATCAATTAGGGTTTAAACATTAATATATCCTTTTTGTAATGCACCAAATTATATATATCGATATGCTCTTTTTAGGGTACGCACAAGTATATCTTGAAATTGTTTTCACCTACTGGGATTGTAAAGCTTAGGTTTTATCCCATTTTACCTCAAAGTAATTCTAGAGGAAAATCTTATACCGCGAACGGCAATTAAGATCGAAGAACACGATAAGAAGCAATGATTCCAAAAAGTTTTTGTGAGTTCCGATTTTTACGTTCCGAATTCCATTCCTTTGATTTTCGGGATGTTACAAACCTACCCCCTAACAATAAATCTCGTCCCCGAGATTTCTTACCGGTTGCTGAATAGGTGTGGGTATTCTGTCCTCGAAACTCTTCGCTCTCCCAGGTAGCTTCTTCTTCGTGTGATTGCTCCATTGTACTTTGTACATGCGCCATGACTTGGTTCGCGTCTTCTTTTCGCCTCGTCTAGTATCTTGATTGGATGCTCCGGGTAGGTAAGATCACCGTGGACATGGACGGTTTCTAACGGGGCTTGCTCTTCCGGTACCCGCAAACATTTCTTCAGCTGCGACACGTGGAATACTGGGTGGACATCGGAGAGGTTCTCGGGCGTTCCAATTGGTAAGCCACCTCTCCCCTCCTAGCGCTTATCAAGAATGGGCCCACGTATCGTGGTGCGAGTTTCCCTTTGACTTTGAATCTCCGAGTTCCCCGTAGTGGTGAGACTTTTAGATACACGTAGTCACCTTCTTTAAATTCCAATTCTCTTCGACGGTGTCCGCGTAGCTCTTTTGTCGTGATTGAGCAGCTTGTAGTCGGTCCCGGATCGGGCGAACCTTTTCCTCGGCCTCCTTGATTATGTCAGGCCCGAATACGGTTCGTTCACCGGTCTCTGACCACATCAATGGGGTTCGACATCGGCGACCAAATAAAGCTTCGTTTGGCGACATCTTCAGACTGGCTTGATAGCTATTGTTGTAAGAGAACTCGGCGTACGGCAAGCATTTCTCCCAATCCTTGGTGAAATCCAATGCACGAGCTCTCGGCATATCTTCTAGTACTTGATTTGTCCTTTCGCCGCCCGTCGGTGCGTGGGTGATAAGCGTCCGAAAGCGAGATGACTTCCGAGTGCCTCGTGGACTTTGCTCCAAAAATGAGATGTGAATGGGGTACCACGATCCGATATAATCCTCTTTGGTACACCGTGGAGACATACAATCCTACTCATATATAGTTCCGCTAGCTTGGCACCGTTGTAGTTAGTTTTCACGGGAATAAATCGCGAGTCTTGGTGAGCCGATCTACTACTACCCAAATGGAATCGTAACCGTCGTAGTTTTGGGTAGTCCCACTATGAAATCCATGCCTATCTCGTCCCATTTCCATTCGGGAATCTTGAGTGGCTGCAGCAAGCCACGGGCCGTTGATGCTCGGCTTTCACCCTTTGGCACACATCGCACACGGCAACGTATTCGGCTACATCTCTCTTCATATTGGGCCACCAAGTATTCTCCTTTCAAATCCTGGTACATTTTCGTGCTTCCGGATGTAACGAATATGCTGACTTGTGGGCTTCTTTTAAGATCAATCCTCTCAAACCGCCTCGTTCAGCTGCACACGATTCGTTTCTTGTACCACAGATTCCCCGTCGTCTATTGAAAACTCCTTAGTGCGTCCACGCCATGCGTTCCTTGATTTCTGGGTTTCCTCATTCCCTTTTGGGCTTCTTCTATTTGAGTCCTCGAAGGGGTTGGATTTCCAAGTGAGTGTACTTCTCCGTGAGGAATCAAAGTGCATTAAGTCGAGCCATTTCTTCTTGGAGCTCATTAGCCATACCTTTCAATCCCTGTGGTTGCACTGGGCTTTGCGGCTCAGCGCATCGGCCACTACATTTGCCTTGCCGGGATGATAATGGATTCCTAGATCGTAATCCTTGATCAACTCCAACCATCGCCTCTGTCGTAGGTTGAGATCAGGCTGAGTAAAGAAATATTTTAGGCTCTTGTGATCGGTATACACATCACAGTGGTTTCCGATCGATAGTGTCTCCGATCTTCAATGCGTGAATGACCGCGGCTAATTCCAGGTCGTGTGTGGGATAATTCTCCTCATGGGGTCGTAACTGTCGCGAGGCATAGGCTACGACCTTCCCATCCTGCATTAATACTCCTCCTAATCCTTGCCGGGATGCATCACAGTACATCACGAAATCCTTCCGGTTGTCAGGTAAGGTTAAGATTGGGGCAGTGGTTAACTTTTCTTTCAGTTGGTCGAAAGCATTTTGACACTTCTCGTTCCATTCAAACTTCTTTTCCTTCTTCAGAAGTTGAGTCATAGGTCGGGCTACAGTGGAAAACCCTTCGATAAACCGTCGGTAATAACCGGCCAAGCCCAAGAAACTCCGAACTTCCGTCACTGACTTGGGTGCCTTCCATTCCATAACGGCTTCGACCTTGGCGGGGTCTACTGCTACTCCTCCGGCTGAAACCACGTGGCCAAGAAAAGCGACTTCCTTGAGCCAGAACTCGCATTTGCTGAACTTTGCATACAGCTGGTGCTCTCGTAGCTTTTCTAGTACAAGTCGTAGATGCTCCGCGTGTTCCTCATCGTTCTTGGAGTAGATAAGTATATCGTCGATGAATACCACTACGAATTTGTCCAGGTATTCCATGAATACCTTGTTCATCGAGTTCATAAAGTATGCGGGGCATATGTCAATCCAAAGGACATCACGTGAACTCGTATAAGCCGTAACGTGTAGAGAACGCCGTCTTAGGAATATCTCCGCTCTAATCTTCAACGATGATATCCCGACCGTAGATCAATCTTTGAGAACACCTGCGCACCTTTAAGTTGATCGAATAGGTCATCGATTCGAGGTAGCGGGTACTTGTTCTTGATAGTTACTTCATTCAGCGATCGGTAGTCCACACACATTCTCATACTCCCATCCTTCTTTTGACGAAGAGTACTTGGGGCTCCCGGGGAGAAGAGCTGGGGCGTACAAATCCCTTCTCTTGTAGTTCCCTTATTTGCTTCTTGAGTTCCTCTAACTCGTTGGCCGGCATTCGATAAGGCCTCTTGGATATGGGGGCGTGTGCATTAGATCGATGATAAACTCTACGTCGCGATCCGGGGCATTCCTGGTAATTCCTCGGAAACACATCCGGGTACTCTTGTACTACGGCATTCCGCCTAGGGGTAGCATGGTGAAAACTCCCGCAGTTTGATCACATAGCTTTGGGTTTTGATCCATAGTTATGCTCATCGGTGATCCCCATGGGGTGGATACCGTGACTTCCCTTCGACTGCAGTCTATAATTCCATTATTTTTGGTCAACCAATCCATTCCGAGTATGACATCTATGGTTTGGGGTGATAGCACCATAAGGTTTGAGAGAAACACCACGTCTCTAATCCGTATGGGCACATTAATGCAGGCATGGGGTACGGTTATGTCTCCCCCCGGTGAGTGTACCAGCATAGGTCTTCTAAGTGCTACTTGGTGTAGGTGGTGTTGTTTGCTTACTCGAGAAGATATGAATGAATGTGAGGCTCCAGAATCGAATAAAACTTTAACTGGTGCAGAGTTGATAGAGAACATACCCATCAATACGCTCTGGTCCTCCCGAACTTCTTCAGCCCGCACATGATTCACCGGCCACGTCGAAACCCGGTGGCGGCCTCATTGGTTAGCGGGGTCCCGAATGACCTCATCCCGCCGGGGGTGGGGGTTCCTCGGACGGGCGTTGCATTGGCGCCGGTGGCACGGGGCGTTGCGTGGTTTTGGGCAGCTATTGGAGTAGTGCCCGAATTCTCCGCAATTGAAGCAGCTCACATTCTTTCTTCCCGGAGCGGCTAGGGTTGGTGTGGGTGTACGAAGCGAGGTGTAGCTGACTGTTGACATGGTCGAAAGCGGCGTAACGTCCGGTTGCCGGAACATTTGGCTTCCATCCGGACGGGGTGGCTCCCTTGGGGCGTTGTGGCGTTCCCTGAAATGGGCGAGCCATAGCGAGCCTCCTCTTGCGGTTATTGTCTACCACCTTTTGGTCATGCTCAAGTCGGACGACCTTGTTGATGAGGCTTTGGAAACTGGTGTGATCCTGCCCGATCGTTGGTCCCCTCAGTTCGTCATTTAGTCCCTCAATAAACTTGTCTATCTTCTCTTCTTCGTCTGCCAGGTCATTGGTGGCGTAACGGGCAAGCTGGGTGAACTTGTTCAAATATTCTTGTATTGAGGTGTTCCCTTGACGCAGTCTGCGGAACTCGTTTTTCTTCATCCTCATAACTGCAGCTGGCACGAAATTCTCACGGAACGCAGCCGTGAATTCCTCCCATGTTGGTTCGCCGGCGTCTTCAGCTCGTGTTTCCTTGTAGGTGTCCCACCAGTCACTTGCGGGGCCCTCCAGCTGGTTAGTAGCGAAGACAACTCTATCAGCTTCTCGGATTCTGACGAGGGTTAGCTTCTTCTCTATCACTCTTAGCCAATCTTCAGCATCCATAGGCTCTTCGGCCGTGGAAAAAGTGGGTGGCTTAGCTCTCATGAATTCTCCCAGACTCGATCCTCCTCGACCTCCTTGATTATTAGCAATCGCTTGGAGTAGCTGGGTCTGCAAAGCCATGACCTCCGCCAGGGTGGAGGGGTTGGGTTCTGGCGGGTTCTCGTTGGTTGCTGCGGCTCTGCGGCGATGTGCCATCTGAAGAAGGTAGATGAATTAAGAGATCGGACTAGTTTAGGGTATAGTTTCCAGGGGGATTTTTCTTCAAGTTCTTTTGAATGATCTTCAATCAACAGACAGGGTGAAATAATAATAAGCTTACGAATTAAGACACCGCAAAGCGATGCTCAGGTTCATCATATTACATAAGGGGGTACACGGACTGTACACACACAGTCCTTCATGCCAGGATAGCAACAATAATTATATCGTCCAACTACATCAACTAATTAAGGGGAAATAGGGAGTGGTTCGTGCTGCCGAGCTGGGAAGGTCCTTCCCGCCTAGTCATCCAACCATCCGCAAGAGCCGGCGCCGGAAGTGGGTGGTCCGCCGCTGAAGCAAACCGAAGTCCCCATGGCTCGGAGGTGGTGGCCTCGGAGTCACGCCGAATCTTCCGACTCGGTGGCTGCGTACTCTTGCGAGCGGTCCGGCGGGTGAGGGGCCTCCCGTGTGAGTCAGGCAACGAGGGGGAGCTTCCTTCTCCATTGAGTCGGTGTCGCTAGACTCCCATTTGATCTCCATGGGCTCTGCCTCAGACTCCGTGTCGGTGTAGATCTGGATGGGGTTACCCTCTCCTGATCCCGGCTCGGATGGTACTGGTACGGAGCTCGGGGTGGGTCCCATGGATGTGGCAGCAGTGGGGTCTACCAGGTACGGTGCAGGCTCTGTGCTCAACATAAAAGCTTGCTCCATCATAGCTTGAAAAGTATCTAAGCATGCTGGAGTCATAAGGTAATAGTGGTCGGGCACAGGGGCAGGAGGTGATGGTACAGGCTCGGTGGAAGTACCTGCAGCGTAGACGGGACGAGTACGCATTGCTCCTCCAGTGGTTGATTTTGCTTGCTCTTCCCGAGCTGCTCTTCCAGCTCTACGAGCTTCCCCACGGGCCATATAGCGGTCCGAGAGTTGCTCATCTTGGGCACCATTGGCTGCGGTGAGTCTGCGGCATGTTTATCTGGTCTCCACGGCCTTGGTGGCTGTTGACCAGATCATTGAGGCGTGACTGCTGGTCGTTGATCTCGAGCAGGGCCTCCTCGTAACAGTCGTCTGCTGTCTCTGCCCAACGTGACAGACGCGTGACCATCGGGTTGTAGCAGCAGGGGGTAGCCTCCACAGTGCAGACTGGGTTGCCCTCTTCACGATAAGGATGATGCACGAACTCTGTCACCGTGAGTTCGGCACGGTGTATCGCATTAAGGCGAAGGAAGGCCTCGCGAGCTGCATCCTGAATAGCTGCTTCTGCTAGGTCCCGGTGGTAGCGAGTGTGGAAGCAGAAGGATGTCTCACTTCCCATGCGGGCTTCTATGGATACGGCCGCCTCCCAGGCTGGATACTCTTCGGAGCCATGCCTCTTGGTGTGATAGGTGGGTGGTTCCGGGTACCTCAAACACCATAGTAGGGACTGAAGTTGTACCACAAACCCCTCGTCTCGCGGGATAGTGACTTCCCAGGTTCCGTCGTGGTTTGACATCTGCTTTTGTAAGCAACTTAGGGTTAGCGGGAGAGAGCTATCATAATCATTTGGTAAAAAAAAGAAATACAGATGTAGAAAAGGTATATTTGCATTTTCGGAAATAATAGTTTAAAACTGATCCTATTGTAGGGATATTTCCCTTTAGCCAACTAGTTAGGGTAGGGCGCCATTTGGTCTTAGCCTACGGTCGCATGGCTCGATACTAGCTCGTGGACCCCGGTTTCGAGGCGGGAATCTTTCGTGTTCATAGTACCATTTCCCTGGATCGAGTAGTTGGTACCCACGAATAAAGATCGGATAATCAAGTGCACATGCACGAATAGTCTTACATTACCATTATTACATTAACAGGCCCGAAGGCATTGTTCATCCCACAAGACCTTATGGTCCGAATACAACATAAAAACAGAATTTAGATAAGGCGGAAAGAGGCGGCGGCTTGTCAATTGCCACAGCAACGACCGGAGCTAAGGTCTAATATGCGCCATCAATTCCTTCTTCCTCCCGGTGATACGCGTATGGGTCTTCGGTTCTTCAATTCCATCACCTGGAGGTTTGTGCGTATAGCAAGGGTGAGTACCAACCGTACTCAGCAAGCCAACACGAATTGATGCATATGATAGGGTTATTCGAGAGAATGGTGGGGTTCTTTTGCATAAAGCCAATTTTCACAATTCTTTTCAGGCCTATCAACTAGCCAAAACAAGTTTTAATTTCACAGTTCATTAATCCGGTGACGGTTCCGTCTACCATCCATCGTGATTCCAAGGATGGCTTCCCGCCTCCGTTTCGTTATGATTTTCGGGAGTCTACCCCTTCTCGCATCCCGAGAAGTTGATCCACCGCTAATGAAATCATCATGCAGGCCCATCCCAGCATTTTTAGGTTCAAAGTCTAGCCAAGTGAAAGTCTTGTCACGATGCTCAATATCCGCGAGCACGGCTATTCGAATAGATTGATTCATTCACACCGCGGTGGATGTACACTTTACCCGTACTCGCGACGCCCATTGAATGAGCCTACATCCCTTTATATGAGACGGTCACGGCAAAACCTTTCGATAACCTCACTTTTGGCGACCCGCTCCATGAACTTAAGCCCTCATGCACTCTAGCCGTCCTTTTCTAGCAAGTGAGAGGAGTTGCGCACCGGGTAAGAGAAAACTTCTCAATCTTTAAGTTTAATTAATATCGATTCAATTCCACCATTCACAACAAAGGCCGCAGCCCCATTCTTATCACATAAGCCACATCATAGAGAACCATCTATGCAAGGATACCGCCTCCGCTCGGCTATCTAGTCGGCTAGGTCTATACCCATTCGAGAAGTACGGTTGTACTGGCTCGTTTCCCGGCTATCTCATGGCTCGGTCCTTAACTGACCAGGGTCGGCACTTGCCTTTTTCGGAATCCACCCAAATCATCCAGCCGCCCGATCTAAAACATTTGTATAGTACTTTCAATTTTCATCAAACTTAGTTCGTCATTCTCATGGCCATGTGGCGCTCATGTCTCCACATGCCGTATCTCAACTACCTTCCCTAAGGTAGTTGCCCAAGCACAAAGCTTTTTTCATAAAGTCATGAGTATGCATAAATCTAAGTATAGCATGGCTAAGCAGTTTACCGAAGTTATTCTTCGGTTGTTTGTATCACATCGCGAGTTACAAGGAGTAATTCTAAAGGTAATCAATAGCAAGGTATGGCATAACAAGTATAGGTAACTCTGTAAAGCATGCATGTTTAGAGTTTAAAATAACATCATTTCGCAATTGGGTTCGATATGTTCAAAGGGTGTGAAGACTTGCCTTGCTCGCACGCCGATTGAGTGGGATCTTCGCGTAGTCGTGTTCACCTCTTCGGACGCTATCCGTACGTGCGAAAAGAAGGGTTGAATCCAATTAGAATTCAACAACATCAACGAAAAGAAAGAGATCTCAAAATGATCGCGGAAAGCGGATTCCAAACACAACCTTAAACTTCGAAATCTTAAAAGTTGAATCAACGAAAAGGAGTTCGCTTAAACCGAGCGAACCATCTTGTAATTAATATGTATTTTGCACTTAAATTTGAAGATATCCTAGAATAATTAGGTTTCAAATTTTTATATCTCCAATAATTGATCTTTAATGTTGCAATTATATTTATTAGGGTTTTTGAAATTCTAACGACAGGATAATGTCATCCATGCTTAACCAATATTTAAAAAGGTCTCATGTGAACTTCGATAACAATTTAAAGGTTGGACAATATTTGAATTCATAAAAAGAAAAAATTTAATCTATAAATCATTTTCACAAAGTATTTCTTTTTGGAAGGGAAAAGAATATTATACTTATTCCTAAATAATAATATTTCAAAAACCTTATTTTATCCTAAAATATTTCCAAAATAATTTTTACCTTTACCCCTATTCCTTTACTATTTTTCTTTTCCTTCTTTTCTTTTTTTCTTTTCTTTTTCTTTTTCCCATTTTCCTCTGTTTCTTCCCTTCTTCCTTTGCTCGCTTCCACCGGCGGCCGACGCGGGAGGGGGCGCCGACGGTGAGGAGGGCCGGAGCTAGGGAAAAGAGGGGCTTTTCACCATCTTGGGACCACGGGGGTTCCATTTCTCCACTCGACCGAGACCGGGAGCGGCGAAGAGGGCGGCGACGGCGAGGTGGTTCGGCGGCGGTGGCGCTCGTCGGCAGCAAACTCCGGCGAGGTTCGCCAAAGTAAGGGGTCTACGAGCATCAGTGAGCCCTAGGGATGCTAAAGGGGGTTGGCTCGGCCGGGAGGCGCGCGCAGCTGGCCGGCGACGGCGGGTGGCGGCGGCCGAGACAGGGAATTGATGGGGCTCGTCGCCGGCGATTTTCCGGCGACCATTTGGCTCGGGAAGCTTAGGGGAAATAACACTTAGAGCACGGGGATAATGATGGTACCTTCAATTCGGGAAGAAATCGGCCGAGGGTGACGAATTCGAAGTGTTGCACGGGCGGTCGAGTTAGGGTTCTTCCGGCCGAGCTCCGATTCCTCCCAAAATTCAAGCAATGCGATGGCTAACTTTTGGGGAAAATCGGGGGAAAAGCACGAGTGAGCACTGGGGAAGATTTGCTATGTGGTCAGCTGGGTCTGGGGAGGCCGATTTATAGGCGGTCGACGGTGAGATGGTTCGGGCGACCTAGTGCGGCGGTAGGCGACGAGCGCGCGCACGTCGCGGCGACGTGCGGCAAGCGCAGCCAACGCGCGCGTACGGCGAGCGCGGTGGGGGCGTGCGCGTGGGCGGGAGTGCAGCGCCGTGGCAAGGACGGCGTGGCGCGGATCGTGCATGCGCGGCGCTAACGCGGCGGCATGGCTAGCGTGTACGGCGGCGACTTTGGGAGCAATCGGTATGGCGCGCCCTGCACGGCGATTCTGTGCGTGACCGGAGCCGATGACGTTGGGAACGTGCACGCGCGAGATCTCTGCGTACGGCGGGCGAGCGCGGCGGCTGCGAACGGGGTGGTGGAACCGGTCGAACACCCGCGATCAATGAATAGTTCCCTTTCCTATTTTTCCCGAATTAAAAACCTATTTCCCCATTTCTATTTCCTTTATTCCTAAAAATCCCAAATAAATTTTTGTATTCTCAAAACAATCCCTAAAATTATATTTTACACTTCTTCCTACTTTTCAAAATATATTTTTCATATTTATTTTGTTTCTTCTTTGAATTTCAAGAAAATAGGATTTTGATTAGAGATAAATTTCTAATTTCATTTCTCCTTTTTCAAAAATATTTTTGCCATCCAATTCCAATCATTCATTATATTTCCCTTATCAATTAGGGTTTAAACATTAATATATCCTTTTTGTAATGCACCAAATTATATATATCTATATGCTCTTTTCAGGGTACGCACAAGTATATCTTGAAATTGTTTTCACCGGCTGGGATTGTAAAGCTTAGGGTTTTATCCCATTTTACCTCAAAGTAATTCTAGAGGAAAATCTTATACCGCGGAACTGGCAATTAAGATCAAAGAACACGATAAGAAGCAATGATTCCAAAAAGTTTTTGTGAGTTCCGATTTTTACGTTCCGAATTCCATTCCTTTGATTTTCAGGATGTTACAATGCCGAACCCCATTGATGTGGTCAGAAACCGGTGAACGAGCCGTGTTTGGACCTGACATAATCAAAGAGGCCGAGCAAAAAGTCCGTCTGATCCGAGATCGACTAAAGGTAGCCCAATCTCGGCAGAAGAGCTACGCAGATACTCGCCGAAGGGACTTGGAGTTTAATGTAGGCGACTATGTGTACCTAAAGGTCTCACCACTACGAGGAACCCAGAGGTTCAAGGTCAAAGGAAAGCTTGCGCTGAGATACATGGGACATTCCTGATAAACACAAGAAGAGGCGAAGTGGCCTATCAGCTAGAGCTACTAGAAAACATCTCTGATGTGCACCCAGTGTTCCATGTGTCACAATTGAAGAAGTGTCTGCGAAAAGAGCAAGCTCCTTTGGAAGCCATCCATATCAACAGTGACCTCACATACCTTGATCATCCGATAAAGATATTGGACGAGGCAGAAAAGAGGACACGAACCAAGTCATGGCGCATGTACAAGGTGCAATGGAGCAATCACACTGAAGAAGAGGCCACCTGGGAGAGCAAAGATTTTTCAAGGACCGAGTACCCACACCTACTCAACAACCGGTAAGAAATCTCGGGGATGGGATTTATTTAAGGGGGGTAGGTTTGTAACACCCTAAAGTTCGAAGCCTTAAAAATCAAAATTTAAAATTTGGAGCTAACAAAAACTTTTGAATTGTTGCATCTTGTCGTATTTATATGCCTCTTTATTTGCGAGTCTTTGTTGCCGAGTTATAAATAAAAGGATATTTATTTAATGATGGAAAAGTCGATAAGATTTAAAAACCCTAAAAGAAAGGAAATTACAAAATGAGTATTAGAAATAAAAATTACAAAAAATATAAATTGGGGAGAGCTACGATTTAATAAAACTTGCTTTTGGACCAAAAATTATATTTTTTGATAAAATACAAATATTTCTAAATGTATATCAAAAAGAAATTACAAAAAATATAATAATAATAAAGTGGGGCAAAGGATTTAAAATTTAATTAGATTTGCCATTGGGCCAAAATTAGTTAAAATTAATTGTGAAATACAAAAAGGGATTGAATTAAAAAAAGAAATTTGGGAAAAAGAAAAAGGGCATTGTTCATTCCCCGCAGTGTTCGGCCCCTACCGGGCCCATCCCGTTCGCGCCACGCGCCGCCCGCCCTCGCGCCCGCGCCGCGCCTACTTTGGGCCCCTCCTCTCGCATGCCGCCTGCGCCGCCCGTCCCGCCCGAGCCCTACCGGCCTGTCGCCGCTGCGCACGCTGCTTGCGCCGCGCGCTTCCCCTCTCCTCCTACCTTCTCCCCGCTCCGTCGTCGTGCCACGCCAAGCCGCGTCGTCGCCGCCCTCGCCTTCACGCCGCGCCAGTGAGCCCCCTTCCCCTCTTCGCCCCATGCGCCAGCTCGCCCGAGCCGAAGAGGAAAGAATAGAGAAGGAGAGAAAGAAAAGAGGGAGGAAGCAGAGCCGAGAGGAAGAAGAAGAAGGGGGGAGAGGAAAAAAAGAAGAAAAAGAAAGAAAAAAAGAGAAGAGAAAGAAAAGAAAAGAAAAAGAAAGAAAAGAAAAAGAAGAAAAGAAAATGAAAAAAGGAAAATATTTGGGGAAAAATATTTAGCAAATATGGAATAAAAATATATTTTCTAAAATAAAATTGTAGGGGATAATTATGGGCTATATATTAAGTATAATAGAATTTAATTATCTCATGAATTTGATTTAGGATTTAATTATAACATTAGGGATTTAATTATAATTTAGATTTTTATTAAACACTAATTTTATCATATGGATTTTCTAAATTTAAAATCTAAATTATTTAATATAGTATCAAGCTATAGGGTTAATTATTTTTGAATTTGATTATTTTAATCCTAGAGTTTGTCGGTCCGATAAAATTTGGAGATAAAATTTGAATTAACCATTTCTTTTCCCTGTATAATATTTTTGAATCATCGATCATAATATTTCTACAATTTGAAATGAATTAATTTGAAATAATGCCACCTCATAATTAATTAAATCGGTTTAATCATGGTACTTCAAACTATTGTATCTCGCCCATTTTAACTCGGATTCTAAAATCGTAGACAAGTTTTAGGAGCTGCTTTTGCGATTTATTTGGCATTTTGGTGGTTTTATTTGAATTCTGATCGAATTCAATCGGATCTTTCGCACGTATGTATAGAGTCCGAGGAAGCCATTGAGTGCGCCGAATACCCAGGTCAAGAGGTTGCGAGCAAGGCAAGTCATCACTACCTTTGAGCATGTTGAACCATTTTGCGAACTTATGTTATTTTAAAATCAAACATGCATGCTATACACATAAGAACTCCCATACTTGTTATATGCCATACCTTGATATTGAACACTTGTATATTCTTTGTACCTATAGTATCGTGCATTCGAAGTCAATCTTGACAATTGCTTAGCCCATGCAAAATTAGATTCATGCACATTCATATTTATCAAATGATATATGCTTGGGCAACTACCTTGGGGAAGGTGGTTCACATACGGCATGTGGAGACATGAGCGCCACATTGCCATGACAATGATGAAATGGTTTTTGGATTAAAACTAAACACAAAACAAATGTTTTAGACTGGGCGGCTGGATGATTTGGGTGGATTCCAGTAAAGGCAAATGTCATCCCTGGTCAATTAAGGACCGAGCCATGAGAATAAACATGAAACGAGCTAGTACAACCGTACTTCTCGAATGGGTATAGACCTAGCGGAGTAGATAGCCGAACGGAGGCGGTACCCCTGCATAGTGGTTCATTTGTGTGTGAGAATAGGTGTGAAGCCTATAGGTGGAACATCGGACTGAAATTTGATTTAATTACAAATTAAAGAATGAGTGAGTATTTCTCTTCCCGAGAGCACCAGAACTCCTCTCACTGTTAGAAACTGTGTACGGTTAGGGTGCATGAGGGCTCAAGTTCATGGAGCGGGTCCTGCCAAAGTGAGGTTATTGAAAGGCTTTCCCGTGACGCATCTCATGTGTTGGGACTTAGGCTCATGTGTTGGGCAAGTCACAGAGTACGGGTAAAGTGTACGTCCACTACAGTGTGAGTAAAACAATCTATTCAAATAGCCGTGCTCGCGGATATGGAGCGGCGAGACAAGTTTTTTGCTTGGCTAGACTCTAAATTTTAAAATGAAGGGATGGGCATGCATGATGATTTTTATGTGCTGGTGGATCAACTTCTCGGAAGATGAGAAGGGGTAGACCCCAAAAAATCATGACAATCCAGTGGCGGGAAGCTATCCTTGGGATCACAATGGATGATGGACAGAACCGTCGCTGATTAAATGAACTATGGAAATAAAATCTCAGGTCTTAGGCTTGTGAAAAAAATTGTAAAACTGGCTTTATGCAAAAGAACCACAACCATTCCTTGATTATCCCCTATCATATGCATCATTCTTATGATGGCTTGCTGAGTATGGTTGGTACTCACCTTTGCTACACGCACAAACATTTAGACGTGGGCGATGAAGACCCTGAAAATCCGAACGCATACTACCAGGAGGGTATGGAAGACGATGGCGCTCAATAGGTCTTAGACTCCGGTCGTTGCCTGTGGCAATGGCATGCCGCTGCCTTATCTTCGCTGCCTTTCCTATTTTCTGCTTTTGGTTGTATTCCGGACCGTTTGGTCCTATGTTCTAGATATTGCCTTCGAGCGCTATATTGTAATATTTCGCATAAGACAATTGATGTATCGTGCACACTTGATGATTCAGTAATGTAATCGTGGGTACCAAACTACTCGATCTAGGAAAATGGTACTATGAATACGAATTATGCCTATTACAAAAACAGGGGTCCACATCTTCCAACAAGGACCCATGACTGCTACCTTGCTGGATGTTGTCATGGTCGCTGGCTTGAATGTAACTTCATCGGCTAACCCCAACCGATTCAACAACAAGTGCCAGTACTCTTTTAAGACCAGGGCTTTTGGGGGTTGGAATAGCTCCATAAGCCAGAACATGGATACTGGATTGGTAGGTCCCAGAGAGCACAATGCCTTCCTAACGATGTGGCTTGAGAAGTTTGTTTTCTGTGGTTCGAGTTGTGGCCCCACATCAAACTGGCAACATATAGCCGAAGCCCTTGTGACAAAGGAAACAGTCCCCTTAGGCAAGTATCTGCTGGGGTACTTGTACCAGACTATGAACACAACATCGGCCAAGCTTGCAGCCGATTCAGTTATAGGAACTGGAGGCCCATGGTGGTTTTTGCAATTGTGGTTAACCCTCCTTACCCAAAAAGTTGTTGGACGACCTGCATTGTCAGATGCCAGATTTCCAAGAGTGCAGCTATGGGAGGTGACACCCCGAGGTGCCTCAAAAACCCGGATTGAACCCCGACAGAAGTCAAACCGAGTGTCCTCGGGATGTGACCGAGAGCCCGACCCCCCCGGGAGTCGGGCTTTCCGGCCATCCCCTGAGTCCAACCTCGGCCCCTTTTCTTGACCTCGACTCATAGCCCGACCTTGAGCATCCTCGGGAGGAAACTTGGTAGGCACGAAGGAAGAGGGAGGAGACAGCCCGGCAACATCTGACACCACCTGGCGGCACAGAAGCAGGATCCCAAGGCTAACAGGAGTATAAGATGCCCACAGTGTACAAGACCTAGCAGACTAACATGTACTTTATCAGATATTCCTTGTACCCCACCTTTTCTCTCTCTTAGTCTTGGCTTTCTTGGCCCCAAGCTCATCTGTACCTGCCCCCCTTGAACTATAAAAGGGAGGGCAAGGCGACGGGGCCAAGAGAGAGGATTCCAGATCCAACTTCCACATCCTAGCACATTCCTTTGTAACTCTTGATCATCATCCACCTCAAGGAAGAACACCGCACACTAGACGTAGGCCTATTATCCTTTGGGAGGGCTGAACCAGTATAACTCTCTGTGTCTTGTTTCTTGGCTCATCGTTAGATTCGAGTCGTCCATCGAATCTGTCGGAGGGTAGCTTCTCTACCACCCTCTCTCTTTCACCTCCTCGGGGGATCCCCCTTGGAGAACTTCCGACCCATCCATCGACAGCAGGCGATTATGGATGACGATGGTGAAGAAGTGACTACACGCAGGTGCATGTCCTTTGGAGAGGCTGCCTCTACTTGTCTAGGCTCCAAACTGTCAGCTCAGCTTCTTGCTGACCGGTTCATCAACTTTTATGATGGCTTCTCCAAGAGCACAGAAGTTGGTTCTTTTATTTGAACCACCAAGATTTTGAACTCCCCTTCGATTTTAACTTCAATGAAATCAACTCTGAGGAGTACGAAAAGCCAAGGGAGATTTTCACCACTGCCATCACCCCATGTATTCTACCAGTCGGCATCCATCAAGGCAGGAACGTGCCTCTATCATATGAGTTTTACCACCCGATGTCGGCTGCTAGGCAAATGGGACTGGGGCAATTGCCAATTGGACTTTATTTTGCCGACAAAATCTAGACCAGGGGAGAGATCACTTCGAGACTGATGATTCTAAAATTGATGAGCATTGAAGGTCCTCCTCTCGGCAGTATAGAAACTCTGGAGTTGGCAATGATGAGGAGTTCAACATTTGACCATTGGTGGGTTGAGTTCAAGAAACATCTCTTTCATCAGTCATCTTCAATGTACCTCACCGCCCTTCTTCCAGAGTTGGTCCCTGATGTAAGTACTTTTTCCTTCGTCAAATTGCTCAATTATCGACCATCATTGTCTAACACTTAACCAATGTCTTTTCATTCTTGTAGATAACCGATTCTTCTCCTCGTGTCAGCAGCACAGGAGTTGAGATCCACTATGCCTCAGGGCTCATTCCAAACGGTGGAGGGCTCGCCCCTTCCATCATCGGCTTCAACACAACAAGAGTAGCAACTTTGTTGCACGACCAAACTCGTGAACCGATGGCAAGAAAGAAAAGGGCCAAACCATTAGTTTTTGGTCCATCGGTTAGACAGAAGAAAACGTCGAAAAAACAAAAGACAATCCTAGCCGATGACTTGCCGTCCCTGGACACGGACTTGGAGGAGGCCATCGATCAAGAGGTCATGGATGAAGAAATTGCCCAAATCATCGACGATGCTGTAGCCGGATTAAGCAATTCAAGCAAATATGGACAAACGCCATCAGCCGACGACCAAGCTTCTCAAAAAACACCATCTTCTCCGAAGCATCCTGCTCGCCCTCGGCCGGTATGTACCCTTCCTTCTTGAAGCTCGATTGATTTATTCCAAACAATCTTGTCTTAATTCCAATCAAACTCCTTTGCTTGCAACACAAAAGACTAGCCCAAAGGCAACCAGGTCTAGCTCCATCGGTGACCTTAAAACTCAATCTCCTTCATCTCCATTAATCTGTCGATTCTTAACCAATACTTGTCCCCTTTTTTTGAATCCTCCTCACTCTCCGTCGGCTGCCCCCAGTGCTTCCAGTGAACATACTCCATTGGCTAGGGATAGCCATCATGTTGAAGAAGCAAAACCAGCACCGGCTCCCGTTGTCAAGGTAAGTGACTTTCTCGAAATCAAATCGGCTAGTTAAATTTCTTTAACACTTAACAATCTTGACTCTTGCTCTATAGGCTTTAGCCGACATGTTCTCCTTTGACATAAGGGAGTTTGTAGACGAAGAAGAAACCACCAGCAAGGCTCAAGCTCCCATAGCCAATGAGCTAAAAGAAAAACTCTTGGACATGGCCCGTCGGCTAGAAAGCTCATTGGACTACTTGGTCGCAACTACGGGCCAATCAAAGCTAGATTTGAAGAAATCTGAGATCAGGTCTCGGACCAAGTAGCCGACGCCATCTTCCAAGCTGCCTACCTCGATCAACATCGGCAAAAATTGGAAAGAGCACGGCAGCGGATTGCTGATAGGAAGGCAAAAGCCAGTCTTGAAGCCATGGTTGAAACCAATCAGCAGTCCATCAATGCTGAGAAGGCCAAATTAGATGAGATGACTATAGGGCCGTCTTCCATTGAAGCCAGTATTGATCATCTAGAGAAGCGAGAAGCTGAACTTGTAGCCGAGCTGGAGAAATGCAGAGCCGATCTGGCCTCGGAGAAACAAAGGCTTGCCGATCTCCCAAGAGCCATCAAAGAGCAAAAGTCCAAGCTGAAGTCTTCCATCCAATACTTGGTAGATCTGAGGAAGTCACTAAAGACAATCCCAAGGACTGATGCAGCCGACGCCCAAACCATTGATGAGATCGAGCAAATCAGGCAACGTGCCATATGTTATTTTGACTTGGGTGGCAAATGTGGCATGCAATTGATGTATTTGTATGTCGATAGGGGGAGAGATGTCTACCCGAGTCCGTAAGGACCGAACTTGTGTCACCAACTTAAAGTTATTCGTACATCCACATGTGTTAGTATGGGATGACCTAAGCTGAATAATCTACTTAGCACCTAGCCTTGCACTAAGGTAGGCCGGAGTGTATGGGTTCATATAACCCAGAGGAACTTCCTATTTACCCCCAAAGTGATAGTTTAGGCGACTAAGTGTGTCCAATACAACGATATTGTGCCACGTGGGTGGGTTCATGTCGTGTCCGCCACCACGGCGTTAAGTTTAAGGCTGGGCCACGCCACTTAACGGTTCTAGGTCATATTCCAGTATGCCTAGGATGGAGGAACACGTATCGTGCTGGTGCAAGGCTATAGATTAAGTAGTGTAAAGGCTTTGTTGTGACCTCTAGTCTGTACTCAATGTGTAGAGTATGGTGGTACCGATGGGTACCGAGCAAAACTAGAGCGCTTCACTTCAAGTGAGCGATTCACATCATGTGAGTAAAATGTACAAACTTAGTAGGGAGAAAACTAATCGATTAGCCGTGCTCACGGTCATCAGCGGCGTGTGGATATGTATTGAGTATAGACTTGTGTTTATTCTTCTGGATGCCGAAATTTACCTTCAAATTATGTCAAGTTTTGTGGATGATCTCCTTGCTGCCATGGATGGCAACGAGATGTACATTTAAACATGATTAATGACTACTTTGATGCCCCTATGCTAAGAACTTGCTTGCTGAAATTACATTTGAAAGCAAAACTGATTTGAAAGTGTTTTATGCAAAAAAACTTGCTTTGTGCAATGAACCATATTATGCCTTCTTTGATTATATGACCTACATGCAGAGTGTTAGGCTTGTCTTGGTGCTTGCCAGTATATTATTTCTAATAATGTACTGACTCTTGCCACTGGAATATCCACTTTGCTTGTAGGAATTGACTTTGTCCTCGAGCGATGCGGGTTTACGATTTGCTTCTTCTAGGATTGAACTTAACGGGGTAAACCCCTAGTCGGTGTGCTTGTGAATGGGTAATCACACTTCCGCTGTTCTCGATTTAGTTATATCTATTTAGCCGGTCGGCCTATGTAATAATTAAGTAGAGGTAAATATTTAAGTTCCTTTTATCTTAATTGTCTTTGTTATGAATGCCGATGCTTGAGATGAAAATGTGAATCTAGTTCACATCTTGGGAACTAGATTCACATGAGTAAGAGTTAAGGATATTTGAGATGTTGTAGATCTTTAGCCATTTCGTCAAGTCTATGTAACACATCTGGTCGCTACCTTCGAGTGGTTTGACGGGCACATCTCAAGCTAAAGTTGACTGGAAGGCTAAAGGCCCAGCAACGTCTCCGATATCCTTATCTCGGAGCGTCGAACATCTCATTGTGTTTAAAGGAAAATATGGGCTATGCTATACATTCCTTCAAATATAATAAGAGGTTCGAGTGCGTCCTTTCCCTTTTGGTGTCAACAGACCCTGGAATGTGAGATCGACTAGCTATGAATCTGATAGAACCAGGCTGTAACATTTGTTCCTCATGTCTCTGAATCGTTGAATGTAGTCCTCAACAGATTCGTCATGTTTTTGCCTGATAGCTATCAAATTGGACAGTTTCATTTCATGAACACCGCTGTAAAAATATCTATGAAATTGTCTCTCTAGATCGGCCCAGCTTTGCACAGAGTTCTAGGGTAGAGAAGAGAACCATGTGAAAGCCGATCGAGAAGGAGAGAGAGGAAATAACTTAACTCTCAGGGCGTCAATAGCCGATGCCTCACAACATTGGGCCAAAAAGCGGCTAACATGCTCATATGTAGAAACATTATCCTGTTCTGAGAATTTGGAGAAGTCTGGCACCTTGTATCGGCTAGGCAGTGGAACCCTCTCGAAATATTCTGGATAAGGGTACCGATACATGTTGTCTGTATCCTTGGGCTTGAGGCCAAATTGTTCCCTCATAACATCTGCGATCATATCTGCCCAAGGTTTCTGCTGCTGAGCTCCTTGCACCTGCTGCTGTATCGGTTCGAATTGATTAAATTGAAGTGGTGCTTGCCGATACTGTATCTGGGGTGAATGAGGCTAATATTGTGACTGAAAATTGCCCCCCATGTGATGCTGAGGAGACTGATGCACCCCGTGAGGTGGCTGATCGTGAACGAGTTGAGGACTGATAGGGTGTTGCTGCAAGTTTGGTGAGTACGACCCTATCAACACTCGTGGAATCGGTTCGACCGGTGGCCGATTAGTGTTGAACATGGCCGCAATATGCTCTTGAACAGCCAGAGGGATATCTTGCACTCCGTGCTGAGGCTGTTGCCTGGATAGAAGTATAGGACTGAACTCCGGTGGCTTTTGTGCTGATGACGAAATAATCGGCTTTTCGGGTGCCGATGTTGATGCCGTCGACTGACCTAGAGGTATGGCTGAGACAGACTGCAATCCATCGGTGGCCAGAGTCCTATACAGTGGGAATTTGCCTTTGGGGAGGAAAATTGGGCCCTTGGCTTGATACTCGGTAACCCTATCATCGACCGCATCCTTGATCATATTGTTTAGAGTGTTAACCAGAATTCCCGATTGGTTGATCAGTGCCTGATGTATAGCATAGTCAATCCTGTCCTACAGATTGTTGAGCTCGGGGCTTTGCTCCTGTTTGATGTCTTGAATCTTCGCACCTTTACCGGAGCTTGATTCGGGTTCATCATCGGCTGGCAGTTTTATCTTGTACCTCTGGACGACGGTGCCCGACCAAGTTTGAGCGGAGGAGTGCAGATATTGGCTCTGCAATTTATTCATCATGTCTTCAAATTTGGCCTTTTGCTCTGGCGTCAGCTAGTCCAATGTGACCGGAATGATGTTCTCTTGATCAATCTCTGAGGTCTTGATGTCAACCATTGTATCTGACTTGTGACTAGGTCCCACCCGAGCGTGCCAAAAAAGCGTGTTGATCCCAAATCGTGCCGAAGGTGCGCTGACTTGGAAAACCGCTCACTGGCCTGAGAGATTTGCTTTACTCTAGTTCAGGTCCAAAGTATTACTTCTTAGGTTCTTACGCGTGCCAATTGATTTGATCCTGCAATTAACAAGAAACAAAGAAACAAATATTAGTCTGCAAATGATAGCCGATCGGCTGGAGGCCGATGACTTATTGTTTGTCGTTGAGCCGATGCGGTGTGCACTGAATCGGCTAGGATAAATAAACCTAATAAATCAGCTGAAGATATTCATAATACATAATCTAAATACCAAAATATATTTAAACCAAGTGATTGCGATAGATCGGTAGCATACCGAGACAATATGTAGATTATATATATTTATAGCGTTGCCGATGTCATAGATCTAATGTGTATCGGCTAGTACTCTGATACCACTTTATACTAAGATATCATTACCGACTAATTATATTAAACGTGAACCATTCAAGTATTAAGATGACTTAACAGATCGATAACAAACTTAATATATTTAATTATAGTGAGATCTTAATATAAAGGGCAACTTTAACATATCAAGTAAATATAAAATATACAAGACAGTTAAAACAGATAAGATCGGCTGAAATCCCGATACTACCTCTAATGGTAATCATTAGACAAGATAGATCCTTTATGATTCTAAAAACGACTTAATAGATCAGACCTAACCGATGTAGCATTAAGTATAAAAAGAAGCATAAGATCTAGACAAATCTATTAAAAAACCTTCGAGATGGTGGATATACCATATAATCTAAATAAACGATGAGATCTAACCCTATCGGCTGTTATCTACTAACATACTAGCCGACTAGGGTTAGATCGCATTATCGATCTAGGTTATATGGTATATATGATAACTTGACAATTTACATAACCAGGACTAGAGTATTATAATGGTGGAAGCACTAATCCCAAGAACACAAGTCGTCATGACAAGATTTACCTTTTCGCTAGAGATCAAACGATGCAACCCAACAAGAAGTAAGAACTCATCGAAACTATTAAAAGAAAAGGGCAGCGATGTGCCGAAGGTTGTATTGAACTTGATTGTTGATCTTTAAATGGTCCTGGTCGTATTTATACCCAGATACAAAATAAGTCCGTGGCGGACACGATTCCTATCTCTATTACAATTTGAATTATAGATATGCCTAAAACAAACTTTCACTGACATTATCTATAAGGAAACTATTTAAAACATCTTAACTAACAGATACAATTGTCTTTCATGGACTCTATCCATGTATGGCAATCCCCATGAAGCATTTTAAATGAATCCGATGATGAATCCAACGTCTTCTCGCTAGAATCGGCTCCATCAGCTATCCTTATCGGAATCAGCTTCATCAGGTGTCCTTGTCCGACTCTTTTAGCCGTTGAACACCCTAGCCGATTCGGCTTAAGACTTGGTGCGCACATTCTGCTCCCGATAATCACGGCTCCCGCCGGATCCGCTTCGGCTTGAGTTCCAAATCTGATAATTTGTTATTACCAAATTTGGTCATTAACAATAGCAGGATGGAACAAACGAGTGATAGTATTGTACTCTTTATAGTCAATAATATCCTGAATTTCATGTCGTAAGCCACCATAAAAACGAGCCATTTTACCCTCATTATCCTCCTCTATCTCAGCGCACAAACAACCAATTTGCATCTCCTGGTAATACTCCTCAACAGTTTTATTTCCTTGATTAAGGCGCCGCTTTTTATGCAAGTCACGTTTGTACGAGGGAGGAACAAATCTAGTACACATTGCTCGTTTTAATCTATCCCAAGTTCGAGGGTCAGTGCCTGCAGAACTAACTCATTACACCATAGGAGAGCAAAACCAGTTATGGGGGGGTGTCACCTTGGGGTAGCACATGGACCAGGGTTGAAGTCAAGCCAAAGTAAGATTGTGAGTTCTCATGACGTGGTCGGGAGCCTGACCTCCCTTTGGTGTTGGCCGTCACGACCTCCCCCTGGGTACGACCTTGGCACTGCTTTCTCGACCTCAACTCCTCGACCCGGCCTCCGGCCTCCCCGAAATAATACTTGGTTTGCAAGGATATCTGAAGAAGGCAAAGAGGGGACAACCCGACAAGGAATGATGTCACCTGACAGCATAGTACAGAACAGTACCTACAAGGGGGATCCCAAGGCAAGATAGAGCGCAAGGTGCCCGTGGCATGCATGACCCAAAACATCTCATGTAACTTTTCAGATGTTGTTTCTGCTTGCTTTTAGATTTCTACTCTTAGATTTCTTGGCCCCCAAGTCCTCTTGTAATTGCGCCCCTTGAGATATAAAAGGGTGGGCAGGGTGAGGGGGGCTAGAGAAGGGAGAGATTCGATTCCTTGGTTTTCGAGCATCCTCATTCTTAGTTCTTGGCCAGCTTTCTCTAAGCCCTAAGAACTCACACTTGTAATCGCAGTTCATCATCCACCCCAAAAAAGAAGACTAGACATAGTTCTATTATCTTTCGGGAGGGCTGAACCAGTATAAATCTGTGTCTCTTGTCTTCTTGGCTCTTCTTAGTGACTCGAGTCGACCATCAGATCCAGAGGAGAGGTGCCACCTGACCACTCTCACTCACCTCCTTGGGCACCCCCCTTGGAGTACTGCCGACCTACCCATTGATAGTTGGCGCGCTAGGTAGGGGCTCGCCTATTTTTCGTTCCTGGCGATTTGATGGCGAATCACTTCTTCATCGATCTTGTGTCGCCTGCTGGGATGATTTTGGTATTCGGGGGCTTGATGTGTCGTGTCAGTGGCTTCAACTACGATGCTCTCCTTCGGTAGGCTTTTGGTGCTCTGAAGCACGCATGCATGTGGCACCAGCTCCCGCGGATTCGATCATCAAACAGATACCTTTCCATTTGTCCTTTGTTGCTTTCCGCTCTATCGTCGAGAAACCTACATATACTCAAAGACTTCCGTGCTACGCTTATGGCTAGCCCTGAGCTATGCGGCCCCAATCCGCAATGGTCGGGGTTCCTCGGTAGGAGGTCCATTGAGTACGTACTAGCTACCCAGGGGCTCGACGCTCTCTCCTTACCGTCGAGTAACATTCGAATGGCCCGATAACTTCCGCGCTGTACTCATGACCAGCTCTGAGCTTCGTGGCCCCGGCCCCTTATGGTCAGGGTTCCTAGGAAGGAAGTTTATCGGATGTGTTTGTGTTACTTGACGGTTCGATGGCTCTCCCAAGTACCAAGTCAGCGCATCCCAGCCCGATGTAGTGGCTCGACCCCTCACCCTCCGGTTAGAGCACGGGTATCTCCTCTTGGGGTCGGCTATGGTCGGGTCCCGATACACGATGGCCAAGTGCAATGTCGAATTACTTTGGGGGTTAGATCTTCCAAGACCTTCTAAATCGCTTATGTCGCAAAGTAAATGACTACTACACTGAGGCTCGATCTGTAACTTGTCGGAGTCTGGTAAGAGATTCCTCCTGGACGCTACGGGCTAAGATCGCGATCCAAAGTACGGTAGTTGGATACAATGGGAATGGGTGAACTTAAACTTCACTCGTGATTTTCTAAAGCGCTCTCTCTCATTCCGTCTAAGAGTTCAAATTATGTTACAACAAAACGAAGTTTTTGGACTTTGGCCGTTCCTAATCTAATTTTTTCCATGATAGGGTTATTTACAAAGGCGCGTTAAAGGACCATCTTGTCGACTATCTTCTTGGCGGTTGGCACGACCTCAGCCTAGATGCTGTCGACATCTTTAGGCTCCATGCTAGTGAGCCACCCCCCGGTCGGGGTCGGGATATAAGCCTCCGGCAGTAGTCCCGACCAACTCACCGACCATCACTGGCCTCGGGGCTATGGCTTTACCGACTCGGGCAATGGCTTCTGGGCCACCCCCCGGTTGGGGTCGGGATTACTATAAGCGTCCGGGCAGTAGTCCCGACCAACTTGCCGACTGCCACTGGCCTCCGGGCTATGGCTTTACCGACTCCGGCGATGGCTTTCAGACCACCCTCGGTCGAGGTTGGAACTACCATAGGCCACCGGGCAGTAGTCCTGACCGATTCGCCGACCACCATCAGCCCCCAGGATATGGCCTCCTCAACTCAGCCGGTAGCCTTCGGGCTACAATGGAGGCAACTCAGGGACTGCCATATGCCTTTGGGCAATAGATCCATTGAAGTCAATAATCAGCACTAGACCCCAGGGTATGGTCAGATCGGGGGAGGAATAAAAAGCAATCCTGCATACTGGACCCTTGGCTTGGATGAACCATCCGACCCTAGGCTCGGGGGCTACACCTAGCAGGTGCACATAGGCGGTGCACCTGCTCGAGCACGAGCAACAAGATTTCGGGAACCTGCTCAAACCTTGTCGCAATGCCTTAGGGACCCACTGAAGAAGACGACGAAGAGGACCTTATATTCTAAGGATGGATGTCTCATTCCTCCTTAGGCTCGAGGGCTGCTATGGGGGGTGTTGTTGACGGTTAAGTAACAATTCTGATCATCACAGACCTCGAAAATAAAAGGGAATTAGCGTCCGCTACCGGCATTTAGGATTAGAATTAATAAAGTTCCACATGTCCTTGGACTTTAGTTACTTGTAGGAACATTTATCATATAATTGAAGCAAAGTCAAGCTTACGTGGCGAGGAAACACAACTCCAACCTATCGGCGATCGCCACGTCAGATTCCTACGGATCGGAGGGCCCACAAGTTGGGTGAAACCAACTTAGAATGGGACCTAACCACCAGGAACTGCCTTAAGGGCCCACATGTCAGAGATGAAAGAAAAGCAGTGGTGAAAGAAAGGCGGTGCTGCGGGTTCGGGCGAACCCTGGTCCGGCCGAACCACCCTTGAGCCTGTTGCCACCAACCATTGACGTGTCACCTCATGATTGGATGCAAAAGTTGGTTAAGTGGGTATGGCGGTTAACAACTGCCATAACAACCACCATTGGAGAACTATAAAAGGTGGAGGCTCACTTCACTTCAACACACACCACAAGAAGAAGATCCTACAAGTTCTATCTTAGTCATATAGGCTAGTGGAGTTAGGAAGTAGTTTAGAGTTCTTTTCAGTTCCCGAGTCGCCTTCAGAATCCGGGTAAGTCTTTAGTACTCTTCTTCCTTTGTATGACTTTAAACTTAATAAAGATTATATCTTCTAGTCCATATGAGTGTGGTACTCCTTATGCTTTAGTAGATAAGAGTTCCATTATTAGTTCAATTCATAGTCTCGTTGTGTTTAGACGAGTAACTCTATTGCCACGGACACAGTCCAATGAGCAATTAGGATGTAGGTTTGCTTCTATCTTATCACCGGGAGGTAGAAGTATTTATGGTAATGTAAGCATGGTGCTTAGATAATTTCATAGACATTGGTTCTGACAACTTTCCACGGGTGAGAGGTAGACGACAGGTGATGACAGCCCTGTCCAACCTTTGTATTCCTCCATGTTCGGATTTGGTGTAGGGAGAATTGAAAGAGATCGCTTCGTGGTGGCAGGCCGGGCCATTGGGCGGCGGTACCCCCATAGTGCCGGTAGCATAGAACTAGGTTTAGGCATAACTAGAACAATTAATTAAACTATGTACTCTGACTAGAATAACTATAGGAATCTGACTCTTAATACTACTCTCCACTTAGAACTAGTGTATTTTTATCTAGGACTCTTCTGTGTGTCACACTACCTTATACATATGATTACCTTACCCCTGCCTGGACTTAGGTATCTCATCTATAGCTTATGAATATCCATGGCATCTTAGTATTGTCTTCAAGACCATAATCTTCCTTTTGGATAAAATAAATAACGATACCCTTGGAATACTCCCTGGGTGAAATGCTACAACGATATATCCGTGCGCTTGTGGATTTATCTATGAACGTAAGAAATACCAACAAGCATTTCTGGCGCCGTTGTCGGGGAAGACAATGGTCTAGGAAGAAATAATATGTGCTTGGATATCCATATAGTTATATTGCCTTACCTTTGCTCTAGCAGGCTTATCTTGGTCTGTTTTCTCTTTTATGTGAAAACAGAGTAGTGGATGACTGGTTTCAACTTGTCAGATAATTACAATCCAAATCCAAAGGCCCTTGTGAGAAGTGTTAGAACTCGTGTTGTTCCTTCTCAAATTTCTCTCTCTGCAGTTAAACCAAAGGTCATGGCATCATCGGGATCAAAGACTCTCCATGATTTCTTGGCACCCTTAGCTGAAAATGTTCGTACTAGACCAACAATCAATAATAGGGAGGCCAATTTTGAGATCAAGACAGGTCTTATAACCATGGTGCAGGCCAATCCCTTCTGTGGGAATGCCAACGAGGATGCCAACGCACATCTCCAAACTTTCCTGGAGATCTGCAACAGTTTCACCATCAAGGGGTCGCACAAGATGCCTTCCAGCTCCGGTTGTTTCCATTGTCCCTCATTTGGAGAGAGAAGCAGTGGTTCTACGTGAACTAAAGTGCTGTGGACACCTAGGACAAGCGTTCTGATGCATTCCTCGTGAAGTTTTTCCCAATGGGCAAGACCAACGCTCTTCGTGGAAAAATTGAGTTTTCAGCAAGCATCAGACGACTCAAACCCAGAAGCATGGGAGAGGTTGTAGGAGTACATCCTGGCATGTCTTACCATGGTATGGATGATTGGCTACTTATCCAGAATTTCTACAACGGGCTGACTTCGGCGGCCCGTGATCATGTTGATGCTGCTGCGGGAGGAGCTTTGTTTTCATTAATGATCAAGAGTGCAACTGATTTAATTGAGAAGATGGTGTCCAACCAAGGATGGAGCAACGATCGTCTCCAGTCCAAGAAGCGCGCTATGCATACCGTCAAGGAGACGGATATGCTGGCCGCTAAATTAAACCTCTTGCTAAAGAAATTGGAGGACAAGGCTGAAGGAGTCTAGGCGGTGGACACTCGTATGACGTGCGAGAAGTGCGGAAACACTGGCCATTCGGCGAATAACTGCCTGAGACCAGAGCGAACATCTGCTACCTGAACAACAACGGCTATCTTCCACAAGGAGGTAACAATTCTTCTCATGCTTTCAATCCTAACCAACCCTCCTTGAAAGATCTTGTCTTAGACCAAGCTAAAATTAATGAGGACATTTCTAAGAAGCTAGCGGCCAATGACAAATCCTTATAAAGTATCAATGCTAAAATGGAAGGCTTTTCCTCTGCTATTAAGAACCAGCTAAGATTTAACAAAATGCTAAAAACTTAGTTAGCTCAGCTGGCTACTGCTATCCCTTCATCTGAGGCAAGGAAGATCCTGGGGCACCCCGAGGCTTCCCTTGGAAATGTGAGTGCGGTGACCACACAAGGGGGTAAAACCCCTCGTGATTCGCCATATCCTAACAATGCAGGGAAGGTAAAGGAGAAAGAGGGTGAGCCGTCCAATATTCAGAACCAAGTTCATGAGGGAACACCGACACCGGAGGAATTCCACGGTACTACATTATTGGTGTTCCCTCATCGCAACAGGAAGCCTACTGTGGACGAGCAGTTCGCTTGTTTTGATGAGGTCATTAGGAAGATCCACATCAACGTTCCTTTGATGGAAGCAATGCAAGTACCCACATACACTCGCTACCTCAAGGACATCCTCAACAACAAAAGATCGATGCCTACCGTGAAAGTTGTCAAACTTACAAAAGAGTGTAGCATTGCTATACTCAACCAGCTTCCTGAGAAGAAGAAGGATCCGAGGTGTCCCACGATCACCTGCTCGATCGGGACACAACAATTCGACCATGCCTTGTGCGACCTTGGGGCAAGCGTCAGCGTCATGCCCAAGGAGGTTTTCGACAGGCTGAACTACACCACGCTGGCATCAACACCGATGCGGTTGCAGCTGGCAGATTCGTCAGTCCGCTATCCGACGGGAATCCCAGAAGACATACCGGTGAAAATCTGAGGATGTTTCATTCCCGTGGATTTCGTTGTGCTCGACATGGATGTCGACAAGAGGATGCCGCTCATCTTGGGCGCCTGTTCCTCAGCACCGTGGATGCCCGCATTGATGTGGGAGCCAGAGAAATCTCACTCCACATTAATGGGAAGGAGGAGAAATTCAACTTTCAGCCAAGGGTGGAGCAATGTTCTATGGTCAAGATCAAGTATGAACCCAATACCAAGAACATTAAGGAGGTCGAAGTCAAGCCCCTGGAGATGGACAACCTGATTAAATTCATGAAGGATTTCTTGGAGAAGGAATCACCGTCTCCAAGGAGAATCAAGAAAGAAAGGCGAGCGGTGTCATTCCACCCATCGCCAAAGTCCAGAATTCCTTCTACCACACCGGACGAACAAAATAAAATCAAGAAGGTGTGGCAAGTGAAGTCGTCCGTGTCCGCTTCTCCAAAACCGGGCGATGCACAAGCTTAATTGAGCAGAGAAAGTCTGGCTCCTCGGACTTTAAACGAGGAGCCCTGGCCGACATGTATAATCGGTACGTATCACATTTTTTTTCAAAAGCATATTTACTTCCCTTAAATTTTGATTATTGCATAATCAAGCATGACATGTTTACTTCTCCTTTCATGCATAGGAAAATTAAAAACTTTGAAAATAGGATTTTTATACTAAAAAATTCTAGTGCTCATCATAGCAAACCTTTAGCCTGTGATTCCACTCATCAAACATACACTAGGCTGATTATTTTAGTGTGAGCAAGCATTGGATCCTTGTGGGGGCAAACCCCACCAACATGGTTCGGCCAAACCATCATGGAGGCCAATTGTGCTCAAACTTTTAGGTGTAGTGGATGATCATGTGGAGATAAGGAATCCAAAGTTTAGAGGAGAGAGGAGCACTTCTTGGTTCGGCCAAACCAAGGGAGAGCCCCGTCTATAAAAAGGAAAGGTGGGGAGGTTCCTCCCCTTGCACCAACTTGAGCTACCATAAGTGTGCCCTCAAATTCCCTTCTCCTCTCTAGAGTTCTTCCAATGTGTTCTACCTAAGTTCATCAAAAATATTTCCCTGAGTTTTGCATGCATTCGGAGTTACCTCCGTGGGTTGTCACGCAAGAACGATTTGTGGTGGCGACCATGCTCCACAAGAACGATTTGTGTGCTCTGTACTTTTCCGTTGCAGATGAAGAAAAGTGTCAAGCGGTTGTTCGGCGCAATGCACATGGGATCGGGATCGAGCTCTGGCCATTCAAGCTCAGCTCCGTCCCCCAGTCATGTGCATAGCCCGACAATGCAGGACAATCCACAAGCCGCTCCCTCGTGAGGAGAAGGAAGTCATCATGCTTCCTCTCTCATTCATGACAATGAGCTCGAATTGAAAGACGAGCGAGAAAGGCAGGCGTACGTCCTCCTCAAGGACCGAATATTCGCTCCTACGCGAGCATATGATCCGAAAGTGCTCAGTAAGACAGGTATGGACTCTAAGTTTCATCTTGTTTGGCAATCGATGGGATGGAAAAATTTTGCTCATGTGGAGGAAGAAAGTTCTCGCCTTCTGACCATCCAATCTCTATGCACTTCGAAAGAAATTGGAGGTGGTATTTCTTTTCGATTATTCGGGAGGGAATATTACTACACATGGAAAGAATTTAGTCTCTTGCTTGGTTTTGCTCATCAGTGTTTTGTTGAGTGGGAATCAAAATTGTCAAATTTTGATAAACATAGTTTTTGGCAAAGTATATCAGGTGAATCCTTTTGTACTAAGCCTAGAACTAATGATATTGGTAATCCTACTTTAGGACTGATGCATAAATGGTTAGCATTTACCTTTCTCCTAGAGAAGATGTCCGACCTGTTAGAATAGATGAGTTGATGATCTTGTATGACATGGTAAAAAAGATTAAAATCTCTCTTCTTAAGGCAATGATTAAACAATGGTTAGAACAATTTAGGATGATGGGGCCAAAACAATGCACTTTATTAATTACTCGCATTGCTCGTCATGTCGGAGCTTTGGGGAATGTGCAAATCTTGTTCATCACCAAGCCCCGTGAACTTATAGATGCTGAGTATTTAGTGAAGGGCCATACTTTGAAGCATGGTCCCGATGGATCCCTTGTTTTCTTCTTCCCCGAATATACAAATGAAATTCCGCTTCCTAACCCGGAATATCATTTGTATAAGTGTCGGGTGCTAACCATTGCTCTCCGTCCAAGAGAGATTGCCCGCAGGAGTAGTATTTCGGGCAGGATCACAAGGAGCAGTGTAGAAGAGTTGCTATGAAGGAAGAACTACAACCGTCTCCACAAGAAGTGCCGGAGCCAGGGTGGGTTCCAACTGGGTATGCATCTGGTTGGGACCAACCTCAACAATATTATGAGGCGGGAGGCTCTTCATGGCAGTCAGCTAGCTGTGCTCAATGGGCACATGGACCTGGCTGGCACCACAAACAAGCCACGGAGTCATCAAGCTCCAGTGGTTTGCCTCCATCATATGGTGTTCCACGTTCATTCTCGATACGAGGTTTTCGTAGCCAAGAATACGCGAAGATAACCGAACGACTGGGAACATTGGACATGAGGACTGCAGAGATGCAAGGTGAACTTCACCAACTTCATCAACATGTTCAAGGAACCCAGCAGTGGTAGGACCAAGCATATCAGTGGCAGCAGCAGACCGCTGATCAACTTCGGGAGATCAACTCCAATCTGCAGCAGAGCTAGTCTGACATGCTGGCATACTTTTGGTCGCAAGGGTTCAATCCCTATCGCGGTCCGTATGTAAAAGGACAAGCTTGGGGGAGGACCCCCACATGAGTTATCCCGTATCCTCTTTGTTTTATTTGTTTCTTGCTATTGCCTCTAAAAAAATAAAATCTAAAAAAAATCTGAAAATTAAAAATGCAAAAAAATATAATAATGTAGACATGCTTGGTAAGAATGTTAATTCCTCATCTTTGGATATGATGAATAGTTGCTTTGTTTTATTTCTCAAAGTTTTGAGTTTCTTGGCTTAGGTATGACACCATGAACTTGAAATCTTGTGGGTGGCAAGTGCATGATCTAAGTCTAAGTTGTTGTGAAATTTGAGATGGTAAGGGAAGAGTAACTATGATCATATTCCAAGTGAAACTAAAGTCCGGATTTTATTTTCAAAAGAATTCAAAAATGGTTGAGTTCCTCAAATGATGATACATTCCTACCAGAGCCATATGTCGATCATAAATGAATTATCCCCTACGTATGCTCCTTGTTATCAGTTTTAGTTTGATCAAGTAGCTAGACCCTTATTAGAATCTTTTCATGCTTTCGTGGTCTAAGTCTTGTGCATATCCACCATAAAAAATGCTCTCCCTCTACATTAGAGGTTTAGCCACAAAAATTTTCCATCCCATTCCATATGCCGACTTCTATCCCGAAAGTTCGCATCCACCGAATAAAGACTCCAAAGACTATTATGGCCTTCTATCCTCATATCCTTGCCAAAAGAGACATGAGCCAAGAAAAAAAGAGTGTACGCAAAAATATTCGAAAATTTCATGATGCTTACAAAAGGAGAAACATTTCTTCTTGAGCATGATGAATAAAAAAGGAAAAAAAGTGTGCTCGTGGCCATGATCTCCAAATAAAATAAGATAGGGAGGAGGACCATATAAAAGAGAGTCATTCATTTTCCTTTCTACCATACATATTTCCACCAAATAAATATGCACAAGCTTGGTCCTGATTGTATGATTAGTTTTCTACTAGGATATTCTTTTTCACTTTACAAAATAATTGATGCATGTATGCCTGATGATTTTCCCTACCTTGAGGTCCACAATAGCTTAGTAGAAGTAGGTGAAAAGAAGGCACAATGCCTTGGTAAGGAACTAAACATATTTGCGTGATACGAGAGATCATTCATCGAAAAACTCCGAAAGTGGAACAAGGAGTAGGATAAGTAGCACTCTTATCTACCGTTCTGTTTCTCAACCACCCAAGATAAAGTGAAGTCGAAGCTCCCATTTGGACTAATATAATATGGGTGATACTGCCATTGCCAACTTATTCAATTCAAGGTAGAATACTTGGTTGTAGGCATGGTACTTTAGAATAATAGAACATGGTAGCAACTCCTAATTCACCGAACCTATGTCTGGACTTTGCTCAAGGACGAGAAAAGGATAAGCTTGGGAGAGTTTGTTGACGATCGTTAAGTAACGATTCCGACCGTCACAGACCTCAAAAATAAAAGGAAATTAGCATCCACTACCGACATTTAGGAGTAGAATTAATAAAGTTCACATGTCCTTGGACTTTAGTTGCTTGTAGGAACATTTATCATATAATTGAAGCAAAGTCGAGCTCACGTGGCGAGGAAAGACAACTCCAACCTATCGGCGATCGTCATGTCAGATTCCCGCGGATCGGAGGGCCCACAAGTTGGGTGAAACCGACTTAGAATGGTACCAAACCACCGGCAACCGCCTTAAGGGCCCACATGTCAGAGGTGGAAGAAAGGCAGTGGCGAATGGCGGTGCTGGGGGTTCGGCCGAACCACCCTTGAGCCCGTTGCTGCCGACCTTTGACGTGTCACCTCGTGATTGCATGCCAAAGTCGGTTAAGAAGGTATGGCAGTTAACAACTGCCATAACAACCGCCATTGGAGCACTATAAAAGGAGGAGGCTCACTTCACTTCAACACACACCACAAGAATAAGATCCTACAAGTTCTATCTTAGTCATATAGGCTAGTGGAGTTAGGAAGTAGTTTAGAGTTCTTTTCGGTTCCCGAGTCGCCTTCGGAAATTCAGGTATGTCTTTAGTAGTCTTCTTCCTTTGTACGACTTTGATATTAATAAAGATTATATCTTCTAGTCGATATGAGTGTGGTACTTCTTATGCTTAAGTAGATAAGAGTTTCATTATTAGTTTAATTCAAAGTCTTGTTATGTTTAGATGAGTAACTCTATTGCCACGGACACAGTCCAATGAGCAATTAAAATGTAGGTTTGCTTCTATCTTATCCCCGGGAGGTAGAAGTATTTATGGTAATGTAAGCATGGTGCTTAGATTATTTCATAGACATTGGTTATGACCACTTCCCACGGGTGAGAGGTAGACGACAGGTGGTGACAGAACTGTCCGTCCTTTGTATTCCTCCATGTTCGGATTTGGTGTAGGGCAGACGGTAAGAGATTGCTTCGTGGTGGTAGGCCGACCACTGGGCGACGGTACCCCCGTAGTCCTGGGAGCATAGAACTGGGTTTAGGCATAACTAGTATAATTAATTAAACTATGTACTCTGACTAGACGAACTATAGGAATCTGACTCTAAATACTACTCTTCACTCAGCACTAGTGTATTATTTAACTAGGACTCTTCTGTGTGTGTCGCACTGCCTTATACATATGATTGCCTTACCCCTGTCTGCACTTAGGTATCTCGTCTATATCTTATGAATATCCATGGCATCTTAGTATTGTCTTCAAGACCATAGTCTTTCTTTTGGATAAAATAAATAACGATACCCTTGGAATACTCCCTAGGTGAAATGCTACAACAGTATATCCGTGCGCTAACGGATTTATCTGTGAACGTAAGAAATACCAACAAGCATTTCTGGCACCGTTGCCGGGGAAGACAATGGTCTAGGAAGAAATAATATGTGCTTGGATATCCATATAGTTATATTTGCCTTACCTTTGCTCTAGCAGGCTTATCTTGGTCTGTTTTCTCTATTTTCAACTTGCCAGATAATTACAATCCAAATCCAGAGACCCTTGTGACAAGAGTTCGACCTCGTGTCGTTCCTCCTCAAATTTTCCTCTCTGCAGTTAAACCAAAGGTTGTGGCAATGTTGGGATCAAAGACTCTCCGTGATTTCTCGGCACCCTCAGCTTAAAATGTCTGTACTGGACCAACAATCAACACTGGGGAGGCCAATTTTGAGACCAAGACGGGTCTTATAACCATGGTGCAGGCCAATCCCTTCTGTGGGAAGGCCAACGAGGATGCCAACACACATCTCCAAACTTTCTTGGAGATCTGCAATAGTTTCACCATCAAGGGAGTCACACATCCAACTTCGGCTGTTTCCATTCACCCTCATTTGGAGAGTGAAGCAGTTTTTCTATGCGAACCAAAGTGCTGTGGACACCTGGGACAAGTGTTCTAATGCGTTCCTCGTGAAGTTTTTCCCGATAGGCAAGACCAACACTCTTCATGGAAAAATTTTGAGTTTTCAGCTAGCATCAGACGAGTCAATCCCAGAAGCATGGGAGAGGTTCCAGGAGTACATCCTGGCATGTCCTTGAGCTATAAAACGGTGGGCAGGGTGAGGGGGGACAGAGAAGAGAGAGATTTGATTCCTTGGTTTTCCAGCTTCCTCATTCTCTGTTCTTGGTCAGCTTGCTCTAAGCCCCAAGAAGTCAGACTTGTAATCTCAGTTCATCATCCACCCCAACAAAGAACACTGGACGTAGGCCTATTATCCTTCAGGAGGGCTGAACCAGTATAAATCTTGTGTCTCTTGTCTTCTTGACTTGTCTTAGTGACTCGAGTCGACCATCGGATCCAGATGAGAGGCGCCTCCTGACCACTCTCACTCACCTCCTTGGGCACCTCCGTTGGAGGACTGCCGACCTACCCATCGACACCAGTAAACTCACTAGTAGCTAATCAAACACGATGGATCTCAGGCACAATTTGAGAATGAATTTTTGCTCAACCAACATCTCCCGATCTATGTAAGCATCTGTATCATATGTTCCAGCAAAGGGAGGTACTGAAAATTTAACTTTGGAGTATTTATCATTGTTACCTCGTGCGTGGTGATTACCATGACCATGCTTGCCTCCACGGTTGCCGGTGTGGTTCTGATTATGGTTTGGACGGCCTGCATCGACGTCAAAGTCATTATCATTTTCGGCATCATCGAAGAGATTGTCGTCATCATTTTCACCAACGTTCTCATCCTCATCATGCATTTGTGGTCGCTACTGTGCTAGTTGTGCCTCCATGTTTCTAATGGGAACGGTAATGGTAGTGAGGGACAACTCGAACTGCTCCTATAGCCTCTCAATTGATTGAGCCAACTCGCGTTGAAAAGCAATGAGATCCGCTTGTGAGACACACTCGTTGAAGTTTGATGGAGGAGTACCGCATTGTCTACCATGTCAACAGGAAGAGAAACAAGCAAAGCAAAAGAAAAATCCTATGCAATGCCACTAGGTGTAGTGGTGGTGTGTGGAACGTGAGGTGGATGCAACTCGTCAAGCATCTTACCCATGCTTGCAAGTGTTCTTAGCACGCTACAATGGGGAACCAGCCTGCAAAGTGAAGAACCAAGTGGAGCGTGGGGAATTGCAAAGTGCTTATCCTGTCCTGACCAAGAGAAAAGTGGAGCTCGGCAAGCAATGTGAGTAGCAAGGGTTACCGATAATAAAAATAGTTTAGCAAAGCTCAATAAGTGTTCATAGTACTTGGCACAGTTGCTGGCCTAAACGCACCCACAGTGAAGTCCAAGGAGGTGGAAGAAACTAAAGGGGGGGGAGAACACAGGTGTGACAAAAACAGGGGATACTTGGCTTTTGCTGTTATGTTCTTTTTTCTTTTTTTCTTTTTTTACAACTTGGTCAGCCAAAGGCTAAATAAGAAGGGCAACAAAAATAGTAATAGTGGGGAAAAAGAAAAAAGGCAGGACTCAAGAATCAGCGAGGCGATCAAATAAGGGGAACAAAGGCGCAAAACTTGTGGGGCGATTTTAGGGCAGAAAGAAGTCGAATTTGGGAAATCTAAATTTTTCCAGACCCGACAAAGTTGGAGGATGGTCCAATCATAGACGTCACCCAACCTCGTTCCATCATTGATGAGGATTATCTTGTGCAAGGGCATACTTAGAAACATGCTCCAAATGTATCTCTCATGTTTTTGTTCCACGGATATACGAATGAAATTCCATTACCTAACTCGGCATTTTAGTTGTATAATTATCAGGTGCTGACCATTCCTCTCGTACCATGGAGGCAACTCATAGGAGCAATGTTTTTGGTAGGACAACTCAGAGCCTGTATAGGAATGTCGCTACGAAGCAGCCACAGTACCTGTTCACGGAGTAGGCGGATGGAGCCAGCCCGGGTATACAACGAGCTAGGACCAACCATTGCCAACATATGAAGCAGGAGGCTCAGCGTGCCCAAGTGTGAGTAGTGGCGTGGCCAAGACGATATTCCTAGTATAGAACACTCCTCCAGCTCCAATGGGATGCCCCCACATTCCAGTGCATGTCACTCTTTCTCATATCGAAGTTTTTGTGACTTCGGACGAGGATGTGCGGACATCACCCGATAGCTTGGATAGCTTGATCTCGGGACCAATGAGATGCACAATATGCTAAACCAGCATGTCCAGGAGACCCACACATGGCAGCAGCATGCAGATGGACAATTGGCGAACATTAACGCCACCATGCAGCGAAGTCAGGCTGACATGTTGGCCTACTTCCGGTCGTAGGGATTCAATCCCCATCAAGCACCGTGAGCAAGAAGCTAGCCTGGGGGAGTGCCTCCCCTACTAAGGTAACTTGTATCTTTAATTTCATTGCATTTGCATCTTAAAAAAGAAAATGATAAAAATTTGCAAAACATAAAAATATCAAAAATATTTGCTTTCTATATACGCGGTAAGAATGGTATAGTTTTCCTATGTTGAAATGATGAATAGTTGCTTTGTTCTTATTTTCCTCTGGTGCTTAGTTTACAGCTTAGTCTTGACCTCAGTTTTTGAGTTTGTGGTAAAAAATCTTTGCCTTGAACTTGAAACTTGTGGGTTGCATATGCATGATCTAACTCTTGGTTGTGGTGATCTTACTTCTAAGAGATGCTTGAATTCCGGAGTCTTTGTTTCTTCAAAGCATACAAATTTATAAGTTTCTCAATGAGGGTAAATTCCTACCAAGGCCATATGATGTTCACATTGCAAAATGTTTATACATATGCTGCCTGTTGTTGCATTGAGCTTTATCAAAATGTTATGACCCTTGTGAGATTCTTTTCATGATTTCTTGATCAAGATATCACACACACGCACCCACCATATATGCTTGACCTCTACACTTGAGGTTAGCAAAAACATGACATACACCTACCATGACATACATCATGTCATGCAACATTTCCATCCACCAAATAAATACTCCATCATGTCATGCAAAATGTCTCTCCTAGTAGTTTGCAATAAGAGATGGCTAAAAAAAGGAGATGGAAGGTAGAAAATATTCTCATTTATCATGAGAAGAAAAAATTAGAAAAGAGAGAAAATGAGTGTTTGCTCACCATTGTTCTTGAGCAATCATAAGAAAAAATTGTTAGAAGATAAAATAGCCATATCTCAAATTACGAATAAAAGAGAGTCTATGACAAAGGAGTACCAAATACAATCTTTCACTGTATAGCCACACACTTTGCATATCTTGATCAGATTGTTTGATTTGTTTTCTCCTTGGATCATCCTTTTGATTTTGCAATAAATGTGATACAAGTACTGCCACATCTTTTATCCTCACCTTGAGCTCCACATATAAACCTTTTAGAGGTAGGATGATAAAAGATACATCACTATGCCTTGGTGAGGAATTATACACATTTGAGGAACTTTGCTTTTATTTGCAAAAATTCTTGAAAACGTTCAGAAGGAAACATAAACAAAGAGTAAGTGATTGATGTTCTATGATCCGTGCTGTCTCTCAACCACCCAAGATGAGGAGAATCTAAATGCCTATTGCTAACTTATTCAAATTCTAGGTAGAAGGATATGTTGTACGCATAGTACTCTTGTGAAATAAAACATGGTAGCAACTCCTGATCAACAACCTACGTTTTATCCTTATTCAGGACTAGCAAAGGTTTAGCTGGGGGTGTTGTTGGCGGTCGTTAAGTACTAATTTTAACACCAACTATCATAATAAATAAAGGGAGAACTAGCATTTCTTGCACATATATCTATAATAAATAATGTAGTTCAACTCTACTCGGAGAACTATCATGTATGCAGAGAATTAACACCAAAGTGAAGGAAATATGAGCCAGCATGCAAAGAAACACACTCCGAACGAATCACGTGCGATCACACAGATTGATGGATGCACAAGTCAGATCAAACTGACCCAAAGTGGGGCCAAACACCCGAGAACCGCCTTAGGGGCCCACATGTCCTCCGCTAAAGAAAGGCAGTTGTGGGAGGTGGGGCCAGGGGTTCGTGGTTCGGCCAAACCGCCATCAGAGCCTCTCATCTCCACCCTCCCCGTGTTGCTTCCTGGTGGCTCCACGTGTTACTGACCTCCCTTACCGTCATAAGCAGCCTAGTTAAGAAGATCATTCCCTCACTTGCAACACACACCTCAAGGAGGTATTCTCTATACTCTACATTGTATTCTTTATAGTATTAGTGAAAATAGGCTGAGTATCTTCGGTCTCATAGTCTTCTCGGAGATTCTGGTATGTCTTTAGTACTTTACTCTTTTTGCAAGATTATAGTTGAATTAATAGAATTATCTTATCTAAATTCTTGTGTTCATAATTCATATATTGCTTTAGTAATTGTTGGTATTTTTTGTGATCACAGATTAATCCGCAAGCGCACGAAATACCAATGTAACACTTCACCCGGGAGTATTCCAAGGTATTGAATTGACAGGGAATGTGTGTGCATTATCTAATACATACCTGAACGTGGAGGATTACGAAGGACGGATAGGGCTGCCACCACCTACCGCCTACCTCTACAACCCGTGAGTACGCGGTAAACAAAGGTAAACCCTGGCCTAGACACCACGTCTACGCTATTGATTACTACTCAAAGTCTTGGCCAATAACTTCCGTCTTCATCAGGAGTCTTAGACTAGAGCACCCATGAATGGACGATGATCTCGTAAGTAAATGAAGTAAAATGCCTAGTCAACGGAAAGGAATTCAGCCATAGGAAATCACAAACACTTTCTCAATTGAACAAGCATCAGTTGATGTACAAGGTCGGAGGTTGGTGCCGAGATACCCGGCACTCTTTCGGACTTCCCCTCACTCTCTTCCCTACTTTCTAAGCACTAGAGAGCTAGGACTTCGCCTTTGGAATGAAGCTTTGATCTACTTGTGTGTTGTGTGTTGAGTGAAGTGAGGCTCCCTCCTTTTATAGCCTTCAAATGGCAGTTGATAGGTCGGTTTCTTCCTGCTAAACGTGCATAACCGCCATTGGGGAGTCATTAGGAGTGTCCATGTGGAAGGTGGAGATGAGAGGGGCCAAGGCTGGAGTTCAGCCGAACTAGGGTTCGGCGGAACCATGGGCCCCACCTCTGTCTACCGCCTTTCACCAGAGGCTTCCAGGTGGGCCCCTAATGCGGTTGAGGGTTGTTTGGTCCCACTTTAAGTCGGTTTAAGCCAACTTGTGGGCCTCCCAATCCATGGAATGCTGAAATGACGAGTGTCGGTATGTCAGAGTTGTGTTTCTTCGCCACGTAGGTGTGATTTTTCTCCATTTCAGTGTATTAATCGCCTGCATATAAATATTCACCAATACTTGTGGAACAGATTAGTAAATAACCCTACTGCTATGTTGATGTTCATCTTTTATCCATTTTATGCAGGGATTGATGGTCGGATCTTTGTATTGAAGGACCATCAACAACACTCCCACACTTATCCTTTACTCGTTCCTAAGTAAAGCTCATGGATATCAAATAGAGTGTGGACTTCCTGTATAAAGCAAACACACAATGTATTCCAAGCCATACCTATATCTGTGAACTTTTGAAGTGTCTACCATGTCATCTTGGGAGATTGAAGAATGGAATGGCCTTGAATCGAATCACCTCTACTTCTTCTCATAAATTACCTTGGGGTTTTCCTTATGCTCATAAAAAACATAACTTTACTTTTACTCCTCAATTAATTCTCTCATATCGCTCAATGTGTTTGACTCCTTGCCAAGGCTTGGATGTTGCCTATTCTTATCCTACCTTTCTATGGTTGGGTAAAGACAAGTCAGGATCGGATTGGATTAGCGTTAAGAACCTAGCCCATGCTGAACCTATGGTTTCCTTCTCATTCTGCTAAAAGCTAGGAACTTCTACTCGCAGAGACGTGATGTGGGATAGTGGAAAGAAAGTGAGACAAAATCTATCTCTAAGTTTCTCCCACCCACCGTTCGCATTCTCCATGGTGAGAGTGTACCATTGCTTCGCCCTTTTGGTAAGAGAAAAGGAAAACAATTTCCACTTTAAAGTTTCTTGCGTCATGCCTGGAATCATCAAGCATGAGCATAGTTGCTTGAACTCTCGCAGATGTGGTATGGATTTTCATTGTCACGTCCAGAGAAGGATTGCTCCCGAAACATGGCTATAGAACTAGGGCAGAGTTCATAGCCAGATGAAATAAATGGCCTAGAAGGTGATGGTGGCTCAAAGAACTTGCCCTTCGGAGTGCATAGGCTGTGGATAGATTGCTCCATAATCTAAAAAGAAAAAAAAGATACGAGGATGACCTAGGCTCTAAGATAAAGCAGCAACCGTTCCTCGGCAACGGCGCCAGAAATGCTTGTTTGTATTTTTTACGATCACAAATTAATCCGCAAGTGCACAAAATACTGTTGTAGCACTTCACCCGGGAGTATTCCAAGGTATCAATTTTACATGGAACATGTGTGGACTATCTAAGGGTCAGATTCATCCAAGGACACCAAGAATTTATAGGACAGGATATAGAGTGGATTTCTATGGTTGAGGCTCTAGATAAAGGGTAATCACATTACTCTACTTACTTACTTTAGGCACCGGCTTACACTCGGTCTGCTGAGTGACTCCGGCCTAAAGCTCTACGACGTACCTGAATGTGGAGGATTACAAAGGACAGATAGTGCTATCACTACCTACCGTCTATCTCTACAACCCATGGAGTACACGGCACACAAAGGTACACCCCAACCTACACACCACATTTACGCTATTGATTGCTACTCTAGTCTTGGCCAAGAACTCCCATCTTCATCAGGGGTCTTAGACTAGAGCACCCATGAATGAACGATGATCTCATAAGTAAATGAAGTAAAGTAATTACTCAACGGAAAGGAATGAAACAATAGAAAATCACGAACACTTACTTGATTGAATAAGCATCCATTTAGGTACAAGATCGGAGGTCGGTGCCGAGATACTTGGCACTCCTCCGGACTACCCCTCACTCTCTACCCTACTTTATAAGCACTAGAGAACTAGGGCTACGCCTTTGGAATGAAGCTTTGATCTTCTTGTGTTGTGTGTTGAGAGTGAAGTGAGCTCCTCCTTTTATAGCCTTCAAATGGTGGTTGATAGGTCGGTTTCTCCCCGCTAAATGCATAACTACCATTAGGGATGGATGAGGAGTTGCCACATGGAAGGTGGAGATGAGGAGGGCCAGGGCTGGTTCGACCGAACCCTAGCCACTGCCTCTCTCCACCGCCTCTCTAGTGGATGACAGGTGGGCCTCTTAGTCTGTTTCTATGTGTTTGGCCCCATTTTGAGTCAGTTTCAGCTCACTTGTGGGCTCTCCAATCCATCGAATGCTAATGTGGCGAGTGTCGATTGGTCGGAGTTGTGTTTCTTCGCCACGTAAGCATGCTTTTGCTCAATTTTAGTGTATTAATCACCTGCATACAAATATTCATCAACACTTGTGGAACGGATTAGTAAATAACCCTACCGCTATGTTATCTTCATATTTTATCCGTTTTATGCAGAGATTGACGATCATATTTTAGTATTTAAGGACCGTCAACAGTCTTCTGAATTGGCCCCTGCTGAGTCATGCTGAAGTATTCCAAGCACAATTTCTAGAATTCTTGCATTTTCTGCCCCAATTGTGTTTTTTTTCATTTGTCAACTTGTCCACCGAGACTGAGATTATATCTTCTTCCTTGTGTTCCGACATGATGAAAGTCTTGGTCCCACCAGGCGTGCGAAAAGCATGTTGACGAGTAATTCATCGATTCACACGAAGGTCTGGGAGTTCTGCTTATCTCCAGTGTAGGTCCTATCAATTGAGTTCAAGGCATGCTAGTTAGTTTGATGAAGCAACTAACAAGATATAGATGCAAAGATTAGATCTTGGGGTCAATCGGCCTCAGGGCCGATATAGTATCGTGTGCCCAGCCAATGCCAATAGAATTTCAGATCGATCGACTTTAACCGATGGAATTTAGATATAAGAACAAGACAACATTGTCGAAACATACATGTAATATATTTGCAAATCTTCTAACATTATTACAACCAATATTGATAAATCAGACCTAACCGAGACAGTATAAGATTGAGAGTAATAAACAGAGTCTTAGGCAAATAAATGAATATATATATACACATATACATATATATACATACAAATACATATATACATATACATATATATGTATATATATATGGATATAGGCTGATGTGCTAAAAAATTAAAGCTGATCAATGCTCTATATGATAGTAAATAAACTAGCATTAGTTATAACAAATTAAAATATAATCACGTAATTACTGACTGCAAACCTGATAGATCGAACCTAATCAAGATAATATAAGATTGAAGCTAGTAAGTATAGCAACTAGCAATTATACCAAACTTTGTGAACAAGCTGATATACCAATTTAAATAATGATACCTTACCGGCCGAAACTCTGGTAAAACAATGAATAACATTTATCGGCGTGAGTAAATCTAACCAACAAATTATAAACTAGAACATTATACTTAACCAAGACAGTTTAAGATTAATAATAAGCTAGGTAGATTAGACTAACCGATTAATGCTTTCTAAAGTGATCGATATATTAGATCTAACTAAGAAAGCAAAAGCAATCAAGGAAACAGTCGATACATTAGATAGGCAACATGAGTAAAAGATTAATTAGTATATCAAACTTAACCAAGGAAGTACTAATTCCGTCGATACAAGTGAAGTTGACAAGACTTACTTTCTTGCCGAAGATCGAACTTAATCGATGTAGCCCAAATTCAAAAACAAGAATCCGTCAAAACTAAAACTAGGATGGTGATGTGTCGGAAGTTGTATATTGCACTGCAGTTTTATATAAAAGATCTCAGACATACAATTTATATCCTCAGGTAGATAATGGTCTGACATAGACATGACTCAATCAGCTACATTATAGGGAAAAGGAAACTAACCGAGTCTGGTTGAAACATGACCCCATCGGCTCAGGATTCTATCTATATAAAGAGAAACTACGACAAATCTTCCTTATTACGGAAGCTAATACAAAAATCAACTCTAACTCTTCTATCCACCTGATACACTTTTCATCCTCAACAACTAAAATCACACCGTCAATTCCTCCTTTGATTTAGTAAAAATTGCCAAATTTTGCCATTAACACCGGTGGCACCGCATCTCCTGCTTCGAGTCAGTGGCGAGGTAGGCCTGTACCAGCTAGCTCCCCTCCTTCCTCCCCAATGGTGTCAACTTGTTCTCCTCCACCTCACGAGCGACAGACCCACCGGGAAGGGCTAGATTGGTCAGATGCCGACCGAGGTGTCATTGGTCAGAGGATGAGGGCAAGGGTAGTGTCGGCGTTTAGAAGGAAGGCACAAGGGGGCAACGTGACCCAAGAGAATGGAGGAGCAGATGGCTTGGTGGTGGTTGACCCCAAGAGAGGACGATGAGGTCGGAAGCAGCGGTGTCTATCGGGCGGACGACACGCCTGCGTGGCTACATCAGAGCCTAGGATGCAAATGAGGTTAGAGCCCGAAGAGGAAGCCACCAGGGATGGATGGGTCAGTTCATTCCCAGACATGTTTTGTTCTTCCTCATGCTCCTCCCTTTTGTCCTGTGCTTACCCATGAAAATGTGAGCATGTGGATGACGATGGAGAAGAAGTGGCTACTCCTGTTCTCTGCCTCGCTCCCGTAGCAGGTGTTGGCATGAAAAGGGGTTAGGAGGAAGCCACGACAGGTCGGGGTCAGGTGCAAAAATCAGAGTAATGGTAAGGCCGCACCGCCTCTAACACGACCACACGAACCCGTCGCCAATCCTCAACCAGCTGCTCCCTTCTTTCCAATGAGGTGTCGCTGCGCTATCCTTCGGAACACTGGACCTAGTCCCTCGCCACTGAATCTACGGCTGGACGACCTCTAACCACCATGGCTCGAGGTTTCATGCGCATCGGCCCATGCGCCTCCTTTTGATCTGGCGGCTATTAATGGTCGTTAAGTACCAATCTTGACCATCAATTACCTCAATCTTACACGCATTTTAGTTACTGTCACGCCCAGAAATTCAGACCCAAATTTCCGAAGCTATATGTGTATTAAAATCCCTGTCTAGGACCAGCCAGGGTACACATACGACAATTGTTGATATTACAGTTCCACGTCTTAGAAACAATACAAAAAGATTACAAAAGAGCAGCAGAAAAAGAAAAAAGGACTAAGCCTAAGCTTGACGCTGGCCACGGGCTTCGACCACTCCACAGGCAGCTTCCATAGTATAGGACAAAGCCTACTCCACTTCGTCTCTATCTTCAACCTCTAGCTCGGGTTCTGGTGGAGGGGCAAGGATGAGTACTTCCACGAACTCAGCAAGTCACACCGAAAGAGGAGAAGTATGAATGCAGGGAAGACAAGAGTTTGGCTAGGGTTTGCTTTTGCGCAAATAACAAGGGGTTTTCCAAACAATACAGATTATTGAACACAGTGAAAACAACAGTAAATTGAGTAATTAAAGCATTTTGAAACCAACACTGTCCAACGTTATCTCCACGTTGCGACAGGCCCAAACCATCCACCTATACTAGTCATGTTCCAATAGTTTAGGGTGTAAAAGTGTGAGACTAATCACAGAGAGATTGGTCGATCGCCCCATTACCGCGGGCACGGCTATTCGAATAGATTTACTCTGATCAGAGGTGTACAACTGTACCCACAAGACACAGCCCCACAACATGGTCTCCCGTGCGCCGGAATACCACCGTGGTACCCCGGAAAGGGAACTATGATAGGACCTTTCGTATAACCCCCCACTAACCAAGCGAACCCCACCAAGGTTTCGCCCCCACTCCCGGACCCTGGGAGTGGGCAGCCCCCCCTGAGTGCCTCGGTGAATCCGGCACCCCAGCAACCCTTATACCGGGGCCGACTGAAACTCCATCCTCCGAAAAGAAGTCCAGGAGAGATAAATTAAGTGAGAATGACCCATTTAGTGAGCTAGTGAAACTACGCCAGGTGAAGCATAACCTAGTCCTGAATCTAATCACATTATTTTCCCAGGTTTTATCAAAGGGTTTGGGGTGAAAAACCTATGGCATAAACTAAGCATAAGGTGTATTATTTCCCATGAAATGGCAATATAAAATACATGTAATTTCATAGAATAAAACATTTGTTTTAGTAAAATGGGAGCAATATGATCAATAATGTGGTATGACTTGCCTTGCTCTTCAGCTTGGGGGACTTCCGCGACGACTTCAAAGTAAACCGGGACGGAGGGACTACCGGGATCTACACGACAAACAAGCACTTCAAAAAACAGGCTAAAAAGCTACAAAAACAGGGAACAAAACCATTTTTAATTGACTCTTGGTATTTTTATGAATTTAATAAAATTTGAATGGGCTAAAACGGAGGTCGGATTGAAAAGATATGATTTTTAGAAGTTTTTGGGTTTTTCACTAAAACAGAAAAATCCTTAATAATTTATTGCACAATAAATCCCAAAATTGCGTCAGCGCTAGGGCTGACGTCAGCGATGGCGTCACTGGCCGCGGGAGCACCGGTCCACGGTGGACCGGGTCCACGGGCCGAGAGAGAGCAGTGCACCACGTGGCGCACACGTGGCGCCGACGCGGCAGCCACGCGGCGTGCCACGCGGGCAAGCGGGGGCTGACGGCCCTGATCTGCCGAGGGAGATCGGACGGCCGAGAGAGGGGCGCGGGCGGCACGGACGGCCAGCGATGGCGCACGGCGGCCGGAGATCGACCGACGCCATTCGGGCGGCGGGGGGGCGGCGAGAATGTCACGGCTCACGCGTGGGCGGAGCCGTGCGCACTCGGGAGCGGTGGCACGCGTTCGGTCGAGAGGGGAAAAGGGAGGGGCGCTCACCGCAGTTCGCCGGAGGTGGAGGGGACGACGGTATGGACAGTGAAGGAGACGGCGGAAGCACTCGGGGAGGGGTGGCTGAAGTGGCACGGGCACCGGCGACGAGGAGGGAGGAGTCGGCGGAGCTCGGAACGTCTCGGAGCAGCGGAAAAACAAGGCCGAAGCTCGGGGACGAGGTCTGAAGCGAAGGCGCACGGTATGGGGGCAGACGGGCGCGAGAGAGTCTTTGGTGAGAGCGTGGGGAGCTTGGGGAGGATGGGGGCCGGCTTTTAAAGGGGACGAGGAGGTCGGTGGTGGCCGGGATAAGGGAGAATTGATCGCCGAAGCAATTTTTGGGCGAATAATGGCCGGCGGTTAAATCCGGTCATTAAGGGGCGCGGGCGCGGCGGCCGGGGCGATTGAAGGCGGCAGGAGAGGTGGGGGAGTTAGGGCGGTGCCTTTAGGGTGCGCGGGAAAAAGGGCGGCTGGGATCCGCATGGGCAAAGGCGGCGGGGTGGCCGGAGGTAGGGGACGGGGCTGACAGGTGGGCCCCACCTGCCAGTGTCCCGGGGAGAAGGGGGAGGCGAACTGGACTTAAACGCAGCGCAAGTGTTAAACGGGCTACGACCTTCGGCTGGCCCACGAGAGAGAGGAGAGAGAGCGGCGCATGGGAGGGATCGGTGGGTCATCGGCTGATCGGTGGCCGTCGGGCGCCCGCGGGAGAGGATGGGCCGTCGGCTCGGGCCGGTGGCCACGACCGAAAAGAGCGGGAAACGACGGAGGAGAGAGAAACTGATTTTCCCGGGATTTATTAATTCCAATTTTGATTTTAATTGGTTAAAAATTATTTCTAGTGCTCTTAAAATTCCACTAAAAATTCGTTAGTGTATTTTGACATGTAGAATTTAGGAAAAATCCTACCATGCCCTTTCCATTCAGCGTTTGGCTTTTAAAATTATTTATTCTCTCTAGTTAATTCCAACAATTTTTCTTTTACGATTTTTCTTTTGGATTTTTAAAAGGGGAAAACACCTCAGGGTGTTACAAACCTACCCCCCTTAAACGAAATCTCGACCCCGAGATTCGGAGGTACTGGCAAATAGATAGGGATGAGCGGCCTTTAGCTCATCTTTCCTCTCCCAGGTTGCTTCTTCTTCGGAGTGATGAGTCCATTGAACTCGGCAAAACCTGATAACCTTGTTCCGGGTCCTCCGTTCACTGGTTTCGAGTATCCGTGCTGGTTTCTCCTCATAAGTGAGATCTTCCTGGATTTCGACCAGATCTGGGACTGGCTTGTTCTTCTGGAACTCTCAGACACTTTTTGAGTTGGGAGACGTGGAAAACGTCATGGATTCCTGCCATGGTGGGTGGCAGTTCGAGTTGGTATGCCACTTCACCTCGTCGCTCTTGAATTCGATATGGTCTCACATAGCATGGTGCCAACTTGCCTTTGGTTTGGAATCGGTGCACTCCCTGAAGTGGGGTGACACGAAGATATACATAGTCTCCGACTTTGAATACTAGCTCTCTGCGGCGGTTGTCTGCATAACTCTCTTGACGAGACTGTGCAACTTTCAGCCTTTCTCTTATGATTCTGACTTTCGCTTTGGCATCACTTAACACTTCAGTCCCGAATAACTAACGTTCGCCGGTCTGATCCCAGAAAAGCGGGGTTCGACACTTTCGTCCATAAAGTGCTTCGAAAGGTGCCATCTGTAAACTGGCCACATAACTGTTGTTATAAGAGAACTCTGCATAGGGCAGGCTCTTATCCCAAGCTCCTCCGAAATCTAGAGCACAAGCTCGCAGCATGTCTTCCAAAACCTGGTTTACACGCTCCGTCTGACCATCGGTTTGTGGGTGATAAGCCGTGCTAAAATTCAACCGGGTGCCAAGTTCCTCTTGTAGTGTTTGCCAAAACTTGGAGGTGAACTGACTACCACGATCAGATACTATCTTCTTGGGTACACCATGAAGACACACAATCCTTGCAAGGTACAATTCTGCTAACCTTCTGCCCGTATAGGTGGTAAGCACTGGGATAAAATGAGCCACTTTTGTGAGGCGGTCGATTATAACCCAGATAGAATCGTGTCCTGATGATGTCTGGGGTAAACCGATGATGAAATCCATCCCGATTTCCTCCCATTTCCATTCTAGGATTTGAAGTGGCTGTAATAATCCAGCAGGCCTCTGATGTTCTGCCTTTACTCGTTGGCATACATCGCATAGTGCCACGAACTCTGCTATTTCTCTTTTCATGCTAACCCACGAGAACTTCTCCTTAAGATCCTGGTACATTTTGGTACTTCCCAGATGGATAGAGTACTGACTCTGATGTGCTTCAGTAAGGATTAACTTTCTCAATTCCTTATCTTCTGGCACACATATCCTCTTGCCCATCCATATGGTTCCGTGTTCATCTTCCGTGAAGTCACGAGCTTTTCCCACTCTTAAGCTCAGCTATGTCCGGATCCGAGGCTTCAGCTATGCGAATTTGATCTAAGAGTGTGGGTTGGGCCTCAAGAGCGGCCACAAATCCGGGTTCAACCATTCCCAGGTTTAGGCGCTCTAGATCTCGTAGTAACTGTTCACCTCTCCCTTCTATGTGAATAGAGTTGCAGTAACTCTTTCGGCTCAGGGCATCAGCTACCACGTTAGCTTTGCTGGGATGGTAGTGTATACTGAGATCATAATCCTTGATCAACTCCAACCACCGTCACTGACGGAGGTTCAAATCCGGTTGGGTGAAGATGTATTTCAGGCACTTATGATCCGTACATATTTCACAGCGATTACCGACGAGGTAATGTCGCCATATTTTCAAAGCATGAACTACTGCTGCTAGTTCCAAGTCATGTGTTGGGTAATTAGACTCATGAGGTCTCAACTGGCGGGAAGCATACGCGACCACCTTTCCATCTTGCATCAACACATAGCCTAACCCTTGGTGAGATGCGTTGCAATAGACTTGGAAATCCTTGGTTTGATCTGGCAAGATCAATACGGGTGCGGACACTAGTTTTCTCTTGAGTGTTTCAAAACTCTGGTTGCGCTCGGCAGTCCATATAAATTTTTCATCCTTCTTTAACAACTGCGTCAAAGGCTTGGCAATTTTGGAGAAGTTTTCGATGAACCGACGGTAATAACCCGCAAGTCCTAGAAAACTTCTGACATGGGTGACGGTTTTAGGTGGAGTCCATTTGGTTACTGCTTTCACATTGGAAGGGTCCACTGCGACTCCTTGGGCATTCATGATATGGCCGAGGAATTGTACTTCCTCAACCAGAAAGCACATTTGCTAAACTTAGCATGGAGCTGGTGGTCTCTTAACTTTTCAAGTACCAACCGGAGATGGTGCTCATTTTCCTCTTCCGATTGCGAGTAGATCAAGATGTCGTCGATGAACACCACGACGAACTTGTCTAGGAATTTCATGAACACTTTGTTCATCAAATTCATGAAAAAGGCAGGGCATTTGTAAGTCCGAAGGACATGACCGTGCACTCGTACAGACCGTACCGAGTGATGAAGGCGGTCTTGGGAATATCTTCTTCTCGAATTCTTAGCTGGTGATAGCCTGACCGTTGAGAACACCTTTGCTCCCTTTAATTGATCGAACAGGTCGTCAATCCTAGGAAGAGGGTATTTATTCTTAATAGTGACCTCGTTGAGTGCGCGATAGTCGACGCACATCCTTTTGGTCTTATCATTTTTCTCCACAAAAATGACTGGCGCACCCCAGGGCGATGTGCTCGGGCGGATATAACCTTTTTGTAACTGTTCATCTACTTGTTTCTTGACTTCTGCCAACTCATTGGCTCCCATTCTATAGGGTCTCTCGTGGATCGGAGCAGTGTCAGGGACTAGGTCAATCCGAAACTCTATTTCTCTTACAGGAGGCATTGTGGTTAGGTCTTCCGTGAAGACTTCCGGATACTCACAAACTACGGGAATATCTTCTAACTTCGCCTGGTCCTTTCCTTTCTCTTCAGGCTTATCCTTAGCCGAAATCTGATTCAGACTTGCCACTACCCTCAGTGGTTTAGGGGAGCGGTAAATCACTTTCTTCCCTTCGTCATTGGTCAAGGAGATCGTGCGGCTTGCGCAATCGATCAGACCTTTATGACGGGTCAACCAGTCCATCCCAAGGATGACATCCAAGTCTTTTGATTCTAGAAGGATAAGATTGGCTAGAAAGGGGAATCCCTGGATTTTTATTGCCACTGAAGGGCAAAAGTGGGCAGTATTCAAATGGTTCCCAGGAGTTTGCACCCGCATGGGTATCTTAAGTTTTAACACCGACAACCCATGTCTTCCCACAAATGCTTTTGATATGAAAGAATGGGTGGCAGTCGAATCAAACAGGACTGATGCATTAAAGGAGTTCACAGGGAACATACCCAGTATGACATCCGGTGCGTCCTGTGCCTCCTCTGCTGAAGCATGATTCATTCTTGCTTGGATAAACCTGGGCACGCGTTTTGGTCTTGGACACTTGTCTGCGAAATGTCTAGGTTCTCCAAAGTTGAAACAGTTACCCGGTTTGAATCCCGAGTCCTTCTTTGATGGCATTGGCTTGGACTGCGGTGGCGGCTGCGTTGTTCACGAACGCGGGGCCGAATTCCACTGTGGCTGTCTGGGACGGCTTCCGCTGGGTTGGAAATTCCCGGGACAATACGGGCGATGTTGACGAACGATCATAGTGGTAGGTCCACTCTGACCACCCAGAGTGAAACGCGGCCGCAGGGGATTCCCTTGCCGAGGTTGTGTCCTAAACTGGGTAGCCTTCCATTTTCTGAGCATTTTATTGCGTTAATCTTCTTGACGGATGGCTTTGTCAACTAATTTCTCGAAGTCGGCGTATTCACCGGAGATGAGTTTGTATGTTAGCTCATCGTCCAGCCCGGCCAAGAACTTCTCTTGACGCTCAGCGTCAGTGCATACGTCCTCTGGAGCATATCGCGCTAAGCGATTAAACTCGTGCAGATACTCGGTGACGGTTCGTGTGCCTTGCTCCAAGGATATGAACTCCTTCTTTTTCTGGGCTACTATCCCTCCGGGGATGTGAGCCTTCCGGAATTGGTGGCAAAACTCTGCCCAAGTAACTGCGGGTGCGTCCGCCCGAGGGTGACCAAGATGTTGTCGCACCAAGCTGAGGCGGGACCTTGGAGTTGGTGGGTGGCGAAAGACACCCTCTCCTGGTCCGTGCAATGGAGAAGGTCCAACTTCTTTTCTATGGCGATGATCCAGTCATTAGCCTCCATGGGGTTGGTGGTGCTAGAGAAAGTTGGAGGTCGGACTCGAAGGAATTCTGACAGTTTGTTTTGTGGGGAAGGTGGTGGTGCGAAATGGTCGTGCTGATGCTGGTTCTGCTGCTGAAACTGTTGCATCATTTGCAACTGCATCTGCTGATGCTGCTGTTGCATCTGCTGCATCATTGCAGCCATCATCTGGGTCTGGTTGGCTAGGACTTGTGCCAAAGTGATGTTCTCAGGTGGAGGAGGTGGGTTGTTGGCATTAGCACGGGTGTTATTCTCAGCTGACTCAGTGATGTTGCTGCCATTCCTGGTGTTCACCATCTGAAGAAGCAGAACAAACAAGGCAGGGGAAAGGAGTAAAACAGATTGGACAGAGAAGTTGATCTTTATTACTTATTTTGATCTGTTCTTTACTTAAAACACTTAAAACACACCCAACATCCTTAATTGGACAACCCATACCCACACTTGATACAGGTTGACCACTACCCACACACAGCACGCCTAACACACAGCAACTAAGCAAACAACGAAACTAGGAAAACAGTAAACTAAGGGTGGCGATGCTCTAAGGGTCAGAACGGCTTCCGCGGTCGGAGGAGTCGAAACCACTCCCAAGGGAGTTCCCGCCTTCCTTTTCCTTCGAGCGGCTTCGAGAGCTTGCTAACTCGTCTTTCCGCCCGGGGCTCTCGAAGCTGCCGCTGCTACTGCCCTTGCTGCTACTGGACACCGAGATCCATCCTCCTCCTCCGCTTGGGGCAGGGACCAGAGCAAGAGCAGGACCTGGAACTGGGGCGGGGACTGGGGATGGCGACGGTGCAGGAGGTGGAACCCTGGGCGCCAGCTGCATCCGCACCGGAGCCTTGGTGTTCTTCCGAGGCGTGATCCTGATCCGAAGGATGTTGGGAGGTGGAAGCCCCTTCATACTGGCGATCTCTCTCTTGAGTCGATCCACCTCATCCTTCAAACTCTTGATCCTTAAGATCTTGTGGTCATTCAGAGCCTTTGCCTCCATATGGAGATCTGCATGCATCTTATCCAGCCCTTCAATCACCGTCCTCATGTGGGAGAAGGTGGTGTCGTTCTCCCCTTCAGCAGATTGGAAGGTGTTGATTGCTGACGAAGTTTCCCGCCGAGGATGGTACCGGTAGGCAGAGTGGCGGAGATGGTAGTCATGCATCTTCCTCATCCGAGCCAGCATCAGATAAGCAGCTTCTTGGCAGGCATGCTCATCTGTTCCTCCTGACGCACTGACTACCATGTTTGGGATGTTGGTGCCGACGAACCCGTGCACCTCCAGACGGACTTGGTGAGGCAACTCACTGCCGAATGGGGAGACGACAGTGTACTCAGGTGCATCCGGATAGCCTACTGCCAAGGCCATCCTCGCCAACTCTGTGATGAAACCCTTCAGTCCCTGACAGTTGTGGGTGACTGGACGGCCTGCCATCTAGAGAAGACAAGGTAGGGGATCAATGCATGCCCAAACCCAAGTTAGACAAACGATAAAGGACTCAAGTAAAGTAAACGAGAAAAACAGGGTTTTTGAGAAACATTTTTATGAGGCTAAGTAAAACTTCTAAGGACATCCCTAGATGATGCTGAAAAATAGATGCTTAGTTATAATATAAAATTGGCGACCATTCCCTCCTATCTCGACTTAGGACTTTGACCCCTTAGAAAATCCCATCTTGACGGCTGAACAAGAGATCAAATAATTTTTTTTTCAAGTTTTAACTCTGAAATCCTATCACTGAGACTTGACTGGGTTTTCAAAATGTTTTGAGGGAGACTTAAAATTTTTCCCAATCCCGAGGAAACAAGACCCATTTTCCCGAAACTATTTTCAAAGCCAGGGCTTATGCATATGAAAAGATTCAGAGGGCTCCTAGGTTTTTTCCGTTTGGCTTTTCCTACGGTCTGGAAATTGGCTCTGATACCAACTTGTCATGCCCAGAAATTCAGACCCGAATTTCCGAAGCTATATGTGTATTAAAATCCCTGTCCAGGACCAGCCAGGGTACACATACGACAATTGTTGATATTACAGTCCCACGTCTTAGAAACAATACAAAAAGATTACAAAAGAGCAGTGGAAAAAAATGACCTAAGCCTAAGCTTGACGCTAGCCACGGGCTTCGACCACTCCACAGGCAGCTTCCAGAGTATAGGACAAAGCTAGGTAGAACATTAGCTAGGTAGAACAAATTATAAACTACAACATTAGACTTAACCAAGACAGTTTAAGATTAATAATAAGCTAGGTAGATTAGACTAACCGATTAATGCTTTCCAAAGTGATCGATATATTAGATCTAACTAAGAAAGCAACAGCAATCAGGGAAAAAGCCGATACATTAGATAGGAAACGTGAGTAAAAGATTAATTAGTATATCAAACTTAACCAAGGAAGTACTAATTCCGTCGATACAAGTGAAGTTGACAAGACTTACTTTCTTGTCGAAGATCGAACTTAATCGATGTAGCCCAAATTCAAAAACAAGAATCCGTCAAAACTAAAACTAGGGTGGTGATGTGCCGGAAGTTGTATATTGCACTGCAGTTTTATATAAAAGATCTCAGACATACAATTTATATCCTCAGGTAGATAATGGTCTGACATAGACATGACTCAATCAGCTACATTATAGGGAAAAGGAAACTAACCGAGTCTGGTTGAAACATGACCCCATCGGCTCAGGATTCTATCTATATAAAAAGAAACTATGACAAATCTTCCTTATTACGGAAGCTAATACAAAAATCAACTCTAACTCTTCTATCCACCCAATACACTTTTCATCCTCAACAACTAAAATCACACCGGTTCCTCCTTTGACTAAGCAAAAATTGCCAAATTTTGCCATTAACACAGGTGGCACCGCATCTCTTGCTTCAAGTCAGTGCCGAGGTAGACCTGTACCAGCTAGCTCCCCTCCTTCCTCCCCAATGGTGTCAACTCATTCTCCTCCACCTCACGAGCGACAGGCCCACTGGGAAGGGCTAGATTGGTCAGATGTCGACCGAGGTGTCATTGGGTCAGAGGTTGTGGGCAAGGGTAGTGTCGACGTTTAGAAGGAATGCACAAGGGGGCAACGTGACCGAAGAGAATGGAGGAGCAGATGGCTTGGTGGTGGTTGACCCCAAGAGAGGACGATGAGGTGTCGCTGCGCTATCCCTGGGAACACTGGACCTAGTCCCTCGCCACTGAATCTACGGCTGGACGACCTCTAACCACCATGGCTCGAGGTTTCTGTGCGCATCGGCCCATGTGCCTCCTTTTGATCTGGCGGCTATTAACAGTCGTTAAATACCAATCTTGACCATCAATTACCTCAATAAATAAAATATATGAACTAGTATTTCTTACACGCATTTTAGTTACTGTCATGCCCATAAATTCAGACCCGAATTTCCGAAGCTATATGTGTATTAAAATCCCTATCTAGGACCAGCCAGGGTACACATACGACAATTGTTGATATTACAGTTCCACGTCTTAGAAACAATACAAAAAGGTTACAAAAGAGCAGCGGAAAAAGAAAAAGGGCCTAAGCCTAAGCTTGACGCTGGCCACGGGCTTCGACCACTCGACAGGCAGCTTCCAGAGTATAGGACAAAGCCTACTCCACTTCGTATCCGTCTTCAACCTCTGGCTCGGGTTCTGGTGGAGGGGCAAGGATGAGTACTTCCACGTACTCAACAAGTCAGACCAGAAGAGGAGAAGTATGAATGCAGGGAAGACAAGGGTTTGGCTAGGGTTTGCTTTTGCGCAAAGAGCAGGGGTTTTTCAAACAATACAGATTTTTGAACACAGTGAAAACAACAGTAAATTGAGTAATTAAAGCATTTTTAAACCAACACTGTCCAACGTTATCCCCACGTTGCGACAGGCCCAAACCATCCACCTATACTAGTCATGTTCCAATAGTTTAGGGTGTAAAAGTGTGAGACTAATCACAGAGAGCTCGGTCGATCGCCCCATTACCGCGGGCACGGCTATTCGAATAGATTTACTCTGATCAGAGGTGTACAACTGTACCCACAAGACACAGCCCCACAACACGGTCTCCCGTGCACCAGAATACCACCGCGGTACCCCGGAAAGGGAACTGTGATAGGACCTTTCGTATAACCCCCCACTAACCAAGCAGACCCCACCAAGGTTTCGCCCCCACTCCCAGACCCTGGGAGTGGGCAGCCCCCCGAGTGCCTCGGTGAATCCGGCAGCCCAGCAACCCTTATACCGGGGCCGACTGAAACTCCATCCCGCTCACCCTTGCCAATGGGTCCGTCAGCTAGGAGAGGCTACACTACAGGACCTACCTTACCCATTTCGGCTTGTGGTTTGCACGGTCATTCTCCCGAGGGGTCCCGTGAACCGGTCCTTAACTGCTATGGGCGCCGCTAACAAAAACCATAGCGCCCACAGCCCACCATTTGTCATATTTTAGTTATTAGTCCGGTTCACCTAAAACTAATTATTAATCCTCCGAACAAAAATCGAGGAGAGATAAATTAAGTGAGAATGACCCATTTAGTGAGCTAGTGAAACTAAGCCAGGCTAAGCATAACCTAGTCCTGAATCTAATCACATTATTTTTCTAGGTTTTATCAAAGGGTTTGGGCTGTCAAACCTAAGGCAGAAACTAAGCATAAGGTGTACTATTTCCCATGAAATGGCAATATAAAATACATGCAATTTCATAGAATAAAACAGGTCTTTTAGTAAAATGGGAGCAATATGATCAATAATGTGGTATGACTTGCCTTGCTCTTCAGCTTGGGGGACTTCCGCGACGACTTCAAAGTAAACCGGGACGGAGGGACTACCGGGATCTACACGACAAACAAGCACTTCAACAAGACAGGCTAAAAAGCTACTAAAACAGGGAACAAAACTATTTTTAATGGATTCTTGGCATTTTTATGAATTTAATGAAATTTGAATGGGCTAAAACGGAGGTCGGATTGAAAAGATATGATTTTAGAAGTTTTCTAGGTTTTTTTACTAAAACAGAAAAATCCTTAATAATTTATTGCGCAATAAATCCCGGAATTGCGTTAGCGCTAGGGCTGACGTCAGCGATGGCGTCACTGGCCGCGGGAGCACCGGGTCCACGGGCCGAGAGAGAGCGGTGCACCACGTGGCGCACACGTGGCGCCGACGCCGCGGCCATGCGGCGTGCCACGCGGGCAAGCGGGGCTGACGGCCCCGATCTGCCGAGGCAGATCGGACGGCCGGGAGAGGGGTGCGGGTGGCGCGATCGGCCGGCAATGGCGCACGGCGACCGGAGACCGACCGGCGCCATTCGGGCGGCGGTGGGGGCGGCGGAATGCCGCAGCTCACGCGTGGGCAGAGCCGTGCGCACTCGGGAGCGAGAAAAGGGAGGGGCGCTCACCGTGGTTCGCCGGAGGTGGAGGGGACGACGGTAAGGACGGTGAGGGAGACGGCGGAAGCACTCGGGGAGGGGTGGCCGAAGTGGCGCGGGCTCCGGCGACGAGGAGGGAGGAGTCGGCGGAGCTCGGAACGTCTCGGAGCAGCGGGAAAACACGGCCGAAGCTCGGCGACGAGGTCCGAAGCGAAGGCGCACGGTGTGGGGGCAAACGGGTGCGAGAGAGTCCTGGGTGAGAGCGTGGGGAGCTTGGGGAGGATGGGGGCCGGCTTTTAAAGGGGACGAGGAGGTCGGTGGTGGCCGGGATAAGGGAGTATTGATCGCCGGAGCAATTTTTGGGGGAATAATGGTCGGCGGTTAAATCCGGCCATTAAGGAGCGCGGGAGCGGCGGCCGGGGCGATTGAAGGCGGCGGGAGAGGCGGGGGAGTTCGGGCGATGCCTTTAGGGCGCGCAGGAAAAACGGGCGGCTAGGATCCGCGCGGGCAGAGGCGGCGCTAATGGCGGCGGGGCGGCCGGAGGTAGGGGTGGGGCTGACAGGTGGGTCCCGCGCCTGCTGGTGTCCGGGGAGAAGGGAGAGCGGCTTCCGGACTTAAACGCGGTAAAGGTTAAACGGGCTCACGGCCTTCGGCGGTAAACCCACGAGAGAGAGAGAGAGCGAGGCGCGTGGGCGGGATCGGGTCGGGGCGATCGGCGTAGCGCGGGAGAGGATGGGCCGTCGGCTCGGGCCGGCGGCCCACAGCCGAAAAGAGCGGGAAACGACGGAGGAGAGAGAAACTGATTTTCCCAGGATTTATTAGTTCCGATTTTGATTTTAATTGGTTAAAAATTATTTCTAGTGCTTTGAAAATTCCACTAAAAATCCTGTTAGTGTATTTTGACATGTAGAATTTAGGAAAAATCCTACCATGCCCTTTCCATTCAGCATTTGGCTTTTAAAATTATTTATTCTCTCCAGTTAATTCCAACAATTTTTCTTTTACAATTTTTCTTTTTGATTTTAAAAGGGGAAAACACCTCAGGGTGTTACAGTTACAAATTATGTAATTCCACTAATCTTGGAGAAATACTATGGACGCTGAGATTATACAATAAAAGTGAAGGAGAAATGTGCCGACATGCATAGAAACACACCTATGGCGAATCATGTAAGAGCACACGGATTGAAGTGCCCCCAAGTTAGACCAAACCGACTTAAATTGGGTTAATCCACCGTGCACTCACCAAGGGGCTTACCTAGCAGCCTCTGGGAGAAGGTCAGAGGTAAGATGGTTACCATGGTTTGGCTGAACATTCGGCCGAACTAGGGGTGGCACCCCTTGCCACCGCCTTCCACATGTCACATTATTAGCCGTTCTCAATGACGGTTATGTCTGATTCCCGGACAACTACTGACTTAAAGCAACCGCCATTGGAAGCTATAAAAGGAGGAGGCCTATTCACTTCACAACACACAATAATGAAGCAATCTCTCTATTCTACATTAATATTACTGTTTAGTTTAGTGGAGTTTAGGATTATAATAGCTCTTTGGTTTCCTAGTCTTCTCAGAGATTGGGGTATGTCTTTGGTATTTTACTCTTCTTGTAAGACTATGAGCTTAATAAAAAATTATCTTCTTTATTTAATTCTGTTTGTAATTCAGATACTGCTTTGTCAATTACATGGTCTGTGAGTAGTTTATACCTCTTTTATAAACTTTACATGTTTAGACTAGTCGATCTATGCTACGACATTGGTCCAATGATCTTAACGGGTTGCACTAGTTCTAACTTGTTAATTAGTCTCAGAGGAATTAGTGTCATTATTTGTTAATGTAAGCATAGTGCTTGGGTTAAATAAATATCGTTGGATATGGGTGTGCCCCACAGAGAGTGAGGTAGTGTCAACGGGTGGGTCGGCAGTCCTCAAAGGGGGGTGCCCAAGGAGGTGAAAAAAACGGTAGAGAAGCTGTCCTCCGATGGATCTGATGGTCGACTCGAGTCCTCAGATGAGCCAAAGAGGAAAGACATAGAGAGTTATACTAGTTCAGCCCTCTCGAATGATAATAGGCCTACGTCTAGTGTTCTTTGTTGGGGTATATGATGAACAAGAGTTACAAGGAAGTGAGAAAGCAAGCTCGGGATCGAAACGTAGAAGTCTCGGGGTTCTCCCTCCCCTTGGCCACATCGCCATGCCCTCCCTTTTATAGCTCATGGGGGGCAGGAACAGGAGAGCTTGGGGGCCAAGAAAGCTATGACTAATGTGCTAAAAGGTGAGTATAAAGAACATCTGAACATGTACAAGATGGTCTACTAGGTCCTATACACCGTGGGCATTTTGCGCTTCCTTTCTTGCCTTGGGATCCCTCCTCCGCTGGAGATGTCTGTACTATGTTGTGAGGTGACATCAGTCTCTGCCGGGCTGTCCCCTCCAACTTCCTCCTTGCACGCCAAGTCTTGTCCCAAAGACGGTAGAGCTCGGGTTGTAGAATTGGGTTCGAGAGAGGAGAGCCAAGGTCAGACTCGGGGAAAGGTCATGATGTCCGACCCCACAAATGGGGTCGAGCCGTTGACCATGTCCCGAGGACTCTTGGTTTGACTTCAGTTGGACTTTGACTCCATTCCACTTGGTACCCCGGGATGACACCCCGCACAGCAGCCCCCGAGCCTAAGGAGGAATGGAACATCCATCCTTAGGATCAGAGTTTCTTCCTCATCTCCATCTTCAAAGGATCCTCAAAGCATCGAGCTAAGGTTTTGGCAGGTGCACCTCTAAACCCTAAACCCTAAACCCTAATCCTCTTAGGTGCACCTGCCAGGTGTAGCCCCCGAGCCTAAGGGTGAATGGAACATTCAGCCTTAGGGTCAAGTTTCCTTCCAAGGTGCTAGTTCCCTACAGGTTGTCGAAGTTTTGGGAATTCTCGATTCTACAGGTGCACCGTCCAGGTGCACCTTGCAGGTGTAGCCCCCGAGGCTAGGGTCAGATGGCACGTCCGAGCCTAGGGTCAAATCATCAAGAGTGTCTTTTGTCCATCCTCTGATCTGAGCATTGCCCGGGGTCTAACAAAGATTCTATTGGATCCAACGGGTTCGCTACTTGGAAGCATATAGCGGTCCCTGTGTTGCGTTCATCGTAGCTCGAAGGCCACAGACGAAGTTGAAGAAACCACAGCCCGAAGGCAGGTGGTACTCAGTGTGCTAGCCGGGACCACCGCCCGGAGGTAGCTGGTAGTCCCGACACTAACCGAGGATCAGCCAGAAAGCTAGTCCCTGAGTCGGGAAAGCCACTGCCCTGAGGCAGTGGAGGTCGGCGATGCAGTCGGGATTACTGTCCTAAGGCCTATGGTAGTTCCGACCCCGACCGGGGGTCGGCCCGAAAGCCCACGCCCGAGTCAGTGAATCTATTGCCCTGAGGCAGTGGAGGTCAGCAATGTGGTCGGGACTACTGTCCGAAGGCTTATAGTAGTCCCGATCCCGACTGGGGGCTAGCTCAAAAGCCCACGCTTGAGTCGGTGAGTCCATTGCCCTGAGGCAGTGGAAGTCGGCGATGTGGTCTGGACTACTGCCCGGAGGCTTATGGTAGTCCCGACCCCGAATGGGGGCTAGCTTGAAAGCCTACGCTCGAGTTGTTGACGCCTTGAACCAAAGGCCCACGGAGATCGGCGAAGTCAAGGAGGAAATCTCCCGTACCTTATCGCCGGGCAGTTACTTGGTCTTGAGGTCTGCTCCGCATGCGTGGCCCCCGATCCTTACCTGCCAGGTGTCTGCGCTGACAGGGTCGAGAGGCGTATGTATCCCTTGCCCCGATCCCCCGGGCGCACTCGATCGACAGGCCGAGGGTTCGGAGTCTCCGGCAAGGCTGAAGGGGAAGGGGAGAGGAATGGGAGCTTAGGCTCCTCTGTCAAAATCCGGGAACGAGTAAGGCGGCATTGGGAGGCTCTAAGCGTAAGTTGGTGCTTTCCTCCTCTGAGGAGGATTCGAGCGAGGAGGCGTGTGACTCGGACGAGCCGACTGTTAACGACCAAATTTGGTAACTAAATCCCTATGTCTGAGCCGAGGTTATAGCCAAATCGGATTGGAAAACGATTTGCGAAGAAAACAGAGGTTGCATCGGCTACGAGCAAATCGGCTTGAAGGCCAATCGGCTAGGGTTGAATCGGACAAGGACAGCCGATAGCCGATGCTGAGTCAGAAGAAGAAGGAACCATTTCCGATAGAGGTGCTTAAAGATAAATAGAAGATTTGGTTCCCAAATTGTGTGTTAAAAGATATTGCCATCTACGGATAGAGTCCTGTAACAGTAATTGTATCTGTAAATTAGGAATTTGTTTAGATTTCCTATTGTAATGTGGCATAGGGCCATGTCCCAGGATATTGTCGTACCATGTATAGTAGATTAGATAAAAACCGTGTCTTGCACGGGTAGTTTTATTCTTGGGTATAAATAGGATCCGAGACCTTTGTAAATAAACATTACACACACAATCAATACAACTTTTAGCGCATCGCCTCCTTTTTTCTTCAGACGAACACTTGATCCGGCTTTGTGTTGCATCGTTTCGATCCCTGATTAAGGTAAATATTTGTCATTAGTGGTGTATCTCGTCGAATTTGGTGCTTCCATCGCCATGATACTCTAGATTCAATGATTTATGTTGTGCTAGTTATCATATATCACATATAATCTAGAACGAGGTTTAGATCTGTCTTGATACCGACCTGTTTCTGTCAAGAACCAGCAGCCGATAGAGCTAGATCTAGGGGTTGGCCTAGATTATATGCCATCCCTACCGTCTCGATGGGTTTACATCAGCTATAATGGATCTAATTATTCTTTTTATACTTAGTGCTGCATAGATTGACCTATTAAGTCATTTTTAGAGCTCTTATGATCTATTCGGCTAGATGTATATGCTTAGAGATAGTGCCGGGGTTTCAGCCGGCTTTATCTGTTTTAATATTCTTTTGGTATATTTACTATTAGATTTATTGAAGCTGCCTCTTATATTAAGATCTTGCTCTAGTTAAATGACCTAAGCCAGAATTAGCCTGTCAGCTACAGCCGACTGATCTAGGTTTAGCGCATTTAACCAAGATCAATATCTTTTCATAAGATGAGTCAGAGTACTAGCCGATTCACAGTTTGCCTTACGGTATCGTCTAGGCCGTTAATACATATATTTATTATCCCATTGTATATTTGGATTAAGTGGTTAACACTGTCTCGGCATAGCCGATCTATCCTAGTCACTTAGCTTTGGGATAGCATATATATGTAAATTGATTCCCTCAGCCGATCCAGTAGGATCTAACTTAAGCCTTAACGCATATGTCTTTATTTTTCTCGTTGGTTAACAGATCAAACCAGCGGCACGCCCTGTCCGCACGGCAGCCGAGAAGGACTGCACTGGAGCTAAGCGAGATCTCCCTGTGCCAACCCGTGAGAGAAATTTCTCATCAACACCGACACCCAAGCCAAGCCTTGCGACTCGGCCTGACATTCAAGGCTTTCACCCCGTAAGTGCAAAAGGCGTGACCAGCGCCAATCTCTTCTCTTCTTCTTCCTCTTCCTCCTTTTTTGGACACCCGACATGCCGCTATGTGACAAACCGTCCAAGCGACCTTGTCTTCAACAGTCTGAATCCGGAGGGCAGGCAGTCGAGCTCGGGGGAAGCTACCACTTTGAGTAGTTTGCGCCGAGCAACATAGGCCGTCAATAGACTGACGATCGAAAGGCTTCCAGTCAAACTCAAGGGCGTCTGTCTTGTGGAGTAGATCCTACTGAGTGATCTCGGTCGTCTTCAGACCAAGTCCAGAGGGCTACCGATCAAACTCCAAGCAGATCCTTCTCCTTCATAACGGGTCGAAACGTGAAGGGACGACCTTCTATATTCGCCACATGACAGACCTCCGATGCCGAGTGTTCTTCGAACCTTAACGGACAGATTCGAAGGTTTGCTCAGTCTACTCGAATTGACCCGGCCGAGTACAGGGTGAATAGGTGGGTGGGGGAGGATCGGTGTCACATACCCAAAATTCTAGGGTCAATAAAATTTTGTTAAAACCAAATCAAAGTAAAGTTCTTCAATTTTGTGAACCAAAATTTTTCATTTCTAACCTAGGTAAAGTATTTCAACCCAATGCATGATTAAAATTTGAGAACAAAATAAAAATTTTTCACTTCTAATCTTGAGCATTGATACATTTATAAATGTGAGCATGCATATGCATAAAACATGTTTTGATACATGTATAAATGTGAACATGCAAATGCATAAAATATGCTTTTGGATTTTTAACTCACATTTCATAATAGGACTCATAAGCATAGTCTAAAAGATTTAAATTTACAAAATGAACCTACAGCTAATCTTGGGTAATAACATGTGAGCATAAGATTTAAATTCAAAGATCATCTCCTCAACTCAAGATACAAATTCAACATGAACATTTACACAAAGACAGGCTACCCTAATTTTCTAAGACAATCCATACTAGATAAAATCATGAAAAAATTCCTGTGGGTGTCAAACATTAAATTCAACTCAGTATAATTTTGGTATAATTTAGTAACTAGGTTTGATGCCCCAAACAAAATAGACAAAACAAGTCAAATAAAAGGATAATTAATATCCTTATCGGCAAAAATGATATCTTGTCGAAAGTTAATTAAATACCACATAAGTGTACATGTAAAATAATTTATTCAAATACAAGGTTAAATAACATGAATAAATATAATTTTTCTAGAATTTTTCTCCTCAGTTTAGGTCTCCTAAAAATTCAAACAATTTCCTAATTACTCCATTTTTGTTTAATTTCTGAGAACAATCTACAAATGATTTTTGAATGCAACCAAAATAAAATGGAATATAGGTATAATTATCTACCTCCAGTAGAAATTTCACAAATTTACCATATCCACACATTAAGTTAGGAAGCTACAAAGTTTGGGGAGAGATAATTTTGAAAATTTAACTAAAATCAGCAGCACTTGTCTAGCCCAACACGCCCTGGACCCATTGTCAGCCACACAAGATAGCTCCACTCAAGTGCAAAATTATTCTACCGCTCAAGGAGGCAGGAGAGAATGAGAGGGAGAAAGAATCGGTGTCGGCTGCGCGTGACACGTGAGGAGCAACATGCCAGCGCCGTGTGCCGCCTATATCTCCTTCCCCGCGCGTCGAGCTCGCCAACTCGGCTCTGCTCCTCCTCTCCTTCTCCTCCGTTATATCAAGAGAGTCAGAACCGAGACGGTGGATGGGGTTGAGAGACTAGAGATCCATGTGTGGAGACTATGGCAATCAGATACCAACATAGCAAGCTTATCCTACTGGTAATAGGGGTAGGATACGCTTGCTAATTATGTATGCCAGCTGTGACTTGGGTGTTACGTTGCCGAATAGATAAGGCAAAGGCTCATAGTCATAACTTGGTAAGATTGAGGAAACCGACTTACAGTAAGATAGGGTTTTCAACTTGCAAGCCCGCCTCCCAAGACTATATAAGGGGGGTAAGGGGCGTCCCTTGAGGGATATCAGACATATGAGATTTAGGAGATCAGATTCATGAGCAATAGATCTTGAAATCAATAAACACTCGGCGGATCAAATCCCCGAAACAGGAGTAGGGTATTACCTCACGAGAGGGCCTGAACGTGTCTAAACCTTGTTTTCCACTTAACCCATCGAGCTTGGCGATCTTGACTGCACCCCAAAATTTCTATTGCCGAAACCAAGTTTCGACAGTTGGCGCGCCAGGTAGGGGCCCACGTGTCACGTTTTCTTCTCCAATCTCGCCGGCGAGCGTGATGGGATCTTTTTCAGGCATCGACGACTTCGCTGCCAAAGGATTCAAAAGCTCTCCTTCCCCGACTCGGATTCAGACCAGTCAGGAGGGGGAACCCGCTCGGCGCTGTTCGGGCTACCGAACAACGCCGAGATCTTTGACGCAGTTCTGACTTCCAAGATAGGGTCCATCCACCCGGAAGGAGGAATCCACTCGGCGCCGTTCGGACTACCGAACACCGCTGAGATCTACAGCCATCTTCTGACCTCCCCGTCGGAATCGACCCACTTGGGAGGAGAAATTCCCTCGGCACCGTTTGGATTACCAAACGCTGCTGAGGTCTACTGCAAACTCCTCTCCTCCGAGTCAAAATCGACCCACTCGGAGGAACCCCCGTCATCAAGCCATGACTCGGACTGGAACGATCCAGATTCGAGCAACCCGGGCTCAAGGGAAATCGCCGTCATCCTCCAACCGTTCGGGTCATGCTCATCCACGGAACTCGATGAGTACCTCAGCTCTTCAGGCTTCGACAATCTCTATGACATCCCCTCGAACGAGGCCAATGACTCGGACTGCAACAAGGACTACGAGCCAAAGTGCTTCGACGTTCTCATGGCTGAGGTGGTCGAGACCGACTCAGCCATGGCCCGCAGGGTCACAGAGGAAGAACAAGCCAGGCTTGAGCAGGAGCGCAAGCTGGCAGAAGATGAGAAGAGGCACCAGGAGGAAGCCGACAGGAGAAAGCGAGACCTGAGGGCGACTGGACGATCCGCTCGGGAGGCCATACTTCATATGCGAGTCGACAACACCAACATCTTTCAGACACCCCAGCAGAACGTTGTTGCCGCCCTCACCCTCCTTGACACTGTAATCGAGACGGCGCCCACCAACGTGACACCAATCCTGGACAAGATCAAGACCATCATCGCGGCTACAGCCAACTGTTCTCCCTCCACCTCAGCACGAAGGCCGACGAGTCGTGGCGAAACACCGACGAAGCCGACTTCCGTCGCTACGGTCGAAGGATTACGAGGAGGCCCGAACAAGATCGAACGGCCACTAGGTCAAGAAACCCCCGCCATGAGGCCACGCGGAAGCATCAAGATCAATCGGCCGACTCCCGCGAGAAGCGGCATGGACGACCACCCGTCCACCACCAGGTCCGCCGCAGCAACAACTCCGACTACCGAAGCAACCTGCCAAGGACCCCACCGAGTGATCTGCGAGAAGTCCTTGAACGAGATCAGCGCTATCAAGAATGAGATCAGCGCTCCCGCGAAGATCGGAGGGGATCGCCCGATAGCAACGATGATGGAGTACCTGCGTTCACTCTGGACCTGCGCCGAGTGCATTGGCCGAATGGTTTTAAGCCGACAGGAATCGAGAAGTACGACGGAAAGACCGACCCCAAGTCATGGCTAACCGTGTACACCCTCGCCATCCGTGCAGCAGGAGGAGACAACAAGGCCATGGCCAATTACTTACTTGTTGCCCTCGCCAACTCAGCCAGGAACTGGCTCACGAGCTTGCCAAGAGGCTCGATCGGCTCATGGTGTGAGTTACGAGATCACTTCATCGCCAACTTCCACGGCACCTTTGAAAGGCCTGGGACCCACTTCGACCTCTACAATGTGATCCAGAAGCCAGACGAGCCATTGAAGGACTATATTCGGTGCTTCTCAAAAAAGCACAACAAAATCCCCAACATCACCGACGACACATCATCGTCGCCTTCCAGAAGGGAGTCCGTGATGAACTGTTGATCAGAAAATTTGGGCGTAAGCCATCGAAGACAGTGAAGCAAATGTTCGAGACGGTGAACTCCTATGCCAAATCCGGCGACGTGATCAAGGCGGCGCGGCAAGACCGGCTCGACGAAGGGACGACAAGCAGTCGGGAGGAAGCCGGCATCCTAAGAAGGATAATGGCAACAACAACCAGGGCCAGAAGGATCGCAAGCGCCGGCCTGAAGATCTGGTTGCCGCGACATCCAACCCCCAACGCCGTCCCCGAGTCGCGGCCTACGACGCAATCATGAACGGTCAGTGCACGCATCATCCAAACCACAAGCATGTGGCCAAGGACTGCTTTATTTATAAGCAATTCGCCGAACAATATGCGACACAGCTCAACAAGAAGTCGACTGACGAAGCCGGCCCATCGGGCACCAAGAAGAACAACCCGACTGGAAATACGGAGCCCTTTCAAGACCCCGTAGGCGAGCTGAATCACATCTTCGGGGGACCGCAAGCTTATGTGTCCAAGAGGAAGCAAAAGCTAACCGACCGTGAGGTCAACGCGGCACAATCCGAGGTCCCACAATATTTACGGTGGTCGGAGGTGGCCATCACGTTCGACCGCTCGGATCATCCTGACCGAGTGGTTCACCTGGGGCGGTATCCCCTGGTACTAGACCCGGTGGTCCGCAACATCAAGCTAAAGCGCGTCCTCATTGATGGGGGCAGATATTTTGTTCGCCAAGACCCTATACGAGATGCAAATCCCGAGAGCCAATTGAAGGCAAGCTCAGCCCCCTTCCACGGAGTTATCCCGGGGCTATCGTCCATGCTACTCGGGCACATCGCCCTTCCAGTTACCTTCGGAGTTTGGGAGAACTTCCGGACAGAGAACATCACTTTCGAGGTGGCCGACTTCGAGACGGCCTACCACGCAATCATCGGAAGGCCTGCACTCGCCAAGTTCATGGCGATACCGCATTATACCTACCTCTGCATGAAGATGCCCAGCCCCAACGGCGTCATCACCCTGCGCAGCGACATCAAACAAGCCTTCACTTGCGACAAGGAAAGCTGCGACATGGCCCAATCTCCTGAGAGATCGCGTGGCCAGGAAGAAATCCGATTGGCTGCATCAACTTCTGGAGAGGGTGAAATCCCCGTGAAGAAGATAGCCAAGGCGGGACAAGGCAACGCCAAAACGAAGAAAATCTCCCTTGATCCATCGGATCCTTCCAAAACCGCTATAATCGGTGCTGAGCTTGATCCTAAATAGGAAAGCGCGCTCGTCACCTTTCTCCAAAATAATAATGATGTTTTTGCTTGGAAACCATCTGATATGCCTGGAATTCCTAGGGAGGTGATCGAGCACTCTTTACACGTCAAAGATGACGCGAAACCTATCAAACAGCGATTACGCCATTTTGCTCAGGATTGAAAAGATGCCATCAAGGAAGAACTCACAAAACTCTTAGCCGCCGGTTTTATTAAAGAAGTTCTCCATCCTGACTGGTTGGCTAACCCCGTCCTGGTCCGGAAGAAGACAGGATAATGGCGCATGTGCGTTGACTACACCGACCTCAACAAAGCCTGCCCCAAAGATCCATTCGGGCTGCCTCGCATCGACCAAGTCGTGGACTCGACAGCCGGCTGCTAGCTCTTAAGCTTCCTGGATTGTTACTCGGGCTACCACCAAATCAGCTTGAAAGAATCCGACTGCCTGAAAACATCATTCATCATGCCGTTTGGAGCTTACTGCTACATCACGATGCCCTTCGGTCTGAAGAATGCCGGAGCCACATGCCAACGCATGATTCAAAGATGCTTTCAAACGCAGATCGGCAAGAACGTGGAAGCTTACGTCGACGATGTCGTCATCAAGACCAAGCAGAAAGAAGACCTGATTGCCAAACTTAAAAGAAACCTTTGCAAACATTCGGGCCTTCAGAATGAAGCTAAAGCCGAAGAAGTGTGCATTCGGCGTACCATCAGGTAAACTGCTCGGCTTCATGGTGTCCCATCGTGGCATTGAAGCTAATCCAGAAAAAATCAACGCTATCCTGAATATGAAGCCCCCGAGTAACCAAAAAGATGTTTAGAAGCTCACCGGCTGCATGGCTGTGCTAAGCCGATTCATCTCTTGACTCGGCGAACGAGGCATGCCTTTCTTCAGACTACTGAAGAAAACTGATGACTTCCAGTGGACTACGGAAGCCCACAAGGCCTTTGAAGATTTTAAAGAATTTCTCACGACGCCGCCCGTCCTAGCCTCACCTCAGCCTCAGGAGCCCCTGCTACTGTACGTCTCAGCGACTCACCAAGTGGTCAGCACGGTTCTCGTGGTTGAGCACGAAGAAGAAGGACGAGTCCAGAAGATTCAGAGGCCAATCTACTTCGTTAGCGAAGTGCTGGCCGGAGCCAAAATTCGCTACCCTCAGGTACAAAAATTGCTATATGGTGTTCTGATAACCACGAGGAAATTGGCGCACTACTTTCAGGGTCACTCGGTCACCGTCGTCACTTCCTTTCCACTCGGCGATGTCATCCACAACCGGGAGGCGACTGGAAGCATCGCGAAGTGGGCCTGGGAACTGATGCCGCTGGACTTAACTTTCAAAGCGAGGACGTCTGTAAAGTCACAAGCCCTGGCGGATTTCCTGGCCGAGTGGACCGAAGAACAAGAAGATGTACCTCGAGAAGACCTACAATACTGGACCATGCACTTTGATGGATCCAAGAGGATCACTGGCTTGGGAGCAGGAGTCGTGCTGATCTCCCCAACTGGGGAAAGGCTAAGATATGTTCTTCACCTCCACTTCTCTGCCTCACACAACGTCGCCGAGTATGAAGCCCTGCTGCATGGACTACGACTTGCTGTTTCACTCGGGACTCGACGGTTGGTCGTGAAAGGAGATTCCCAGCTGGTTGTCAACCAAGTGATGAAAGACTGGTCCTGTTTAAACGACACCATGGAGGCCTACCGGCAAGAAGTTCGCAAACTTGAAGACAGGTTTGACAGACTGGAGCTATCCCATGTCCTGAGACATAACAACGAAGTAGCTGACGAGTTGGCGTAGTTCGGGTCCAAGCGAGAAGCTGCTCCAACAGACGTTTTCGTAGAGCATCTCTATGAGCCGACTGTTGCAGCAAAACCAACTCCCAACGAGCATGCTGCAGACCAAGTCGCCATGATCGACACCGACTGGAGGACACCGCTCATCAAATTTTTAACTCAGCAAGAGCTGCTGGAAGACCGGGATGAGGTGGAACGCGTCCGACGCCGTTGTCAACCTTATGTCATGGTAGATTCTAATTTATACAAGAGGAGCCCTTCTGGAGTCCTAATGAGATGCATCACTGTCACGCCCAGAAATTTAGCCAAATTTCCTGACTATTTTATGTATTAAATCCTTGTCCAGGAATCAACCAGGGTACATAAAATGACAAATTAATACACAGGTCCAAACGTAAAAAAAAGCGTAAAAATAAAAATACTTACTGAAGAGGCACTTAGTCCTCACACCCAAAAGCTGCGGCGGAAAAGAAAGACGACACTAGCGGGGCTTCGGCTCCACTCCACGAGCAAACTCAAGGCGGGGTCGAGCCTTGGTCTTCTAACTCCATCTTCAATTCAGAAGCACTACACTTCTGAAAGGGGGAAAAATCGTAAGACTGAGTACAACCACCGTACTCAACAAGCCACACCGACAAATGCAGACGTGCAAGGGGAGACAAGAGTGGCTTGGGCTATTTTGCATAAATGCGGTTTACAAACATTTATTTATTTAAAAATAGAAAAATAGTTGAGTAATTAAGGCAATATTAATCTTCCACCGAACAACGTTATCCCCACGTTGAAGGCCCAACCATTCCACCGAACTAAACCAGTTCCATTAAATCAAATTATTAGAGTGGGACTAATCATAGTGAATCTGGTCAATCGCCCATAACCGCGGGCACGGCTATTCGAATAGGTTTATTCTGATCAGAGGTGCGCAACTTTACCCACAAGACACGATTCCACACATGTTACCATGCCCCGAAGTACCACCATGATACTGCAAAGGGGGAAATCGTGACAAGACCTTTCGCATAACTCCCTCTAACCAAGCGATACAACACCAAGGTTTCGCCCCGACTCCCCGCAGGGCAGCGGGCAGCCCCCTCTCGTGCCACGGTGAATCCGGCAGCCGATCAACCCGTAAAACCGGGGCCGACCCAACTCCATCACGCCCACCCTCACTAGGGTACGTCGGCCAGAGGAAAGCTATACTACGGATCCAGCCGTTGCCCATTCTGGCTTGTGGTTTGCACGGTATGTCTTCCAGGGTTTCCCATGAACCGCTCCTTAATTGCCATGGGTGCGACCATCAAAAACCATACACCCACAGCCCACCATTATGTCATATTTTAGTTGAGATAATTATGACCAATAAGACATGTTCAGGTGTATCGAGCTTGCAGCTCACCAGAGACTGAAATAAATAGTGTAATTATCCCATTTAGTGAGCTAGTGGTAATTAAGCATGACTAAGCATATAATTCTAGCTAGAATCAACATCAGTGACTAAAGCTAGTCAAATTAACACCCAAGGTTAACAAAGGACGGATAACAAGTAAATAAGGCACAATTAAGCAGATAGGTATTCCATCATTCCATGTAATTAGCAAAGCAATGCAATTTTATTTGCAAACATAAAACATTTATAAAAATAGGGTCAATATGCTTCAAGGAAAGTGTGACTTTCCTTGCGTCTTCAAGCAAACTTCTGGGCTCTTTCCCTCGCGAGCGCAGACTCCGGAAACGGCGGAATCTACACGCTGGCATGCAAAACAAGGAAAAAACCTAATAAAAACCAAATAACAGTACATAAAAAGTAAAAAAACATGTAGAGCTCAATTTTATATGAATTTTGCAATTTGAATGGCCCAATTTAGAGTTCGTATGAATTAGATATGAATTTTAGAAATTTTGGACAATTTAAATGAATTCTGGAAATTAAGATGATTTATTACGCTATTTTTAATTAATTTTGAACTGGAAAAGGATGTTTAAGACATCAGCTTCGATCAGTCCACGGGATCTCAAGGATTTGGGTGGCTAGGATTGAACTGGGAACAAAGGATGGGTGGCTCAAATTAAACCGAATAAATCTATAAGGATGAACGGCTTGGATTAAGCTGACCAAGATTTGACTGGTTTAGGGCTGGGATGTGATACACATCAAAAGAGACATGGCACAAAGGAGCTCACACCAGAGACATGGCACAAAGGAGCTCACACGGCGGTGAGGTGGCGGCCAAGAAAGCAGCCACACAGGCACGACGGCCAGCGGCTCAGAATGGTAGCGGCGACGGCGAAGTGCGACGCGGCAACAACGAACAACGACACTCTGGTGGAAATGGAGTTCACTAATGGAGAGAGGACGGTGAGGCGACTCTTACCACTACTTACCCAACGACGAGCAGCGGCGGGAGACGGCCAGCGACGAGATGAAAGCGGCGGCCGAGCTCGGGTTGACGGCGACAACGGCTTTCCGGTGGCTTTCGGTGGAGGAGAGGTGGAGGACGGGCTTCGGCTTGCTGCTATGATGCCGACGGTGAAGACGGCAATGATAAACAGCGACGAGAACGGCGACGAGGCACGGCCGAAATGCGAACGGAGGCGACGACGCACGGGTCCACGGTGACGAGGGCCTTCCGGTGGTGTTTGGCGCAAGGGAGATGGATGCCGGGCTTCCTTGAGTCCTTGCGGTGCCGAGGGAGGCGACGGCGCTGTCCGGGGATGGCCGAGACGACGGCTAGGGGCGGCTAAAAAGATGGCCGGCGAAGGATAGAGATTGATCTCGAGGGGGAGGTGGCTAGAGCACGGGAAAAACTCGGGAAAAATGGGGAAACCGAGGAGGAGATCATGGGGGTTCTAGTTATAGGCTTTGGAGGGAGAGTCCTGCACCGGGATTTATCCTAGAGGATTTGGCCCGGATTTTTAGGGTTTATCCCGAGTTCGTCGGGATAAGAACGGGCCGAAATTCGTGCGATTTAGCACGGGATTGAGAGGGATTTCATGGGGAAATGTAGAGGAGATCGAGAGGAATCCGTTCCGCAACTAATTTTTGATTTGGGCAAAGGATTGGACCGGATTTGGTGGAGGAAACAAAGCCACGTTTTCGGGCATTGTTCGATCGTAGCACGTGGAGGTTGAAGACGCTCGTAGCGGGAAGTAAAACAGACTTTTCGGTCCAAACATCCTTTAATTCTTATAAATACTTCCAATGCCCAAATAATTCCAAGAAAATCCTGAAAATATATGAACACCCAAAGTATTTAATAAAAATATCTCCGGATCATTTAAAAATTAATTTATTTATTTAAATAATTATTGAAGTGTTCTTTGTTTTATTAAAATTATTTCTCGAGCTCCAAAATTTTACGAAAAATTTCAGAGAGTACTTTATGGCATGGAGAATATTTAAAAAATATTTCCAGCCATGATTTTTAAAGGAAAATTTAATTTCCTTAATAGTTTCACTTGATTTACTTTGTTTTTCTTTTTATTCAATTTCTAGAAAATAATTTATTAAATGATTTTTATTCCCGAACGAAAATTGGGCTGTGACAATCACGCCTGAGGAAGGATGGCAACTACTCCAATATATCCACTCGGGTATATGCGGAAGCCACGCGGTAGCACGCACCTTGGTGGGCAAAGCCTACAGACAAGGTTTCTTCTGGCTTACGACGGTCTCTGAGGCCGACAAAGTGGTCCGAACGTGTGAAGGTTGCTAGTTCTTCGCTCGGCAGAGTCATGTCCCAGCCCAAGAGCTACAAACGATTCCATTATCCTGGCCATTTGCGGTATGGGGCTTAGACATGGTCGGTCCTTTCAAAAAGGCCCCAGGAGGATTCACGCATTTATTCGTCGCAATTGACAAGTTTTCCAAGTGGATCGAAGCTAAGCCAGTTGCTACGATTACCGCTGACAAGGCACGAGACTTCATCCTCAACATCGTACATCGGTTTGGTGTCCCAAATAGAATTATAACCGATAACGGGACCCAATTCACTGGAGGCTTCTTTAAGAAATTCTGTGAAGACTTCGGCATCAAAATCTGCTAAGCATCTGTCGCACATCTCAAAAGCAATGGACAAGTTGAGCATGCCAACGGCATGGTTCTTCAAGGCATCAAGGCCCGAGTGTTTGACCCGCTAAATCCTTATGCCGGCAAATGGGTCCAAGAGCTCCCCTCGGTTCTATGGTCTCTACGGACTATGCCCAGTCGGGCTACCAGCCAAACTCCTTTTTTTTGGTCTATGGCGCAGAAGCCATGTTGCCGAATGAAATGGAGTACGAATCTCTCCGAGTCCGCAGCTTTAATGATGAACGCTACGATCAAGACCGAGTGGATCACCTCACCCGACCGGAAGAGGCCCGTGAGGCAGCCACGATCCGGTCGGCAAGATATCTTCGGGGACTCGACGATACCACGGTCGCAATATTCGAGCACGAGCTTTTATTGTCGGCGATTTGGTTCTACGCAAGATTCAAACCACCAAGGACCGTCACAAATTATGTCCACTATGGGAAGGACCATACATAATCGCTGAGGTGACTCGGCCAGGAGCATATAGACTAAAGCGAGAAGACGGATCCATGGTAGAGAACTCCTGGAACATCAGCAGCCACTTTCTTGGCCGACTCCTGAGCTTCATCAATTAACTCCAGAGCCCGCTCGTCTGAAGTACCATCGGTGAAGCCCTCCCCGACTGAGCCGACCTCTATCCGAGGATAGAGTGACTTGGCCTGTGCAAGGGCAAAGTTCGCTCCCATGGTGGCTGCTTCTGAGATGTTGGCCAGGTACTGACCAGGGGCCCTCCTAAGCTTGTCGAAGACCTCGACGGGGTCCAACGAGCTGGTCCCGAGCCCATGATGGAACAGCGACAAGAGGATCGGTGCCGCCACGTTAGCAACATCGTCTCTTATGCTTTTGGCCTTTTTGACCCTTTCAACAAAGACATCGTATTGGGCTCGGGTCTTGATCTTGTAAGCTGTCAAAGACATACGACTACACAAACATTCGAAGACGAAGCAAAATAAAGAATGTTGTTTTGAAAGAGCTCACCTTCAAACTCAGACTCCAGCTCGGCTTTGCTGGCATTGGCTTCGTCCAGCTGGGTCTGGAGCGTATGGACTTCCGACGAGTTCTCTGCAACAAGAGAAGTTGTCAGCGCCAAGATCAAAACAAACTGCAAATAAAGGCATAAAAAGACTAAGGAGATTGAGCTTACTCCCGACTGAACCCCGGAGGTCAAGGTTCTCCTCCCGGAGCGCGGCTATCTTTCTCCTTAGAGCCACTCCTCACGATGCAGCTTCTTCTCGAGTGGCCTTTAGCTCCTGCTGGATGTTCTCCAGGGAGTTCAAGTGTGGGACCAGCTTCTCGGGTGCATCAGATTTGGCCATCGACCGGCAATACACCCTCTGCATGCGAGTTCTAAGTTGGTCGACTGAAAGGCAACCACAAAGCTACAACAAAAAGGAGCAAAACTTACATTTAGCAGCCGAGTGGCTTCATTTAGGCTGTCTACAAGCATGTCCCTTTCTTGATTCTCCTTTTGCTTGTTCAGGATGATACACTGTTTCTGGCCCTCGGAGTCGCGCCACTCAATCTTGATTGGAGGGACCCAGGTCTCGGAGGACTGCAACCTGGGGATCTCCTCCACTTTGGCTGATTGATTCAGAAGGAGTGGATCAAGACACAAGAAAAGTGGACTGAAGATTAAAAGATGAAAGATTGTTTCGAGACTTACCTGCTTCGGTGGCCGAATCCTTGGGTGGTACTTCCCGGCTGTTTTTCCCTTCTTGGTTCTTACCCGACTGGTTCTCAGTTGGGGTCCTTCGAGTGGCAGCCGGGGTCTCTTCTGCGGCTGACTGGTTTCCAGTCGGGGCTTCCCGGCTGCGGTCGGAGGCTCTTCCCTCGGGATATCCTCACTGGGAGGAGTGGGCTTCTCACTCGGAGCGCTCTCACTCATGAGAGGGCTCCGGGGTCTTGGTTCTATAGGCTTTGTCGCCTCAGCTGCTGCAGATGGCATAGGGCCCTCACTCTGCTCAGTGGGGTCTATATTCTGGGGCCTCCTGCAAAGAGAAAGACAGGAGCAATCGGGATGAAGGCAGAGAGGTTTTCAACAAGAGCACAATTTCAGTCATGAGATGTACCTGGTCGAATGGCGAATCTTGGGCACAGTTTTTGGTGACGGCCTTGGAGGGGTCACTTCAACCTGAGGGGCTGGGACATCATCCTCCGAGTCGTCAATCACCAGCCTCCTCTTACTCGCCCACTTGCTGATGTCCTCGCTGGCAGCGGCCCTCTTGCCGATTGGGTCACTCTGGATTTTGACGCCGCCAGCTGGTTTCTTGGCAGGCCGAGCCTGCACATCATCATGATGCACTTTATATGGCTTCGAGATGATGAAGGCATTTTCTTGCAAGGGAGATTCTCCGTACACTAAGAAGTGCGACATCAAGACTGAAAGACAATAAAGAAGTTGAGTTAACTTACCGGAGGAGGAGGACGATATAAGCTGTACAGGAGGACTGGCAGCATAAGGCTGCACTCGACTGCAATCCCAGTCGAAAATATCTTGTACATGCGGGTCTACAAGGTTTCAAAGCTGAGGGAGTCGCGGTCTTCCCGATTGGGGTCCTTCTCGCCCTCGTACTCGAACGCGGTTTGGACCTGTCCTTGATCGGCTCCAATCGGTTTCTGATGAAATGCTGAGTGATATGTTCACCCCGAAGGCCCTTCTTCTTCATCTCCAAAATGTTTGCCAAAAGCCTGTTGGCTTCATCCCAGTCTTGGGCCACTGGCACAGTGCTCCAATTGGATCTCGGCACTGGAGGAAGGCCAACAAAGTTGGGCAAATTGGGTTCGAGGTTGGCAATGTAGAATCAGTTTGCATGCCAACCCTTGTTAGAAGATTTCAAGGGAAGAGAGAAATAGTCTCGGCGGAGGGATCCGCGGAGCTGGAAGCCGGCCCCACCAACAACGCAGGGCTCATCTTGTTCGGATGCGGCTTGACATAGAACATGCGCCGAAAGAGTTGGAAATGGGGAAGGATGCCGAGAAAAGCTTTGCAAACATGAATAAAGAGAGCAATATGGAGCATGGAATTGGGGTTCAAGTGGTAAAGTTGAAGACCATAGGAATCAAGAAGACCCCTAAAGAACTCGGAGGTGGGGAGGCCGAAGCCATAGTAAAAGAAGGAATTAAAGACTATGAGCTCACCGGTGTTCAGAGTGGGGAACTCCTCACCGGCCGCCGGACGCCAACTGACGATCTCCTTAGGAGGGAGAACTCCGTTCTTCACCATTTCTTTGAGAGTCGACTCCTTGACATCCGAGGTCGCCCATTGCTCGAAGGGGATCTCCTTCTCTCCCGCCATGGATATGGTTTTGGGGAAGTGGATCTAGCTCGGGGGATGGAGATTTGAGATGGGGATTTTTGGAGTTGGATGCTGAGGCTAGCTTGTGGGGAAGCGCGAGCTCTTGGATTGACGGATTTGGGTGAGCGCGCGAGCCTAGGATTCTCCACAGCAAGCTGGTGAACAGTGTTGCGAAAGAGGAAATTTTTCTGGGAAGACGAAGTGGCGGGGATGACCTCGAGGCTTTGTATAAAGATTTGAGGGTTTCGCTAGGTCATCTCGCGATTGGGCTAAGCCCATGAGAGACTTGCGGCCCAACTAAGGTGTGGCCTGACGCGTGTCCTTAGGGACTTAAGTGGATGGACATAAGCAGATTTGCCTTGGCAATATGCACGTGTCTGATTGCCCAGTACCTTTAAAATCCTTTCATGCCGCGGTTTGCGCAATTTCATGAGAAGTTGGCATGATGCAATTTGAAAGGTGACAAACAGTTAAGCTTTTCATGGCTGCCTTGATGACAGGAACTGTTTGGTTTTTAAGCATTTGATTAAATGATTATATCAATGCTACTTTTCCACTTTGGTGAAAATCTTTTTAGATTGAGACCAAAATTATGGCAGGAGCTATTTAATATTTTGGTCATATTATTCAGGTGACTGAAAAACTTGTTTACCCATGAGGGATGATTAAAATATTTGTTCCGAGATGACTCGGGTAGATCCACTCTGATAAACGTGAGCTTACCGAGTGCTTTTCACCTAGGAGGGTTGATTGATCTGTTTGTTCTGAGATGACTCGGGCAAATTCACTTGGATAAGCATGAGCTTGCCGAGTGATGAGATTTTTTATATTTGTTTTAGCTTAAGCTAAACATTTATATGAGAATGATTTTTTATAGTTCTTGACTATATGCTTAGTCTGTTTTTGACTAATCACATAGTCGGGAGCTACACCTAATTAGGTGCATCAAGAGATGCACCGAGATATTTATTTTTTGAGAATTTTTGGAATGTTTTCTAGCCCTTCACAGTCTTTGGAGCCACTCGGGAGATTCAGCAGGGATGACGGAACCATTCGGCACCAGAAGCACTCGGCCAAAGAGTTGTTTGGTTGTGAGTTATCTTGGTTCAAGGCAAAGTTATCTCGTCGACTGCGAAGGACTCGGGGGCTACTGTGGAGATTATGGCAATCGAATACCCACATGGCAAGCTTATTCGACTGGTAATAGGGGTAGGATACGCTTGCTAATTATGTATGTCGGCTGTGACTTGGGTGTTACGTTGCCGAATAGATAAGGCAACGGCTCATAGTCATAACTTGGTAAGATTGAGGAAACCAACTTAGAGTAAGATAGGGTTTCCAACTTGTAAGCCCACCTCCCAAGACTATATAAGGGGGATAAGGGGCGTCCCTTGAGGGATATCAGACATATGAGATTTAGGAGATCAGATTCATGAGCAATAGATCTTGAGATCAATAAATACTCGGTGGATCGAATCCCCGAAACAGGAGTAGGGTATTACCTCACGAGAGGGCCTGAACCTGTCTAAACCTTTTTTTTCCACTTAACCCATCGAGCTTGGCGATCTTGACTGCACCACCAAATTTCTACTGCCGAAACCAAGTTTCGACACATGAATCCATCCCGAGTTGGATTGGTTTTCTTCTGTTGGTGATGAAATCCATCTCGCTTTCTCCCTCCCTCCTTCCTGGCCTAATTCCAAACAATTCAGTTTTTCTTGGTAGAGAAATGGAAGGGTTTATGCGTGCTTGAGGCCACCGAGTGGGGAGGTGAGCATTGGAGCATGCACGGCGAACTCTAACAATCCATCTCCCCTCCCGCTGCTCCTCCCGCGCGCTCACGGTGGTTGATGATCGCATCGTCGAAAAACCACAGCCCCGTTTGTAACAGCCACGGCGATGGTGACGACGACGATGAAGAGGAAGGACGGGGCCGTTTTCATCCGCCACCTGCGCCGATCTCCATCCTGCGAGCAGCTGTTCCGTTGTCCTACTGCTCCCCGCTGCACCCTACGCTGCTCGCTGCGACGGGACACCGAAATCGCCATTCTGAAGGCTGCAGCGTCGCCGAGACCTTCCGCCGTTCTAGCCGCCGCCTATGCTACACCGACCTCCAATAGTCGAGGTAAGTAGAAATATAAAATTGCGACAACGTGCTCTTCATTTTCTCTTTTGACCTCGACCCGAACCGAGCCACCAATCGTCGCCAGCGAGCTCGCCAATCCACGGTTAAACTCCTGCCAAAACCGATCTGCTGAGCTGCTATAAAGCGAAGGACTAGACTTTGAAAATTTGAACAAACCTAGGGTCCATTGTGTAAACATACCATTCAATGACATGTGGGTCATGGATCCATCTGTAAATACACTAAAACTTGAGGTCTCTTAATGAAGTTTTCATTTCCCATGTGCTTTTAGACTGCGGCTTGATTTCTAAGTCGCCAGGGGCCTATGTGCAAAAAGACCAAGTCAATGACGGTGGAGCCCATGTGTTTTTTAATTCTAAATTGGCTAAATCAAACCTTTTTCACCGAAAAATTGACAAAATTGTTAAATCCATATAAAATCCAATATAACTCATTTTTGGATGAAACAAATTTCTGTGAACTCACCAAATGACGAAGTTTAGTTTAAAATTATAAAACTTGGCACACACAGTGCAAATTTTGTCTCTAAAATTCAAATAAGGAAAATCACACCTAGGGCTTGCTCAAATTTGTAAAATGCATAGAAAATTCAATTTAATTTATTTTAGTACAAACTCAAATTCTACCAACTTACACTCTATATTTAGAAAAATAAAAACATATGGTTACTTTGTACCAAATACCTTTAAAATTATTGGCATTAAAATAATTAATTATAGGTAGGCCAAACTTTAGGGATTTATAAGAATTTATTTTAATTCCTTTTTGAGTAATTTAAGCTCTGTAGAACCATCAAAACATATTCTCTCAAATTATAAAATAAAATATATGTTTTCTATATAGTAAAATCTCTTAAATATTTATTTAATAAACAAACAACATAGTGCACACTTCATATTGTAAAATTTGTAGAAAATTCATTTTTAATCCTTTTTGAGTGAACCAAGTTTCTATAGGACTAGCAACTAATGAACTTTCATTAGGTAAAATAAAGTATGGTCACTCATATACCAAATATGTCAGTAAACCCTACAAAGAAAACCTAGGTCCTAATAAAAGTAGTCAAGTACTATATATATGTATGTATAAATATATAAATATGCCCATTTGCTCCAAGTAAATCTAATTAAAACTTGTTGGATCGGAGAAACCATAGTTCCATCCCTACTTAACAAAATTTAGTACATATAGCTCACATAATAATCTCTGTGTTAGAATGTTAAAACAATGACCTAGATCACCTTTAGTTGCAAAAGTATGAAGTAAAATAATAAAAGGGTCTAAACTTGTAGACTTGAAGTGATTAAATAGCAAATGTATTTAGTTTATTCAACTAAATCAAATGTAACATGTTCTGGACCTATAACACTAAAGTCATGTGCTTATTAAACAATATAGACCTACGACATGTTATAATCGGTAAAATGCTTAATAAATTCTTAATAACTCTAAAACCCAAAGATGTTTAGTCCTAGGAAACATAACTCTTCATCCTTGTGAGGTCAAATTAATAAAAATCAAATTATAGGAACCTTGTCCAAACATCACCTAACCCTATACTGCTACGTCCTAATAATACTTCTAAAAATCATAACTCTTAAACGGAATAAGATAAATTAGTAATTCTTTCACCTAAATTTAATTTAGATCAGAACCTACTCAATTTAAAGCATTTTGGATTTTTCGCATATTTTGGTGTTTAATTGCATAACATATACTTTTTATAGATAATTGGTTAAACGGTGAAGAAGTGACCTAGGTGCTGACCTTTTCCAGTTACAAGGCAAGTTCCACCTCCCTCTCTCTTTGAACACTTTGAACCAATGTTTCAGAGGTTATTGAAAATGTTTGCAAATCTTGCATGTCGATGGCACACTAATAAATTAAAATTTTGTTAAACCTGTTAGACAAACTTCTATTTCTTGCATTATTACCTTAACCCCACATATGTCCATATCCCTCATTCCTAACCTTAGGAAAAATATGTCTATACCACCTTATATCATGAGTTTTGATATCACTATAGTACTATAATGCTTAGCGATGCTTGAAATGCTTTTCCTCGTCATTATGGGCTGATTACAAACATGAAAACTTATTTTTAAATAATCTGAACAGAATTTAAATACTTGTGATTTTGACAAATAAAATGGTGGAAAACATGGATTTTATGTTTGGGCCTCAAGTGGCATGCGATTGATGTATTCGTATGCCGATAGGGGAGAGTGTACCCAAACCGACCTAAGGACTTCACTCAATGTCAGTTCATTTCACATACAGTGCAACCACATATGTTAGTATGGGATGACCTAAGCTAACTAATCTACTTAGCACCAAGACTTGCGCTAAAGAAGACCGGTGTGCATGGGTTCGGATAACCCAGAGGAACTTCCTATTTACCACCGATGTGGTAGTTTAGGCGACTAAGTCGGTCCAATACAACGGTATTGTGCCACGTGGATGGGTTTCTGTCGTGTCCGCCACGATGACGTCAACTTTAAGGTGGGGCCATGCCACTTGACGGTTCTGGGTTATATTTTCTAATATGCCCAGGATGGGAGAACACGTATCGTGCTTGTGCAAGGCTAGAGATTAAGTAGTGTAAAGGCTTCATTGTGACCTCTAGTCTATACTCAATGTGTAGAGTATGGTGGTACTGACAGGTACCGAGCAAAACTAGAGCGCTTCACTTCAAGTGAGTGATTCACATCATATGGTAAAGTGTACAAACTCTGTAGAGTCAAAACTAATCGATTAGCCGTGCTTACGGTCATGAGCAGCGTGTGGATATGTATTGAGTATAGACTTGTGTTTATTCTTCTGAATGCTGAAATTACCTTCAAATTATGTTGTGTTTTGTGGAATATCTCCTTGCTGCCATGGATGGCAATGAGGTGTATACTTATACATGATTAATGACTACTGTGATGCCCATATGATTAGAACTTGCTTGCTGAAATTTCATTTGAAAGCAAAACTGATTTGGAAGTGATTTGTGCAAATAAAACTTGCTTTATGTTAAAATGAACCATACTATGCCTTCCTTGATTATATGTCCTACATGTAGAGTGTTAGGCTTGTCTTGGTACTTGCCAGTATATTATTTCTAATAATGTACTGACTCTTGCCACTGGAATATCCACTTTGCTTGCAGGTATTGACTTAGTCCTTTAGTGATACAGGTTTACGATTTGCTTCTTCTAGGATTGAACATAACGGGGTAAACCCCTAGTCAGTGTGCTTGTGATTGGGTAGCCAAGCTTCCACAGTTCCCTGATATATATTTATTTGGCCGGTCGGCCTATGAAATTATTAAGTTAATGTAAGTCTTTACATTCCGTTCATCTTTGATGTGTTTTCGATGAATGCCCATGCTTAAGATGAAAGTGGGAATCTAGCGCACATCCTGGGAGCTAGATTCTCATGAGTAAGTGTTAAGGATATTTGAGATGTTGTAGATCTTTAGCCATTTTGTCAAGTCTTCTGAATATGTAACACATCTGGTTGCCACCTTTGTGGAGTCTCCTCCGGAGAGGTCAACTCCACAATACCACATAACCTCCCAGGAGTCTGGTTATGCATGAAATAGTACAGATACAGAAACTTCGTATGTTTTCACAAATTAATAATGTATAAGTACAAGTTATACAATACAAAAAGATGCGACACTTCCACAGGGATAGCTCGAGTGTAGAGTCGACCTAGAGTTCGTGTCCTTCCTTGGCTTCGGGATTTCCTGAAGTTATTATATGCAAGAGTGAGTACCAATAGTACTCAGCAACCCAAACTAAACTTAACAATACATGGGTAATTATGCAAGATATTTTAAAAGAAATTATAATTTATAAATTTATCCTTAATATGAATGTATATCCTCTTTTGAAAATGATTTATGTAGACATTTAAGAACATGAATTGTAAACCTAATTCTAGCTTAATTTTATATTCTACCCCTTCTTATAAGTATGCAAGATATCTTTAAAAGGGAATAACTTAAGCCTAAGTTTTAACATGATTCTATATTATGTATAAATAAATACATAGGATATCTTAAAAAGGAAGATCATAAACCAAGTTTTAACATGATCCTAGGTTCTACCCTTTCCTATAATTTCTTACATATGATGATTACACATAATGTCTTAAAAGGAATGTCATGGACCTGGCCTTAACTTAGCAAGCTTATACTGGTTTTGACTACATATGGATAAACATGAATAATGTTTTAAAGAGGAACATGAATTACCAATTAATCCTTAGCATGATAATGTATCCTATCTTTTCGTAGGATATTTGATATAACTATCTAAAAATATTAACTATGAACTTAATTTTGGCCCAATTCTATTCTCAACCCCTTCTTATATTTATTTATTTATAAATATTCAAATTTTAAGATGGCATTTAAGAAAAGTTACTTATGTCATTAAACTGGATTCACCCAAAGACACAACTCCATTGACCGGGAGTACGGCATAGTCAAATACAAATCGACTCTCCAGCGTCTGCCCAGCTTTACCCGAGGATTAACCGTAGTTAGCCAGACTAGGGGTAACATGACATTTATATAGTTCTAACCTTTTCTGATGTGTGAATGAGACGCGAGGGCTATCTTAATAGGGGCACCAAATTCTAACCAGTAATTGGTGGATACATCCCATCCCCTATTTAATAGTTGTTCGTCACACACTTGCCCTGGCTTGGTGAAACCTGTGTTGTTATCTTAATGAACGGTACCGATCTGGTTAGTATAGGTGTTGTTACCCGCTGTTTACATAGCTGTTCACCAATAAGACTTCAACAACACTACAAATCTCCATTGATGTTATGTGCATTAAGAAATATCCTAAGTCCCCAAGGAGATCAGAGAGAAATATATAAAGCCGGTATAACCGGTCCATCAGATGGTCGTAACTATGTCCTTATTCTGGCACAAGAGTTTTTATGTTTTCTCGCATACAGCCAAAACCATTCTCATATCACATGAGATGATAGGACTTATATTTGCCCATCACATAAAATAATACATCATTTTTCTATTTTGCCACATGAAATAACTTCTTTTGAGCATGAATGAAATATTAGTACATGTGATAATGATTATTCTATCATGGTGATAGTTTTAAAACTAGTCCTAGTCATTTAGGTATTTTCTAAGGAGAAGGAAAATATATTTATTTACATAAAATAATAACCTTCTCCTTTTCTATACATGGACTAATAGGGTATTCCTACATCATAAAATGTTACTCTATATGAGCTAAGATGTTCCTTATGCATTAAATAAAAACCTATATGGACTAAGGGATTCTTATACATGAAGTATTAACATAGATAATCTAAGGAATATACAAATCTATATGAAATGATAGCTTATAACTATCTAACCCATCCCGCAAAATATTTCTATCTAAATATATTCTTTAAAACATAATAACTTATTGTTTTTAAACTAAATGATCAAGATCAGTTTGACTTGCCTTCGGCACCAATGGTCTCAAATCTTTCTTCTTCTTGAATAACAGTGAGGGCGTTTACGTCGACAATATGGTCGGGTTTGGCTTTCTTTATAAACCCGATGTCGTGATCTATCGATAAATGGTAAAGTAAATCAAATGAACAACTCCAAATAGACTTCAAATAAATGTAATATTTCAAAATGAGTTTAAAAGGTAATTTTTAAGGTTTTAAAGAGAAGGTTATTCGTTAGGTTCTAAAATTTAAAATTTAGGTTCAAAAAGAGTAGCGTAAAATAAAATAAAATAAGTATTTGAAATATTTTTTAAAAGGAAAGAAATATGGACAATTCTTTAAAGTTTTTAAATTAAGGAGATTATTTGTTAAATTTTAAAGTTTAAAACATGAATAAAAGTAAAAGGAATAAAAAGTAATGTTTCAAATATTTGAAAAAGGAGAATAAATAAGTTTAAGATGGAAGAGTTTTAAAAACTATAGAATTTAAGAGGAGTCAAAGGGGTCAAACTTATTTTTTAGAATTATTTGTCAAATCCTAAGTTTTAAAATTTAGGCTTAATAAAATGATTTACAAAATTAAAAGTTAAAAAGTATCCAAAAAGGAATATAGATAAATTTGATGGATACAGAAGAAATTGGAGTTTGAAGAGTTTGAAAGAGTTTATTGGTCAATTAGGGAATCTAATTTTCTTGGGGTTTTCCTAAATTTTCTTCTATTTTTTCCTCTCTCTCTTCTATCTCTATCCTTTAAATAGAAAAAAATAGAAAAATAAAAACAAATGGCCTAAGGCCGGAGTCGAACTCAGAAGAACCTCCCTCTCTTTCCTTAACCTCTCTACCACCGCGCTATGCTTTCCTTCTATTTTTCTCGTTCTTTCTTTTCCTCTTCACCTTGTCTGTTTTCTCTCTCCTCTCTCTGCTTCTTGTTCATAGCTGGTGCCGGTGAGAGATGGAACCGTCGGCGGCATAGGCGGCCGGGGCTTGGGAGTCAAGGGGTTTTTTACATCTACCAAGCACGAGGGACTCATTTTTGGGTATAGTCGAGTCGGAGAAGTTGTGTCGTGGGGCCGGTGACGGCGGTATGCTTGTGGCGGCGATAGGACTCGTCGCTGGGATAATCCGGCAAGGGTATGACAGACCTAAAGGGCTTAAAAGTGTCTACACCGGACGGGGAAGCTAGCTAAGTGCTCGGTTTGGTCGGAAATGTACTAGAGTAGGCTAGCAACGTGCGTGCAGCGGCAGCCGGAACAGAGGAATAACGGTGACTCACCGGCATTGTGTTTCCAGCGATGTTTAAGCTTGGAAAAGTTAGGGGAAATATAGTTCTTGATGAGAGGAACACAATGGTACCTTTGATTTGAAGAAAACTTAATCAAGGTCGATGAATTTTGGAAAAATTCTTGGTGTAGCTATAACTAGGGTTCTTCAATGTTCTTCGAAATTCAAGCGACTCACTGTATGGAATTTGGGGACATTTTGAGGGGATGTACAGAGAAGGATAAGGAAGAAACTTTGTCTTCAAAATTTTGCCCGGGGTGCTCTATTTATAGCTTCAGTGGGCGAAGGCCGACGCCCATGGCCTTGGCAGTTGGAAACAGAGGCGCCGTGGTCGGGACTGGGAGGGGAGGAAGGAGGAAAAGGAAGGAAGGAAGGAAGGGAAGGAAAAAAAGAAGAAAAGAAAAAAAAGAAAGAAAAGAAAGAAAAAGGAGAGGAAAGAAAAAAGAAGAAAAAGGAAAACAAAAGAAACAAAAATTTAGGAAAAATTTTAGAAAGAGTTTGATTTAGAATTCAAATTCAACTAAGCTCAATTTTTAGGATTTTTTCTCAAATTGAAAGTTAAATTGGATTTTTTTAAGAATAGAAAATAATGTTTTAAATAATGTTTAATTTTTAAATTAGGATTAAAGAAAATTTAGAAATAATTTAATTTAGGGTTTTAAAATTATTTAAATTCAATTTTTGGGAATTTCCTTGAATTAAAGATTAAATTGAAAATTTTCCAAAATAACAGCAAGAATTTAAAAATGTGGGATTTTTAAATTAAAATAAGGAGGGTAAATAAAGAATACAAATAACTTTTTGGAGATTTTGAATGTTTTAAAATAGAATACATAAAAATTTTGTTCGCAAAAATTTTCTACGTCAATTTACAATGTTTTAAAAGTATGGAATTTTGAGGTGTTACAACCTTCGAGTGGTTTGACGGGCACATCTTAGGTTGAAGTTGATGCGCAGGCTAAAGGTCTAGCAATGTCTCACGTATCCTTCTCTTGGGACGTCGGATGTTTCGTTATGTCTGTTAGATGATTTGAAGTGTTTCACTTCATCTTACAAACATAATGAGAGATCCGGGTCGTCTCCGACAGCAGTGGTATCAGAGCAAATACCGACTATAGGAGCCCCTTAAGTTGGTCGTTTAGAATGGTTTCTTAAAATTATTGAGGGCTTCGTTCTCAGCTACAAATTATTTGCAAAATCATATTCAACCTTATATCTCATCCCTCTCTAGAGATTATTCTTCTCTATGCCTTTGGTTCAATTTTAAAAACTCATATCTTCCTCTATAGGACCGAAACCTTTTGAAAGTTTGTGTTTTTATCAAAAGAAGTTTGAAAACACTTAATTAACATAACCAATCAGTACCAAAGAGCCTTTGAAAAATTTTGAAAACCATTTGCAAACTATTCCTATGTGCTAGTGCGATTTTGCAAATTATCGGCTTAGAAGTAGCCTCTAGTGAATGGGTTTTGGAAATGGGTTGAAATTTTTTTTAACTTGATATACAATTTAGAAATTCCATTTCCTCATGTTACCTCTGCACCAAAAATGAAATTGGGTCAATTTTGAGCTCCAATCCCTCGACTTCTCAAATCTTACGATATGGCCACAACGGGGAGTTTGGTATAAAATAGAATTTGTTGTGCTAAAACCTCTAGATTGTTTGCTTAGATGGACCACCCAAAATTCATATAGTTTCTGGACCACTCGAACATAATGCATTTAAAAGATAAAAAATTTAGACACTATAAAACTTGTGTAAAGTTTCATTTTGTGCCGGTTGTTCTTTTTCTGGAATCTTGAGTTAGTCTGTTCGTTATTTTTTCTAGTCTAAACCGTAGGAAATAAACCTGAGAATTTTTACAGGAAACATGTAGACTAACTAAGCAATCTTCATGAATTTGGCATAATTTTTAGACCCCTTCATTAGAGTGAAATAAATAGATTAGTTAGCATAACTATGTCCTGAAAACTGTAGACAGCTGCATTCATCTTTTTATATAGCCCAAACCGTACGTGATAAAATATGCACCTTTTGACAGTAGCTTATAGACATACCCAGTATGCTCCACTAATTTTGGTTGAAGTTTTGAGTCATTACATCATGGCATAAAAATTCACATAGCACTGCATATTCTTGTACTGGAATCCGTAGGTCATCTGTTTCGCAAATTTGTATAGCCTAAACCATGGGTGATAAAATCTTGATTTCCTCAGGGTAGCTCGCAAACCTACTCACCTGACTCTCTGATGTTTTCTCAATTTTTTGTACCTTTGGGACTTGGCCTAAAAATCCAATCAAAACAGCAAAGCAACACTTTTCAGCACTGCATCATTCGTCTAAATCATTTTCTCTAAAATAGTCCAAGCATCTAAAAATCACAAATCTTTCCCAGAACAAAGAAAACATTGTTCGAAACCTGATTATAAATTTTATTCTAATTTGCAACCCTTCTAGTTTGAACATTAGGCTCTGTTCTCATCAGATCAACGTATAGACATACCTAAGACCACCAAGCTGGTTTATCCTCTATTTCACCAATTTTCCTAGCCAAAAACTTTTTAAATTTTAAGGGGGATAGTGTGACATGACCATAAAAAAAACCAGAGACAAATGTGTAACTTTTTCATGCCCCCACAAGCCTAAATGGAAATGTTAAACTAGGATCAAGTCATAACCGAACTATGTAATTTATGTTGAGATGGCTCAATGCGCGAATTTTGTACCCCTTTATGGTTGGATGCAAGATTTGTACATTGAAGAAACTCACAACCATGGTTTGGAAACTTGACTTGTAGATTTTGAAAACTTCTCTAAAAATAATTTATTTGTTTTAAAACTTTGCTAACTTTTTCTGGAATTAGAAGAACCCTGTTGCGAGTCTGAGAAATTTCGTCACCTCAACCTAGCCAATAACCCAACCTATAAAAGTTGCGACCTTTTCTATACCTATGAAAAATTTCGGGTAGGATCAATGGACTCACAAACACCTTTTGAGAATTTTTTCTTGAGACAGACACCACCACAATCAATTAGTCAGTTGGACATTTGGCTCTGTTCTAGGCAAAACAAAGTGTAGATGGACCCGTGACTACCAAACTAGCTTAACTTCTATTTCACAAATCCTCCAAGCCAAAGACTTCTAAGCTTTAAGGGAGATAGCATAGCGTGCTAGCTTCGAGCATGCAAAACTGTGCCTATGTTGCCATTACCCATCTTCACTGTGAACTACCCGAGTGGGGAGAGTTCTACTCTATTTTTCATCTTTAGCTGAAGGAACTATGTTGTAGAATATATGTGATACGGCTACCATGTCGCCCTGTATGTAAGGACCCAATGGATTATGTGTAATAATAGTCCGGAACCTGTTTAACTTCAATTTTGAAACTACTATGCTTGCTGTCCAAAAATATAGTTTTTGAAGATGTATGCTAAACAGAAGTAAAGCTTGACCTTAGATTCCAAAAATTATGCCCCGTGCGGTAGCTTGCTGGAACAAAATCCTCTTTTACTAGACCCTAGTAATCTACTAGAACATCGGACCACCACCATGCCATGTAGGAACACCATCCACCTATCCAATAGAAGTTCCATAGCTTTTGAAGAAGCAAGTCTATTTGACAACTTAAGAAAGACTCAACGTTAGATATATTAAATCTTGTATGTTTGAAAAGATTTCAAAATAACAAGAAGCTGATAAAACCATGTTATCAGAAACCTAGTATTCCATTGCAGTTGCATCCTTATCAGTATATTTGAATCATCTTTTTATACACCACATCAAAATCTGGAACGTCCAACCCAACCACATCATCCACACAAATAGATCTGAGGTTCCTCCAACATAATTAGATTTATATGCTTTACAAAAGAAAACTTATTGGGGTACAACTAGCAATCAATACTATCCAACTACTCATCCGACAAGCAACCTAAACCACCTGAGCACCAGCCTACACCAGAAATCCACTGTGCTCCTAGAACAGAAGCAAAAGGGATTCAGGCCGTGGCCCGCCAGATCCATATATAAGGGGACAAATTCTGGGGACCAGCCACTGCCTACCTAATTTATCAGCAACCCCAGAAATAAGAGAAAGACATAGGTGCCAACATGATAAGAAGACAGACCGCCTCACAAAGGAAATCCTGGTACCCATCCTCTGTCGCATCCCGCCACAGCCTCCAAACAAAAACCAGTGGGTACAATGCCCAAGCCAGTAAGGTACGAATAGCCATTCCGACATACCAAACTTTTGACCACACCCATCACAAAGCAGCAACCATTCCCACCGAAATGAAGCCTCCGCAACCAAAGCGTGTTGACCCCACCATCGCCCAGGCATCATCCCCATCGGTGAATCCGTCCATTCCCTGAGCCGATGAGGAAACTTCTCCTTCCATCCCGGACCCTGCGACTGCAAGCCCTAATCATCGACGAAGACCGCCCTTACCAGCAACACCTCGCTTTGCTTCTCCTTCGTCATGAAACCCTCGCTCCATTCCTTCTTCTCTAGAGCTATTCCGCCATCATTCACTCTCTAACCCGTTAGCTGGAGCGAGTGTGAAAGACAAGCCACCTCTCTCACTTTTCCTTTCTTAAACGACACATGCCAAAAGATTCCCTTACGGAAATATTAAATTATTAGGACTACTAAGACTAGGTTACCTAGAGGGGCTTAGTAGAAGGAAAAGAAAAGGGATAATATTGTTATCGGAAACAAAGAATTGCAGAGACGTTGAATGGATCACCATTAGGAACTTAATGATCGAATTCCGCAATATTCTGAGCAAGTATCTTATCCATCGATGTCGACCCCCGTTTCTGAGGGCGGGAATCATTCGTGTTCATAGTACCATATCCCTGGATCGAGTAGTTTGGTACCCACGAATACAGTTCTGAATTACCAGGTGCAAAGTGCACGAATAGTCTTACAACGACTTATTACAATAATAGGCCCGAAGGCAATATCCGATACATATAGGACCTACTGGTCCGAAATCAACCAAAATCAGAGTTTAGATAAGATAGGCAGACGAAAAGCAGCGACATGTCGATTGCCACAGGCAACGACTGGGGACTAAGACCTAGCGCGCTTCATTGTCTTCATTCCTCCTGGTAGTGAGCATATGGGTCATCCAGTTCTTCGTTTCCTTCATCTGAAGTTTGTGCGTATAGCAAGAGTGAGTACCCAACGTACTCAGCAAGCCATCACGGAATGATGCACTGATAGAGCCATTCAAAGGGAGGCTGTGGTTTATTTGCACAAAGCCAATTTTCACAAATCATTTCACAAACCTAACATCTAGCCAGGTCAAGTTTTAGGTCCATAGTATATTTAAGTCGGCGACGGTTCTGTCCACCATCCATTGTGATCCCAAGGATAGCTTCCCGCCTCCGATGCGTCATGGTTTTCTGGGTGTGTCTTCCCCCTTCTCTCAGATAGAGAAGTTGGTTTCCCAACACACAAAATCATTATGCAATCCCACCCATCATTTTAAAATTTATGAGTCTAGCCACGGGCGAAACTTGTCACGTCGCTCATTAACCGCGAGCACAGCTATTCGAATAGATTGATTGACTCACACTGCAGTGGATGTACACTTTACCCGTACTCCGCAACTACTCATTGAATGAGCTTACATCCCTTTATATGGGACGGTCACGGCAAAGCCTTTCGATAACCTCACTTTGGCAGTACCCGCTGCATGAACTTAAGTCCTCATGCACTCTAGCCGTCATTTTCTAGCAGTGAGAGGAGTTCTGGCGTTCCCGAGGTAAGAGAGAAACTTCGCTTTATCTTTAAGACATTGATAGGTTCAGGTTACTATTCACATAAAGGCCTTTCATCTCATCACAATCATGGGCACCTTACCCTTGGTAGGTCCCTAACTCAACACTTACACCTGAACCACTATGCAGGGATACTGCCTGCGCTCGGCTATCTACTCTGCTAGGTCTATACCCATTTGAGAAGTACGGTTGTACTAGCTCGTTCTAAGTTGTAGTCTCATGGCTCGGTCCTTAATTGACCAGGGACGGTACTAGCCTTTCCCAGAAAACCACCCAAATCCATCCATCTGCCCCAGTCTAAAAACATTGATTTGTATTTCTCTTTTTCATCAAAGCTATTTCCAACATAATCTCGGTAACGTGGCGCTCATGTCTCCACTTGCCGTGTTTCAACCATCTTCCCAAAGATAGTTGCCCAAGCACAAAGTTTATTTGTAAAATCATGCATATGCAAGAATCTAGTATAAGTGTGGCTAAGCATTTTACCGAAGATATCCTCCGGTTGTATCACATTGAAGGTTACAAGAATATTTCTAAGGGTGTTCAATATCAAGGCACGGTATATATATCAAGTATGGGTACTCATTTGTGTATAGCATGCAAATTGTAATTGAAAACAACATCATTTCGCAAAGTAGGATCAATATGTTCAAAGGGATGTGTTGACTTGCCTTGCTCGCTCAGTTGTTGACCGGGGTCTTCAACGTAGTCGATGCTCGCTTCCTTGGTTGCTATCCGTACGTGCGAAAGATCAATTGAATTCAATCAGAATTCAATAAAATGCCGAGAGATCGAAAAGAACCATAAAAACCATAAAATGATCCAAAACGTTTAGCCTAGAATTGTACTCGAGGTCGGACGAGGGTTGTTAGGGAAAAATCCGAGTTTGAAATCGAGTCGATGCCCTAGGGTTTCCGCAAAACGACGATCACATTAATTTGAGAAAATAGAATTAAAAATATCAGTGGAGGGGTTTTGTACTCGAGGTTTTGAAGGTTCGAACACAAAAGAGAAAACATATTCAAATGGCGAGAAAGAATTAAACAAAATCCAGGTTAAAACAACGCGAAACGAAAATCTCTAAAAAAGTCTGATTTGCTCCGAGAAAAATTTACAAGAAAACAATTTATTTTTGCTCAAAGACCTTCCCAAATCTTTTCAAAACATTTTCCCCATTTTTCCAAAATTTTTCCTTTTTTCTATTTTTCTTTTCTCTTTTCTTTTTCTTTTCTTTTCTTTCCCTTATTCTATTTACTATTCATCAATCCGCCACCTGCTCGACCGAACTCTCACTCTCTCTTCTCTCTGTTGCAGTCGGCGGCCGGCGCTAGCGAGGGGAAGGGGTGGCGGCTCGGGCTTACCAGCGACGGCGATGCTCGGGGAGGGTGGCGGAGCTCCGGCGCACGGTGGCGACGGCGCTGGCAACTCATGGCGGCTTGCGGCGGCGGCGGCGCTCAGTTTGCGGCGCTCGGGTAGGGAAAGAAACCGGCGGGGGAGAAAATTAGAGGCGCCGAGGTGGGGAAAACAAGGAGGGTTGTGCCCCCTTTTATAGTCGTGGCCGAGAGAGGGGAGAAGAGGGAAAGGGGACCCGGTGCGGTGGCGGTACGGCGGAACGCCACGCGGCGATGTCCGGGGCGGGGCCAGGCGCGGCACGGGCGCACGGACGACGTGCGGCGACGTGGGTGATGCGGCGCGGCGGCGGCGGCGACGGGGCGGCAACGCGCTGCGCGGCGAGGGCGCGGGTCCGACGGCGACAAACGTGTGGCGGCGACGGCACATGGCGCGGCGGGGCCGGGCGCGGCGGGCGCGCGTGCGGGCGAGCGGGGACGGCACGGCCGGGTGCAGCGCGTGCGCGCGGCGCGTGGCGCGCGGGCGCGGGCGTGGTACGACGGCGACGGCTGGCGGCGGGCGCGCGGCCGGGCAGACAGCGTCGAACGGGTGGTGACCAATGAACAGTGCCTTTTTCATTTTTCCCGATTTTCAATTCCATTTTCAAATTCTAATTTTTCCTTCACACTAAAAATTCCAAAAAAAACATAGTATTCCCAAAATTAATTAAAAATATATTTTACTTTTCACCATCTTTATTTATTTTAAATTATACATTTCCCATATTTAATTTTATTCCTTTTTCCTAAATCCATAAATCACCATTTTTAATTCCAAATAAATTTCTAGACTTTATATAAATCCTTTAAAATATTTTATTGCCTGTTTTATTTCCCAATTAATACTCCATAATCACCAATTAATGTTTTATTTTCCAAACATATATCTTTATGAATCCGCATCCCATTTTCGATTTTATTTTAAAAATTCCTAACCATATACTTCGAGATTTTCCTCCCCAACGAAAATCCAAATCGTTTGTTTTTTTACAAACACCGAGATGAATTGCCCTCATATAAATTCATACAAATAAGCTGGCAAATAAGAAGCAATAAACACGAGCAAAAGGCAACAAGCAAAAGTTTTCGCAAGCTCCAATTTTTAATTTCCGGTTTTTAAATTCTCCGATTTTCAAGGCGTTACAATCGACTTGTTAGATGAAGTCACGGATATGTCGAACATAGTTGAACCAACCGACTTCTAGCCGCACAACCCAACCCAAATCTCGGGGACAAGATTTATTTAAGGGAGATAGGTTGTCACATACCCAAAATTGTAGGGTCAGTAAAATTTTGTTAAAACCAAATCAAAGTAAAGTTCTTCAATTTTATGAACCAAAATTTTTCATTTCTAACCTAGGTAAATATTTCAACCCAATGCATGATTAAAATTTTAGAACAAAATAAAACTTTTTCACTTCTAATCTTGAGCATTGGTACATTTATACATGTGAGCATGCATATGCATAAAACATGTTTTGAAAAATGTGTCTTTTGTGCTTTTGGATTTTTAACTCGCATTTCATAATAGGACTCATAAGCATAGTCCAAAAGATTTAAATTTACAAGACGAGCCTACAACTAATCTTGGGTAATAGCATGTGAGCATAAGATTTAAATTCAAAGATCATCTCCTCAACTCAAGATAAAAATTCAACATAACTCTAAGAGTCAAATTAGATGCATTTATACAAGTGGGAACATTTACACAAAGATAGGCTACCCTAATTTTCTAAGACAATCCATACTAGATAAAATCATGGAAAAATTCCTCTGGATGTCAAACATTAAATTAAACTCAGTATAATTTTGGTATAATTCAATAATTTTTAACTAGGTTTGATGCCCCACACAAAATAGACAAAACTAAAAGGATAATTAATATCCTTATCAGTAAAAATGATATCTTGTCTAAAAGTTAATTAAATACCACATAAGTGTACATGTAAAATAATTTATTCAAATACTAGATTAAATAAAATGAATAAATATAATTTTTTTAGAATTTTTCTCCTTTGTTTAGGTCTCCTAAAAATTCAAACAAGTTCCTAATTGCTCCATCTTGGTTTAATTTCTGAGAATAATCTACAAATGATTTTTAAATGCAAGCAAAGAAAATAGAATCTAGGTATAATTATCTACCTCTAATAAAAATTTCACAAATTTATCAAAATTTATCATGTCCACACATTATGTAAGAAGCTACAAAGTTTATGGAGAGAAACAATTTCCAAAATTTAACTAAAATCAGCTGCACTTGAGTTTCTACCAAAACCACTCCTGTTTGTCTAGCCCAACACGCCCTGGACCCATTGTCAGCAACACAAGCTATCTCCACTCAAGTGCAAAATTATTCCACCACTCAATGAAGCAGGAGAGAACGAGAGGGAGAGAGAATCGGTGCCGGCTGCTCGTGACACGTGAGGAGCGACGTGCCAGCGCCGTGTGCCGCCTATATCTCCTTCCCCGCACGTTGAGCTCGCCAACTTTGCTCTGCTCCTCCTTGCCTCCTCCTCCGTTCTACTAAGAGAGTGAGAACTGAGATGGTGGATGGAGTGCAGAGACTAGAGATCCATGAATCCATCCGGAGTTAGATTGGTTTTCTTCTGTTGGTGATGAAATCCATCTCGCTTTCTCCCTCCCTCCTTCCTGCCCTAATTCCAAACCATTCAGTTTTTCTTAGTGGAGCAATGGAAGTGTTTATGCGTGCTGGATGCCACCGAGCGGTGAGGTGAGCGTTGGAGCATGCACAGCGAGCTCTGACCATCCATCTCCCCCTCCCGCTGCTCCTCCCGCGTGCTCACGGTGGTTGATGATCGCATCGCCGAAAAACTACGGCCCCATTCGTAACAGCCACAGCGATGGTGACGACGACGACGAGGTTGGACGGGGCCGTTTTCGTCCACCGCCTGCGCCGATCTCCATCCTGCGAGCAACTGTGCCGTTGTCCTGCTGCTCTCCACCACACCCTCCGCTGCTCGCTACAACGGAACACCGACATCGTCATTTTGAAGGCTGTAGCGCTGCCGAGACCTTCCGCCGTTCTAGCCGCCGCCTACACTACACCGACCTCCACTAGCCGAGGTAAGTAGAAAAATGGAATCGCGAGAACGTGCTCTTCATTTTCTCTTTTGACCTCGACCCCGACCGAGCCACCAATCGTCGCCGGCGAGCTCGCCAATCCACGGTTAAACTCCTGCCAAAACCGATCTGCTGAGCTGCTATAAAGCGAAGGACTAGACTTTCAAAATTTGAACAAACCTAGGGTCCATTGTGTAAACATACCATTCAATGACATGTGGGTCATGGATCTATCTGTAAATACACTAAAACTTGAGGTCACTTACTGAAGTTTTCAATTCCGGTGTGCTTTTAGACTACGGGTTGATTTCTAAGACTCCAGGGTCCTATGTGTAAAATAACCAAGTCAATGACAGTGGACCGATGTGTTTTAATCGACAATATAGAGGAAAATGGCTAAATCAAACATATTTTTAACAGAAAAATTCACAAAATTGTTAAGTCCATATAAAATCCAATATAACTTATTTTTGGATGAAACAAATTTTACAAATGATGAACTTTAATTCAGAATTATAAAACTTGAGTAACTTGGTACTCACATTGTAAATTTTGTCTCTAAAATTCAAACAAGGAAAGTCACACCTAGGGCTTGCTCAAACTGAAAGTCACACCTACGGTTTGCTCAAACTTGTAAAATACATAGAAAATTCAATTTAACTTATTTTAGACAAACTCAAATGCACCTACTTACGCTTTTTATTTAGGAAAAATAAAAACATATGGTTACCTTGTACCAAATACCTTGGCATTAAAATGGCATTAAAATGATAAATTATAGGTAGGCTGAAATTTAGGTATTTATATAAAATTCATTTTAATTCTTTTTTTATAAACTCACCAAGACATATACTCTCAAATTATAAAATAAAAATATGTTTTCTATATAGTAAAATCTTTTAGATATTTATTTAAGAAATAAACAACCTAGTAGACACTTCAACTTGTAAAATTTGATTCATTTGAAACAGAGACTAATATACCAAATATGTCAGTAAACCCTACAAAGAAAACCTAGGTCCTAATAAAAGTAAATAAGTAAATAAAAGTAGTTAAGACTATATATATGTTTGTATAAATATATAAATATGCCCATTTACTCTGAGTAAATCTAATTAAAACTTGTTGGACTAGAGAAACCATAGTTTCATCCCTACTTACCAAAAATTAGTACACATAGATCATATAATAATACCTAGGTTAGAATGTTAAAATAATGACCTAGATCACCTTTAGTTCCAAGAGTATGAAGTAAAATAATAAAAGGGTCTAAACTTGTAGACTTAAAGTGGATTAAATAGCAAATGTATTTAGTTTATTAAACTAATTCAAAATGTAACATGTTCTGGACCTACAACACTAAAGTCATGTGCTTATTAAACAATATAGACCTACGACACGTTATAATCGGTAAAATGCTTAATAAATTCTTAAGATTATTAAGTATGAAGAATTCATATGGTATACGAGAGGAATCGTGTGCATATGAAAAGAAGAGTTGAATTTGGAAGGGAGTCCATATTCAAGAAGATGATTGAGATAAGGAAAGAGATGAGTTGGGAGCCTGCGAGAGTGGGTTTCCTATGTTCAGGAGTCCTAATTGGTGAGAAATTCGTGGACCTACTTTATGTATAAATAGAGAGGGAGGGTGTGCCTCCTATATATCGATTGATTGATTTGCAAGAGAGAAAGTTGAGAGAATAGCTAAGGTTTTGAGTTAGGTCGAGATTTTGGTGAGGAGTGCTGTTGTTGCACTTTGTAAACACTTTTAGATGCAATAAAGTCAAAATAGTTTGATCTACTTCTTCAAGAGTTCATCTACCATTGTTTTCTGGGTCCCGATGGTCTGACCACAGGTGTGCGAGCGGTCTGACCGATGGGTTGCGGCGGCAGTCCAACCGGAGGTGACGCGGTGGTCTGACCGGCCAGGAGGGGTGGTCTAACCAGTGGTTATATGGCGGTGTGACCGGCAGCGACTTCGACAGCTAGAGTTCGATTTTGTTTTCTAGATTGGTTTCATTGGTGAGAGGTAACTTTTATTTCCGCTAAAAGTTTTTGGGTTTTGGTTTTTCCTACCATTCACCCCCTCTGGTAGGTTTGTTTGGTCTTGTTCGATCCTACAAGTGGTATCAGAGCCTCGTTCTTGATTTGATATCTATTGCTTTTCTGATCTATTTGCCATGGCTGAAAAGTTTTCAAACAAACCTCATATTTTCAATGGAACTGATTTTGATTATTGGAAGAAAAATATGGAATCTTACATAACATCTCAAGGATATGATATTTGGCTAAAAGTTGCACAACCTTATGAAACCCCTGAGCACATTGTTACTCCTGCTCTCTAATTACATTTTGAAAATAATTGCAAAGCTTGCAATATTATTCTTCATGCAATTTCTCGCTCTGACTTTGATCATGTTTTGCATCTTGCTACTGCTAATGAGATTTGAAAGGCTTTGAATGATTTTCACATTGGATCTTCAAACATTAAAGAGTTGCAAAATACATTTTCAAAAAGGAATACATCAAATTTGAGATGATACATGGGAAGTCTTTGGATGACTATCTGGGCCGTTTTAACAAAATTTTGAATAATCTTAGATCTGTTGGTTCTTCTTATGATGCTAATTATTCTAAGTCTGAGGTTGCTCGTCACTTTATGAACGGTCTTGATATGAAGGTTTGGGATGTTGAGGTTACTTCGATTCAGGAATTTGTTGATATGAACACTTTGACTTGAATGTTCTTTATACTAAATTGAAAACTTATGAGATGAACATTCTTTCTAAGAGGACTGATTCGAAATCTTCTGCTTTGGTGTCTTCTTCTGCATCTTCTGATTCTACTTCACAGTTGATGTTTACTTCTTTCTCTGCCATGTTCGATGATCAACTGGAGGAAATCAGTGAAGAGGACTTGGTATCGCTTGCTAATATAATTTCTCGAGCTGTGAATAATGTCAGGTTAAGGAGAAAAGGAGGACCAATCCGATGTTTCGGGTGTGGACAACGATGACACATTCGCTCTCAGTGTCCTAAGGCTGGAAAAGGTACATAGGATGAGTGAAAGGCTCAAGATGTATCCAAGGATGCTAAGGAAAACAAGAAGCAGACGAAAAACATGAACATGAGGAAGTACTACCAGAAGGCTTTGGATGAAGATGAGGAAGTACTACCAAAAGGCTTTGGATGAAGCTTTTGCAACTGTGCAGGGATCCAACGACGTTGAGTACTCAGATGATAATGAGAAAGACAAAGGAAAGAGCATCATTGGAGTTTGCCTCATGGCAAAGAGTATTACAGATTCTGATGAAGAGAATGAGGTAATAAGCGCTTCTAGTGTTGAATATCTTCAAGAAGTTTTTGCTAGACTTGGTTACAAGATTTCTAAATTTGAAAAGAAGATTAATCAACATGAAGTAGTTATTGATTCTCTTAAAGCTAAAAATAATAGATTAAGATCTCTTGCTTCTGATGATGATGATTGCAAATCATGTGAAGTTTTATTTGCTGAGATTAATTCTGTTAGAGATGTTAATTTAACTACTTGCAAAAAGCTTGATGTTGAATCCAAGAAATCTAGGAAGCTTGAATCTTGCCTTGCCCTTAGCTTTGCCATGAACACTAGATTAACTGATCAATTGTTTTTAACAAAAAGAGCTTTAAATAAATGTCGAGTTGCTTTGTTTGCTAGCTCTATATTTAATGTGATTAGCTCTAAAAGGTTGAAATAATCTACTGCAAAACCTTGCTCAACATGTCTTGTGAGTGAATTGAAACTAAAAAATGCCTTAGGTCGTGTTAAGCATATGGAAGAAATAGTTAAGTAAGATGAAGTGTTTTCTTGTCAAACCTGTAGAAAACAGAAAGGTCTTTTGGATGCTTGCAAAAAATGTGGTACCTTGACTTAGAAGATTTCTTACTTAAAAAGTTCTTTGCAATGTTTTTCTGATGGTAAAAAGAACCTCACCATGATTTTGGATCAATCAAAAGTTACATGTCTTGTTGCAAAATTTTCAAAAGAAGTGATGTTTTTGATATTATAGACTTGGACATGTTGGTTTTGATCATCTCACTAGGATCAATGGTTTGGAACTTATTCGAGATTTGCCTAAACTTAAGAAAGATCATGATTTGGTTTGTTCTCCAAGTCTTCATGCTAAGATGGTTGCTTCTTCACATACTCCTATATATTCTGTGATGACGGATGCACCAGGACATCTCTTACACATGGACGCTGTTGTTTTAGCTAGAGTGCAATGCATTGGAGGAAAGTGGTATGTTTTGGTTATTGTTGACGATTGTTCTCGATATTCTTGGGTTTATTTTATGACAACTAAGGATGAAGCTTTCGAACACTTTAAAAGTTTATATCTTCGTTTGGCTCTTGAATTTCCAAAATCTTTGAGAACTATTCGAAGTGATAATGGTGGTGAGTTTAAAAACGCTTCTTTTGAAAGATTTTGTGATGAAAGAGGTCTTGAACATCAATTTTCGTCTCCTCGGGTTCCTCAACAAAATGGTGTTGTTGAAAGAAAAAATTGTTTTTTGGTTGCAATGTTAGGACTATGCTTGATGAATATTGTACTCCTAGAAAATATTGGGCTGAAGCTATTAACACTGCTTGCTATATTTCCAATCGTGTTTTCTTGAGACCTAAACTTGGAAAAACTTCTTATGAGCTTCGCTTGGGACACACACGAAGATTTCTCACTTGCATGTTTTTGGATGTAAATGTTTATGCTTAAATTTGGAAATTTGGACAAATTTGAATCTCGCTCTCTTGATGGACTTATGTTGGGATATTCTGCGCATTCACGAGGTTACTGTGTACTTATCACAGCCCGATTTTCGTTCGGGATTAAAAATCATTTAATAAATCATCTCCTAGAAATTAAATAAAAAAAGTAAGATAATCAAGTGAAACTATTAAGGAAATTAAATTTTCCTTTTAAAAATCATGGCTGAAAATATTTTTTAAATTTTCTCCATCCCTAAAACACTCTCTGAAATTTTTCGTGAAATTTTAGAGCTCCAGAAATAATTTTAATAATACAAAGAACACTTAAATAATTAAATACTTCTGAGTGTTCATATATTTTCAGGTTTTTTCTTGGAATTATTTGGGCATCGGAAGTATTTATAAAAATTCAAGGATGTTAGGACAGAAAAGTCTGTTTCGCCTCCTTGCTACGGTGTCATCCCTAACCTCCGGCCGCTGCTAGGTGCCGAACAGTACCGAACAGCAACTATTTGTTTCCTCCACCAAATCCGGCCTAATCCTATGCCCAAATCAAAAATTAGTTGCGGGAACGGATTCCTCTCGATCTCCTCTACGTTTCCCCAAGAAATCCCCATCAATCCCGTGCTAAATCCAACGAATTTCGCCCTCGTTCTTATCCCGACGAACTCGAGATAAACCCCAAAAATCGGGTGCCAAATCGTCTCGTCCCGGTGCGGGCCTCTCCCTCCCAAGCCTATAAATAGAACCCCCATGATCTCATCCTCGGTTTCCCCATTTTTCCCGAGTTTTTCCCGTGCTCTAGCCACCTTCCCCGCGAGTTCCCATCTCTCTCTCGTCGGCCACAACTCCGGCCATCTTTTCCCGCCGCCTCGACTGCTCCCAGTCAGCGCCGTTGCCTCCTTCGACATCGCAGCAGTGAGGAGAAGACCGGCCACCAGTTCCCTTGTGCCAAACACCATCGAAAGCCACTCGTCACCGTGAAACCCGAGCGCCACTGCCACTACTCGTGCCCCCGCCGCACCTAGCCGCCATCCTCGTTGTCGCCGGCTTTGCCGCAGCCACCGTCGGCATCGCGAAGGGAGAGAAAGCCTGTCCTCCACCTCTCCTCCATCAAAAGTCACCGGAAGGCCCTTGTCGCCGTGGACCCGTGCGTCGCCGCCTCCGTTCGCACTTCAGCCGTGCCTCGTGGCCATTCCCGGTGCTGTTTGTCGTTGCCGTCTTCACCATCAGGGCCGTAGCAGCAAGCCGAGGCTCATCCATCACCCTTTTCCTCGGAAGGTCGCTGGAAAGCCGTTGCCACCGCCAACCCGAGCTCGGTCGCCGCTTCCATCTTGTCACCGGCCGTCTCCCGATGCTGCTCGTCGTTGTGTAAGGGTCGGTAAGGTTCGCCACAATTTCCTCTTCATCCCCATGCTCTTGGTTTCCGTCGCTGTGCTGCCGCTAGTTGTCACCGCCATCGCCCAATGCTTGTCGGCGTCGTGCCGACGTGGCCGTCTATGTGGTCGCCTAGTCAGCCGCCACATAGCTCTCCCTCCTTGCGTGGCATCTCAGTCAATCGCCACCTCACTGTCAAGTCAGTTGCCGCATCTTTGCAAGCTAGATGATGCGTCGTTTTCCGTTTACATGGCATCCATCCTGTAAACACTAAATCTGTTCAATCTTGTTTGTCGGATCTATGTCAAACCCCGGTCATTAAATCTGAACCATCCATCCTTTCTTGTCAGTTCTATCCTAGTCGTCTGAATCCTTGTGATCCCGTGGATTGATCGGAGCTGATGTCTTAAACATCCTTTTCCAGTTCAAAATTAATTAAAAATTGCATAATAAATCGTTTTAATTTCCAGAACTTCTAAAATTTATATCTAATTCATACGAACTCCAAATTGGGCCATTCAAATTGCAAAATTCATCTAAAATTGAGCTCTACATGATTGTTTACTTGTTATGTACTATTTATTTGGTTTTTATTAGGGTTTTTTCTCTTTTTGCGTGCCAACGTGTAGATTCCGGCATTTTCGGAGTTCGCGCTTGCGAGGAAAAGAGCCCAGAAGTTTTGCTTGAAGACGCAAGGCAAGTCACACTTTCCTTTAAGCATATTGATCCTACTTTTATAAATGTTTTATGTTTGCAAATAAAATTACATTGTTTTGCTAATTACATGAAATGATGGATTACCTATCTGCTTGTTTGAGCCTTTTTACTTGTTATCTATCCTTTATTAACCTTGTGTGTTAATTTGACTAGCTTTAGTCACTGATGTTGATTCTAGCTAGAATTATATGCTTAGCCATGCTTAATTACCACTAACTCACTAAATGGGATAATTACACTATTTATTCTAGTCCCTGATGAGCTGCAAGCTCGATATACCTGGCCATGTCTTATTGGTCATAATTATCTCAACTAAAATATGACATAATGGTGGGCTGTGGGTGCATGGTTTTGGATGGTCGCACCCATAGCAATTAAGGACCGGTTCATGGGAAACCTTGGAAGAATTACAGCGCTTACCACAAGCAAGAATGGGCAACTGCTTGACTCGTAGTATAGCTTTCTTCTGGCCAACGTACCGGCCCTGGTTTTATGGGTTGATCGGCTGCTGGATTCACCGTGGCACGAGAGGGGGCTGCCCGCTGCCCTGCGGGGAGTGGGAGCGAAACCTTGGTGTGGTATCGCTTGGTTAGGAACTTCTACTATTATGGATTCCGATGAAAATGGTGAAGTTGTGAATCAAAAGAAATACAGAAGCATGATTGGTTCATTGCTCTACCTCACTGCTTCGAGGCCAGATATATAATTTGTTGTGTGTTTGTGTGCTCGATTTCAAGCTTCTCCAAGGGCATTGCATCATCAAGCTGTGAAACACATCATGAGGTATTTGAAACATACTCTTGAATTTGAAATTTGGTATTCTATTTCTTCTTCTATATGCTTGAGTGGTTATTTGGATACAGATTTTGGAGGTTGTAGAATTGATAGAAAGAGTACTAGTGGTACATGTCTTTTTCTTGGTACTTCTTTGATTGCATGGTCTTCTTGAAAACAATCAAAGGTGCTCAATCAACCGCTGAGTCTGAATATGTTGCTACTGCTAGTTGTTGTTCTTAGATTTTTTGGCTTATTTCAACTTTGAGAGATTATAGTCTTACTTTTGATAAAGTTTCTCTCTTTTGTGATAATACTAGTGCTATAAATAGTGCTAAGAATCCTGTACAACACTCACGCACTAAGCACATTGACATTCGTTTTCACTTTTTGCGGGATCATGTTGAAAAGGGAGATGTTGAATTGAAATTTGTTGATATGAAGTTGCAACTCACAGATATTTTCACCAAACCGTTGGATTCTTCTTGCTTTGCTTTACTTAGGAGAGAATTGGGTGTTATTCATCCTTTTGGCATTATTTGAGGGGAAGAGTTGTTGGCTCTTTGTTGTATGCATATTTTCTTTCTTCTTTTATTTTTTCTTTTGCATTCATATTTTAATTCATGCATGGTGTGATAAAAAAATAAAAAAAATAAAAAATAAGAAAAATAAAAAGAAAATAAAAGGTGGATGAGCAGTGTTATATCTTTAGTATAATCTAGTGCATGCTAGCAATGCTTGTCACTTAATTTGATTACTATATTAGCTTGTGTGCATTTTAGTAGTTATATGAGCTTTTGATATTGCTTTTAAGTGATAAGATACATGACACATAATTCTTTTATTTGAACTAATGAAATATGCAATATTGAAGCTAGTGCTTAGTTTGAATGATTAATGCTTTTATATATGCTTTATGAATTGTTATTCCTCATATTAATCTTTTTGTTCCAATCACCGCAAGAGTACATAAATGCTTATTTATATGAGAGGAAAAATAAATACCAAATCCTTGGAAACATTCTTGATGATAAGGACGTATTCGCAGTGAGATAAAAGAAAGGGTGCCGCATCCTTGGAAACAGTCTTGACGACAAGGACGTACCCGCAATAATTGAGAGAAAACACTAAAAAGTTCAAAAATAAAAGCTAAAAGTTCTCTTGGTTATTTTTGGAGAAGGAATTAATTTGAGAAAGAGTATCAATGTTATAGGTATATATATTTGGGTTTTTCTTTTAGTCTTTGCACTTGTGAATATGTTGCACTTTAAATTATTGAAATAATGAATCATTAATGTTGACTTGATCTTTTGTAATGTTTTAGGTTCATGGTTTTTACTCTAGTGCTTGCTTGTTAATTAGCTAGTCATTTTTTCTACCTTGTTATTGCAACACATGTACTTGAGTTACTTTTGATATAACGCAATGCTTTTCCATGCTTACGATACATTGATGAACTCATTGTCAAAAGGGGGAGAACAAGAACAAGGTAGTAACAAATTTGTTCATTTGTGCATCATTATCATATTCAAAGGATTTTCTATCTTTTCAAAGGATTTTTCTGGCATTAGAAATGCTTTTTGAGTTGCTTCATAAAAGATCACAAACGAATTGATTTTTGTTGGGTTTGCCAATGGTTTCATCAAGGGGGAGATTGTAGAATCAAATGTGTTTGATTTATATTTTATGTGATGAAACATTGGTGATTCAATATTTTATGCGTGGTCAGACTGGCTAGGGACGACCGGTCAGACCGGTGGTATGCGCACGGTCTGACCAGAGGTATGCACACGGTCAGACCGACTGACTCCAACTCACGGTCGGACCGGCGGTGTTCTGTTTGCTTTCGGTTTTAGTTTATCTTTTCGGTTATGGATTGTTTTTTCTGGATTTGACTTCTAGATGGTTCTTATGCATATGGTTGCTATTGTTATGCTAATGTGAATCAAGTTTGGATGATCTTGTGCTCGAAATATGATCGTACTCGTCCCGGCGCCGCATCTCCTGGTGCCTCCGATCGACGGCGCCACTCGACAATGTTGCGGGCTTTGACCTTCTGTGTGATTATCTCATGCAGGTCCCCCGTGTATGAGCTCCCTTGGTGCTCGGCTGCGCGAGCACTCCTGGAGCAACGGGTCGTGCCACTTGGAGCGACCCCGGTCTTCGGGGCTGCATCGTTGGCAGGTCACGGGGAGGCCGAATGACCGGCACTCCGCTGTGGCCGCAATCTTGAGCGTCGAGCACTCCCAAAGTGGCGTTCAGATGAGCCGGAATGTTGAGCTGTCTAGCGGCTGCGTGGGTCATGGCCATGGCCTTCTGGACCTCCGGAGAGTCAAGAAGACCATTGAGCGCACACTCGATGGCGACGAAGTTGGCCGCGGGCGTTCAGAAGACCTGGTGTCCCTCAAACTCCATGGTGAAGTCAGACTGTAGGCATCGGGGTTGGACGCAGGGTCAACGGGCCTATTCATGCCGCGCGACCCGCCTCGCGTTACAGGGACGACGCGCATTGAGGTGGGCGTCAGACTCTTGAGAGCCGGAAGCCTCATCGTCGGACACCACGTTTGCCATCATGACGAAGTTGGCGGGCCAGCGGTTGCCAGGGATGAACACTGGACACCGGAGCTGCCTAGCCGATGCCGTGCGAGGAAAAGAGGCACAACGGACAACTTGCCGGAGCTCACCATGCCAGCAGACGCGGGAGTACATCCAATTGCGTGCGAGGGTGAAGAAGGCAATCCTCGCAGTGGGGAAGCAGAACGCGTGGAGCGGGGCCGGCTAGGATGCTCGATCCGGGTCCATGCGTCGTCCGCCCTCAGGACTACCGAGCGGGCAGTCGGGGGCTTGGGCTACCAAACCCTTGTGGTCGCACGGGCTTTGGGGGTTGAGGCCGCTGGGCACGAAGCCATGCACCTTGGCCCCGCCACTGCGCGTTGTGGCGCGACCGCACGCTCCGGCTCGCCGGAGGCCCCTGAGAGAGAGTGAGGCGACAGAAGTCGTCAGCGCGGAACACCAAGGTGCCGAAGACGAAGGTCATCCCGGCGGGAACGACAAAGTCAGTGGATAAGGAAACCGCCATCAAATCGCTCGAATCAAAGAACAGTTCCCCTACCTGGCGTGCCAACTGTCGATGGGTGGGTCGGGAGTCCTCAAAGGGTGTGCCCAAGGAGGTGAAAGAGAACGGTAGAGAAGCTGTCCTCCGATGGATCTGATGGTCGACTCGAGTCCTAAGATGAGCCAAAGAGCAAAGACACAGAGAGATATACTGGTTCAGTACTCTCGAAGGATAATAGGCCTACGTCTAGTGTTCTTTGTTGGGGTGTATGATGAATAAGAGTTACAAGGGAGTGAGAAAGCAACCTCGGGATCAGAATGTAGAAGTCTCGGGGTTCTCCCTTCCCTTGGCCCCATCACCCTGCACTCCCTTTTATAGCTCAAGGGGGGCAGGAACAGGAGAGCTTAGAGGCCAAGAAAGTTATGACTAATGTGCTAAAAGGTGAGTATAAAGAACATCTGAAAACATACAAGATGGTCTGCTAAGTCCTATACACCGTGGGCATCTTGTGCTCTCTCTTTTGCCTTGGGATGCCTCCTCTGCTGGAGATGTCTGTACTGTGTTGTCAGGTGACGCCAGTCTCTGCCAGGCTGTCCCCTCCCACTTCCTCCTTGCTCGCCAAGTCTTGTCTCGAAGACGGTCGAGGTCGGGTTGTGGAATCGGGGTCGAGAGAGGAGAGCCGAGGTCGGTCTCGGAGAAAGGTCGGGATGTCCGACCCCGCAAAAGGGGGTCGAGCCATCGACCATGTCCCGAAGACTCGGTTTGACTTTAGTTGGACTTTGACTCAAGTCCATGGGATACCTCGGGGTGACACCCCCAACATGTAGGCAGCAGGCGGTGACAACCCTTTTCGTCCTTTGTATTTATTCACGTTCGGAGTATGATAACAAAGTTCGTAAAAAGTCATAACCATGCTGGCAGACCAATAGGGAGTGGTCTCTCGGTATTGCCTAAGTGCCTAGAACTAAGTCCTATCTATTTATATTGCCCAAGTGCCTAGAACTAAGTCCTATCTATTTATATGTATATGATTGTTGTATCAACTAAGCATGATTAGTACATAAGTATATATGAAACCATAGCTTTTCTTTTGTCTTTCTCCACTGGCTCCATTGAGTTCATTTTTGAATGTGTCACTACCCAATTATTATTATTGTTATTTATCCCTATTTAGACTATGATATATTAATTATAATATTATTATAAATGTATTATTCTTTACGCCACCATCTTCCCTGCGAAAAACCATAAAATAAAATATTATAACGAAATTTATGCACTTATGATTAATTTATCTAGGATCGTATCAAATATCGATAGCGGCCACGGTGGTCGGACGGCTATGTTGCACCGATACGGCGCTCCACCGCCGTGTCCCCGTACGGGATACGGCGGTACGGGGATACGTCGGGATACGTCGGGGATACGCGTATCCTGGACGTATCCTATTTTGCCACCGAAAATATTCAAAAAACAGAGAGATACGGGATAAATACGTACGGAATACATATAAGTAACTCGAAGTTGCGCCGATTCGCACTCGAACCTCGCCCTCGAATCGATCTACTTGCCGCCGCCGTCGCCAATTCGTCGCCACCATCGCGGACAACGTCGTCATCGCGCTCCACGCTCCAGCCTCCACCGCCTCCACGCCGCACGGCCGTGCCGTCACACCCGCGCTCCAACGCCGGTCCGCCGCACGGCCACGCCGTCGCCGTCGCCGCTCGCCGCCGGGGCCGTTTCGCCCGCCGAATCGCCGCCGAATAGCAGTGGAAGGTAGGCAGGCGTTGTGGGTCGAAGACCATACGGTCGCCGGCAACAGTAATAGCTCGACGTATCCCTTACTGCTGTTTTTCAAGAATTTCGTATCGACGTATCGCCGTATCCATATCGCCGTATCCGTATCCCTGTATCGTGCTACTTAGTCGGACGGCAGCGGCACTTGTTTGGTCATCACGTCCGGGTACGACCCCTGCTTCTGCTCCATCTCGACTAGTCTCCCCCCGTTTGTCAGGGTGCTGCCGATGTCGTGTTCTTTTCTGGTCTCTCTCTCTCTCTTTTTTTTTGCATGTGTTGTTCTCTTTTGCATTTGCTGATTCTATTGTACGGTGGAGGTGCCGGTGGAGATGAGTTACTTTTTGCTGGCAGCCTTCCGCCGTCGTTTATCGTTCATCCGTTTGGCTGGGCCGGCTGTACGTTTGGCTGATAACAGGAAATGGCCCATGCCGCTACTTAACAGGTGTGTTTGTTCTTCGATGAAATTGCTTGAACTGATCCGCTATTTGTTCTGGGTATAGGCGCTAACAAAACAGAAAATCAATAATTGATTCTTGTGCTTTCTATTATCGGTTGGCAATTCTCCATTCGATAGAATGGTTTTGTCGGTGCCTCCTTCGGTTGGTATTCAGCTGATTATACAACAACTAATTTTATTTTCTTTTTCGCCATGAAATTTGTACGATTAAGCCACACAGAAGCTTAGTTACTGTAGAACACCGGGCTATATATTATATATATACTAAATAGAACGACAAAAGTGAAATATTTAGTTGCATAGAGTCTTGATAAAATCAAATAAAATAATAACCATCCAACCTTATCACTGCCCTGATAAGCCAAATAGCAAACATAATATAAAACCTAAAGTATCGAGTAGAGAGCTTGAAAAATATTCGACGAGAGAAGCATGCCAGCCAACTTCAGTCTGAGTCATGCCCATCAAACCATATGAAGACGGTGACCAGATATGTTACATATCCAAAGAGATTTAATTAAATTGCTAAACTCATTGACCATCTCAATTGCTATAAACTCATGCTCATATTAGACTAGTTCATTGGATGAGTACTAGTCTTACACTTTCATTTAAAACAATAATAAACATGCATAAGGCATCTCCATTGATTAAATTTCAGATCACAACTACTTTAATTATACATAAGCCGATCGACCAAACAATTAGAGATTTACGGAAACTTGGTAACCCAATCCATAAGAAAGTCGACTAGGGGTAGACCCCTGTTATAATCCAATCCTGAACAAGAAAACTATCCCAAACACACAATCTAAACCTGTAAAACAAAATTAGACATATACATTGTAAGAGTCCGCACATTAATTCAATTAATGTACTGACAAGTAAAATCAATCTTATAATACTACAAGAAAGGATTATAATCAAAGGAAGACTATTCGTAGCTCATTTTAGTATGAAAGCATGTTTTGTTTCACAGTATTTAGCAAAACGAATTTATAAAGCAATTTTCAAACATGAACATAAGTATATCATAATAAATATCATAGCAACATCACAATATTACCCTTACTGCTTTTCTTGCCATCAAGGCGTAAATCCATCATCATAATCAACATAAATCATCATAAACCACTATTTTCATAACCCATTTTCATAAACACATTTAAAACACAAGTCTATACCCTAACACTCACCAAGTCGTTCTTAACCATGAGAATAGCTAATTGATTAGTTTTAGCCTCTGCAGAGTTTGTACTGCTTTAACCACATGATATGAACACTTTAGGTTTGTTGTGTACTCGCGAAGCACCACCACACTTTGCACGTTGAATGCAGTCTAGAGGTCAAAATGTAGCCTTTCCATTACCTAATGCCTAGTCTTGCATCAGTGACGACAAGTGTGAATCCACCATAGGAATGACCTACAGCCATTAGGTGGCAGCCCCACGCCTTAAATCTAACGCCGTGATGGTGAACACATCTGTTCCTGTTAGTGATATGCCCTAGAGGCAACATGGAGATGTTGGATATCACGTCAATGTTTATGTATTTATGAATAAAGTGTTATTCAGTTCAATGAAATAGACATCTTGTATTGATCAACAAGTACGTGACTTATTTATGAGACTCTTTATGTATGAATCTATTTCTAAACGATCCCACGATCATATGTCATATTGTTGGAACAAATATGATTCTAAGATCGGCATGTTTATTGATTGATGATCATGTCTCATAGATCATAGGTATGAAGATACCAAATCAATAAACACGGACATATGTGTTGGAGAACACATTGTTGGATAGACCCACCATGAGACACTACAGAATTAATGTGCCATTAGTTGGTCTCGGGTAGTGTTGGTACAAAGTCCTTAGACCGAGATCACCATGGATTCCAACATGTGTAGTAGCCTACTTTGGGACTACCAAACGCTATTCCGTAATGGGTAGTTATAAAGGTAGTTTTCGGGTTTGCTATGAAACATGGAGTGGGATGTGAGTGATCAAGATGGAATTTGCCCCTCCTTTGGAGAGATATCTCGGGCCCCTCGAGGTAATGGATTATGGAAATGCATGGCCATGCTATGTTGATTGAGGAGTCAATCAACGCACGGATAATCCAATACGGTTCGAGTGAATGGTTAAGCTATTGAAGGGATGGCACACATCTTGCCTATAGCTTAACCGGTATCGTGAGGCAAAGGGATTTGTGTACACATTACAGGTTCGAGCCAATATTATATTCTTGTATACTATGGTGTCAATATGTGCTTGCTAGGCGCCGTGTTGTGTGGTCGGCTGAGTTGGACTCAAGCCTTTGGTCGGCTAAGTTAGACTATAGCCGAAACCGAGTATACCGAACCTACGGGTCGCACGCTTAAGGGGATAAGAACAGGCATTCGAGTTGGACTCGGATACGGCTCGATCGGATAGGGATCCGATCGGATAGAGTCCTATGGGCTTACGACGTATGGGCAGCCAACTCTATGAGATACGGATGAGATCCGATTCAAAAATAGAGTCCTAATCGGCCACTAGTCCCGATCGCCAACTCTATATAAAGGAGGGAGGGGTGGAGAGCTGCGACATGTCAATTGCATCGCGTGCAACAGAAGTCGCCGAGATCAATCTCCACGGAAACCCTCCCCACTTTCGAGCCAAACCCTAGCCTTGCATCGCGTGCTAGCACACGGGTGTTCGGCGTTGTCCCCGGACGTGTGGATCGGGTAAAGGCGCTGCTACGTTGCGCGCTGTTGATCGGCTTCGAATCGGCGCAATCGGAGCGATCGGCTGTGGTGGAATCGGCTGCGGTCGGGCGCATCGGAGCGAGGCGTGTGAACACGGCCGGACGACTCGAATCGGCTGATTGGCGAATCGGCTGTCTCCGGGAATCGGCTACACTGTTCCGGATCGGATTGCCCTGATTGGCTATTCCGCTGCACTCTACTCCAATCGGTAACAATCTATCGGCCCTTACTTGCAAGTGTTCCTGGTTTGCGCGGTAAAAGTTTTTGTTTTCGGCTAGCGTAGCCTCCGCGTAACCCTTCAGTGGTATCAGAGCTAATCTTGCTTAGTTTGGGTTTTAGATTGGATCTGGAACAAGTTTTGCGCACGGGTTGATTAGATCAATCGGTTTTATGGGAATTCTTGAGGAGAGTTGATGGTAATTGCGTTCCTCGATAGTGTATCGGAACGGCGTAATGTGATTACGTCGAAGCAATATCCATAGAACTCGGTTTGAGTCGGCTTCGAGATAGCGTTCCTTGATAGTGTATCGGAACGGTATAATGTGATTATGTCGAAGCTATCTCGTAGTCCGATCTTGTTTGCTGCCTCGTGCCTATGCAAACCATCTCCCTTGATAGTGTATCGGGACGGCATAATATGATTATGCCGACATGGTTTCCGTAAGCGATTTCATAGATTGGATCTATGAATTTCGTGTGGTGTACCCCCTTATAGGTCGTCTCGATGCCGTAGCTCTGCGATAAGTAGAAAACGTTTCTACGCCTAACTTGTTTTTGCAGAGAATGCTTTGAGATGGTATGGCCCTATTGTATGTATGAGATGTATGAGATGCATGTGATGCATGTAATATTCTTTCATATGTGCAATCCCTGTAATATTCTTTCATACGTGCAATGCTTGTAATATTCTTTCATGACCTGCGAGTCGATGTAATCTTCAATTAGAGCTTCTATAGTAGTAGCTTAGTTTGAAGAAATCAAGCATTCGGCACTCGAAAGAACGAGTGATGAAGATGGAGATCCCGTACACACCCGGCATGGATATGGAGATCACCATGTGAAGTACGACTTCGCTTCGTGGTATTAATGTTATTGACATTAATCTTGCTACTTCACCTACTCGACTCTTGGGTATTTGATACCGGATCGGTAGCTCATATTTGCAAATCGTTGCAGGGAATGAGAAGAAGTAGAGGATTGAGAAGAGGCGAGGTGAACTGCGCGTCGGCAATGGAGCAAGCGTTGCTACGTGTTCTGCTTGTCGCTCGACAATGACTACCACTTCATCTACCTTCAGGATTAGTTTTGGAATTAAATAATTGTTATTGTGTTCCAACACTATGTCAAAACGTTATTTCCGCTTCATGTTTGCAAGCGGAAGGATATGATTTTAGATCAATGAACAATGGTTGTTCAATATATATCGAGAGATATGTTCTATTTTCATGCTCTATTGGTGAATGGATTATACGTTTTGAATCTTGAAGCGTCTCCCATCTATAACATTAATACGAAAGGCAACTCTCTAATGATATAAACCCCACGTTTATCCGGCATTGTCGCTTAGGCCATATAAATAAGAAACGCATGGAGAAGCTCCATAAGGATGGATTGCTTCACTCTTTTGATTTTGAATCATTTGAGACATGTGAGTCTTGTTTACTTGGTAAGATGACAAAGGCACCTTTCACGGGACACGTGAGAGAGCAAGTGACTTATTGGCACTCGTACATACCGATGTATGTGGACCAATGAGCTCAACGGCCGAGAGGTGGTTATCGTACTTCATTACCTTTACCGATGACTTTAGTAGATATGGCTATATCTACATAATGAGAGCATAAGTCCGAATCCTTTGAAAAGTTCAAAGAATTCCAGAATGAAGTACAGAATCATTTAGGGAAAACAATCAAGTTTCTACGATCGATCGTGGAGGGGAATACTTGAGCCAAGAGTTTGGCAATCATCCGAAAGATTGTGGAATTGTTCCACGCTTGACTCCGCCAGAACTCCACAATGGAACGGAGTGTCCGAACGGAGAAATCGCACCTTGCTGGACATGGTGCGGTCGATGATGAGCCAAAGTGATCTTCCGTTATCCTTCTCGGGATATGCTCTTGAAACACTGCGCTCACACTAAATAGGGTTCCATCTAAGTCGGTTGAAAAGACACCATATGAGATATGGACAGGGCAACCCCTAGTTTGTCTTTTCTCAAAATTTGGGGATGTGAGGCTTATGTAAAACGTTTACGGTCGACAAGCTCACACCCAAATCGACAAGTGCTTCTTTGTGGGATATCCTAAGGAAACTAAGGGATATTACTTTTATAATCGGGAACAAGGCAAAGTGTTTGTCGCCCGACACGGTGTCTTCTTGGAGAAAGAGTTTCTTTCAAGAAGGGTTAGTGGGAGCAGGGTGCATCTTGAAGAAGTTCAAGAAACACCGAAAACGTTTCGGCGACCACGGAACCCACAACGGGAGGAGCAAAGTGTTGCGCCACCGGTTGTAGATACACCAGCCCCACGGAGGTCGAAAGATCACGTCGTGCACCCGAGTACACGGTGCGGAACAACGTGATATATTGTTGTTAGACAACGATGAGCCTAAGACCTATGAGGAAGCGATGGTGGGACCCGATTCCAACAAGTGGCTTGGAGCCATGAAATCCGTAATAGAATCCATGTACGACAATCAAGTTTGGAACTTGGTTGATCCACTGATGGTGTCAAAACCATTGAGTGTAAATGGGTTTTTAAGAAAAAGGACGATATGGATGGAAATGTTCACATCTATAAGACGCGATTGGTGGCGAAAGGTTTTAAACAGATTCAAGGAGTTGATTATGATGAAACCTTCTCGCCCGTCGCAATGCTTAAATCTATTCGGATTATCCTAGCGATTTTGCATATTTCAATTATGAGATATGGCGGATGGATGTCAAAACGGCTTTCTGAATGGAAACCTAAGCGAGGATGTATACATGATACAACCTCGGGGTTTTGTCGATCCAGAATCGCTGGAAAGATATGCAAGCTACGAAGTCCATTTATGGATTGAAGCAAGCATCTCGGAGTTGGAATATTTGTTTTGATGAAGTAATCAAAGGGTTTGGTTTCATCAAAAACGAAGAAGAGGCCTGTGTTTACAAAAAGGTCGGTGGGAGTGCAATTGTATTTCGAATCTTATATGTGGATGACATATTACGATTGGAAATGACATCCCTATGCTTGAATCCGTCAAGTCTTCATTGAAAAATAGTTTTTCCATGAAAGACTTAGGGAGGCAGCATATATATTATCATTCGGATCTATAGAGATAGATCCAAGAGGCTAATTGGATTAAGCCAAAGTACATACATTGACAAGGTGTTGAAAAGGTTCAACATGCATGATTCCAAGAAAGGTTTCTTGCCCATGTCACATGGCATTAATCTTAGCAAGAATCGGTGTCCTCGGACACATGATGAGCGGAATAAGATGGGTATGGTTCCATATGCTTCGGCAATTGGATCCATCATGTATGCCATGCTTTGTACACGCCTAGATGTCTCGTACGCTTTGAGTGCTACGAGCGATACAAGTCAGATCCAGTGAAGGTCATTGGATTGCCGTAAAGAATATCCTTAAGTACTTGAGAAGAACTAAGGATATGTTCCTAGTCTATGGAGGTGAAGAAGAGCTCGTTGTAAGTGGTTACACCGATGTCGGCTTCCAAACAGACAAGGATGATTATAGATCGCAACGGGTTCGTGTTCGCCCGAACGGAGGCGCAGTCAGTGGAAGAGTTCCAAGCGGGATCGTTGCTGATTCTACAACGGAGGCCGAGTACATTGCGCTTCGGAAGCTGCAAAGGAGGCTGTTTGGATCAAGAAATTCGTTTCGAGCTTGGTGTGATGACTAGTACGACTAGTCCAATGTCTCTCTATTGTGATAATAGTGGAGCCATTGCGCAAGCCAAGGAGCCGAGGTCACATCGAAGTCCAAACACATACTTCGGCGATATCATCTCATCCGCGAGATAGTGGACAGAGGTGATGTCAAGATATGCAAAGTGCACACGGATCTCAACATAGCCGATCCGCGACAAACCTCTCTCCTCACCGAAGCATGAGGCGCACACAAGAGCAATGGGTATTAGATACTTACATGATTGACTCTAGTGCAAGTGGGAGATTGTTAGTGATATGCCCTAGAGGCAACATGGAGATGTTGGATATCACGTCAATGTTTATGTATTTATGAATAAAGTGTTATTCGGTTCCATGAAATAGACATCTTGTATTGATCAATAAGTACGTGACTTATTTATGAGACTCTTTATGTATGAATCTATTTCTAAACGATCCTCGATCATATGTCATATTGTTGGAACAAGTATGATTCTAAGCTCGGCATGTTTATTGATTGATGATCATGTCTCATAGATCATGGGTATGAAGATACCAAATCAATAAACATGGACATATGTGTTGGAGAACACATTGTTGGATAGACCCACCATGAGACACTATAGGAATTAATGTGCCATTAGTTGGTCTCGGGTAGTGTTGGTACAAAGTCCTTAGACCTGAGATCACCATGGATTCCAACATGTGTAGTAGCCTACTTTGGGACTACCAAACGCTATTCCGTAATGCGGGTAGTTATAAAGGTAGTTTTCGGGTTTGCTATGAAACATGGATGGGATGTGAGTGATCAAGAGTGAATTTGCCCCTCCTTTGGAGAGATATCTCTGGGCCCTCGAGGTAATGGATTATGGAAATGCATGGCCATGCTAAGTTGATTGAGGAGTCAATCAACGATGATAATCCAATACGGTTCGAGTGAATGGTTAAGCTATTGAAGGGATGGCACACATCTTGCCTATAGCTTAAGCGGTATCGTGAGGCAAAGGGATTTGTGTACACATTACAGGTTCGAGCCGATATTATATTCTTGTATACTATGGTGTCAATATGTGCCGCTAGGCGCCGCTGTTGAGGTCGGCTGAGTTGGACTCAAGCCTTTGGTCGGCTAAGTTAGACTATAGCCGAAACCGAGTATACCTGAACCTACTGGGTCGCACGCTTAAGGGGATAAGAAGGCATTCGAGTTGGACTCGGATACGGCTCGATCGGATAGGGATCCGATCGGATAGAGTCCTATGGGCTTACGACGTATGGGCAGCCAACTCTATGAGATACGGATGAGATCCGATTCAAAATAGAGTCCTAATCGGCCACTAGTCCCAGTCGGCCAACTCTATATAAAGGAGGGAGGGGTGGAGAGCTGCGACATGTCAATTGCATCGCGTGCAACAGAAGTCGTCGAGATCAATCTCCACGGAAACCCTCCCCACTTTCGAGCCAAACCCTAGCCTTGCATCGCGTGCTAGCACACGGGTGTTCGGCGTTCTGTCCCCGGACGTGTGGATACCGGTAGAGGCGCTGCTACGTTGCGCGCTGTTGATCGGCTTCGGATCGGCTGCAATCGGAGCGATCGGCTGTGGTGGAATCGGCTGCGGTCGGGCGCATCGGAGCGAGGCGTGAGAACGCGGCCGGACGACTCGAATCGGCTGATTGGCGAATCGGCTGTCTCCGGGAATCGGCTACACTGTTCCGGATCGGATTGCCCTGATTGGCTATTCCGCTGCACTCTACTCCAATCGGTAACAATCTATCGGCCCTTACTTGCAAGTGTTCCTGGTTTGCGCGGTAAAAGTTTTTGTTTTCGGCTAGCGTAGCCTCCGCGTAACCCTTCAGTTCCCCCACGAGGCATTGTACTGTTATATCGGACAGAGTTAGACGCCTAAACTATCCCATTAAAATGTGAATAAATAGATAGTTCTTATGAATTATCGCTGAGACTAATTTATACTATTTTGTCTACCATATGCAAGGTTAGATATTAAATAACTTAATTGGCTAAGGCTACCCCATAAACAGCACATGTGGATGTATGGTAGCATTAGTTGGTGAAAGTTTAGTTCTTAATCGACTCAGGCAAACACCCCTCTACCGGAGTGCGACTATCACCTTATGCACACCACTTGCTGCCAAAGTCTAAAACCTTTTAATCATCATTTTAGTTCACAAATAATTAACATTTTCACTTCTGTCCAAAAATAAAGAAAAGCCAAAAATTCCATTTATAAAATGTTAAAGTGATATTTGCATGTTTTCTAAGCATGGCTAATAATAGGGCATAATTTAAGCATATATAAACCCATTTAAGACTAATTCATATTATTTAGGTCTACCATATGCAAGACTAGACATTAAATAACTTAATTGGCTAAGGCCACCCTATAAATAGCACATGTGTATGTATGGTTAACATTAGATCGACAGGCTATAGCTGAAAAATGTATCTCGAGGGTACATGAGACGTTGGAACAAGGTATATGCGAGACTGTAACAAGAAAACATGAGACAAGGATTTATGATCGTTCGAGCCCTCAAGACGAGTAATAACCCTACTCCAGTTTATATGGATATATGAAGAAATACCACATGGATTACATAAAGGGAGTAAGATGGCTAAACTTACCCACCGGCTAGGATCCGCAAAGAATTGCTCAACGAGATCTAATCGGTGAATATGGCTCTGGCTTCCTCCGACTTGCTTCTCGATATGGCTGGTGGCTATGGCTTATGATTCAATCTCCCCTCCATGAGGGTACTTTGTATTAATAATGTAGATCACCTTCGTCTCCAAGTAGTACTTGGAGAGCTAAGATACGATACGAGCTTAAGGAGACCTGTCTTCTCCGAATAAGACTCGAACACATTCTATTTTGGCAAGACAATTTTCTTTTATATCCATCATATTTCTTTAATTAAAAGATAATTTCTCGTATATCACTAGGTAAATGGTATTACTGTATACCACGAACACAAGTATAGGAGGTATGCCTTATCCTATAGGAGGTATGCCTTATCCTTGACATTGACAGTAGCTCTCGACTTCAATGCAAATGAGAAAGACAATATTCTCCTCCAAGTACCTAGAAATTATAGTTGTCAAGCTCGTCTAACCATTCTTGGGCGGCCGAGAAGGTACAGAGTTTGGGACTACATTCTCTGCCCAATCCAGACCGAGAACACTGAAGGGTTACGCGGAAGCTACGCTAGCCGAAAACAAAAATTTTCTACCGCGCAAACCAGGAACACTTGCAAGTAAGGGCCAATAGATCGTTACCGATTGGAGTGTGCAGCGGAAACAGCCAATCAGGGCTATCCGATTCGGAACAGTGTAGCCGATTCCCGCAAGCCGACAGCCGATACCCGGGGACAGCCGATTCGCCAATCAGCCGATTCGCAGATGCCGTAGCCGATCCGAAGCCGATCAACAGCGCTCAACGTAGCAGCGCCTCTACCGGTATCCACACGTCCGGGGACAAAACGCCGTACACCCGTGTGCTAGCACGCGATGCAAGGCTAGGGTTTGGCTCGAAAGTGGGGAGGGTTTCCGTGGAGATTGATCTCGGCGACTTCTGTTGCACGCGATGCAATTGACGTGTGGCAGCTCTCCACCCCTCCCTCCTTTATATAGAGTTGGCCGACTGGGACTAGTGGCCGATTAGGACTCTATTTTGAATCGGATCTCATCCGTATCTCATAGAGTTGGCCGCCCATACGTCGTAAGCCCATAGGACTCTATCCGATCGGATAGGGATCGAGCCGTCTCTGAGTCCAACTCGAATATCTATTCTATCCCCTTAAGCGTGCGACCCTGTAGGTTCAGGTATACTCGGTTTCGGCTATAGTCTAACTTGGCCGATCGTCGGCTCGAGTCCAACTCAGCCGACCCGTCAACAGCGGCGCCTAGCAGCACATATTGACACCATAGTATACAAGAATAATATCGGCTCTGAACCTGTAATGTGTACACAAATCCCTTTGCCTCACGATACCAGTTAAGCTATAGGCAAAATGTGTGCCATCCCTTCAATAGCTTAACCATTCACTCGAACCGTATTGGATTATCCGTCTTGATTGACTCCTCAATCAACTTAGCATGGCCATGCATTTCCATAATCCATTACCTCGAGGGCCCAGAGATATCTCTCCAAAGGAGGGGCAAATTCCATCTTGATCACTCACATCCCACTCCATGTTTCATAGCAAACCCGAAAACTACCTTTATAACTACCCGCCATTTACGGAATAGCGTTTGGTAGTCCCAAAGTAGGCTACTACACATGTTGGAATCCATGGTGATCTCGGGTCTAAGGACTTTGTACCAACACTACCTGAGACCAACTAATGGCACATTGATTCTGTAGTGTCTCATGGTGGGTCTATCCAACAATGTGTTCTCTAACACATATGTCCATGTTTATTGATTTGGTATCTCCATACCCATGATCTATGAGACATGATCATCAATCAATAAACATGTCGATCTTAGAATCATATTTGTTCCAACAATATGACATATGATCAAGGATCGTTTAGAAATAGATTCATACATATCGAGTCTCATAAATAAGTCACGTACTTATTGATCAATACAAGATGTCTATTTCATGGAACTGAATAACACTTTATTCATAAATACATAAACATTGACATGATATCCAACATCTCCATGTTGCCTCTAGGGCATATCACTAACAAACACAACCTTTTTTGTCATCGACGGGAAGGGGTCTTACAACCTGCTGCTCGGGAGGGACTGGATACATGCCAACTGTTGTGTCCCTTCCACTATGCACCAGTGTCTACTTCAATGGGACGGTGACAAGATAGAGATTGTACCAGCCGACAGGTCAGTAAGCGTCGCCAATGCCGATTTGCCACTCTGGGAAATCGATGGCATTGATTGTTTGTCCGGGAAAATCTGGCAAGCCGATTTTCTAAAAGTATCTGATTCTGCCATACAGCTGATTGAAGACGACGAGCCGCAGCTGCTGCTTTGAGCAAGATGTCGTGGAGGGCTCGAACATCTACGGCATGGACACCGCGGACGAAGACGATGGCAAGCTAGGGAAAGGTTTTACGTTGGCCGACGAATTAGAAGAAATAGAGATAGGCTCTGGAGACAGGCCTAGGCCGACGTATATTAGCAGAAATTTATCTTCTCATTGTAGATCCCAGCTTATCGATTTGTTGAAAGAATATAAAGATTATTTTGCTTGGGAGTACTTCGAGATGCTTGGTCTTAGCCGATCTATAGTTGTTCATCAACTGCCAATCAAGGCAGGCTATCGGCCGTTCAAACAACCTCCCAGGAGGTTCAAGGCTGATATGTATGATGCAATCAAAGCCAAAATAACTCGGCTATATGATGCCGGATTTATTCGGCCTTGCTGATATGCCAAGTGGGTCCCAAACATTGTCCCAGTGTTGAAAAAGAATGACAAACTTAGGGTGTGCATCGATTTCAGAGACTTGAAGAAGGCTACCCCCAAAGATGAATACCCAATGCCTATAGCCGATTTGCTCATAGACGTTGCATCAGGCCACAAAATCATCAGCTTTATGGATGGAAATGCAGGCTACAACCAAATCTTCATAGCCGAAGAGGACGTTCACAAAACTGCTTTTCGATGTCCTGGGGTAATCGGCTTATATGAATGGGTCGTTATGACGTTTGGGCTGAAAAATGCTGGGGCAACATATCAACGGGCCATGAATTATGTATGATAATATGTATGATGCAATCAAAGCCAAAATAACTCGGCTATATGATGCAATCAAAGCCAAAATAACTCGGCTATATGATGCCGGATTTATTCGGCCTTGCCGATACGCTGAGTGGGTCCCACTTATTGTCCCAGTGTTGAAAAAGAATGACAAACTTAGGGTGTGCATCGATTTCAGAGGCTTGAATAAGGCTACCCCCAAAGATGAATACCCAATGCCTATAGCTGATTTGCTCGTAGACGTTGCATCAGGCCACAAAATCATCAGCTTTATGGATGAAAATGCAGGCTACAACCAAATCTTCATGGCCGAAGATGACGTTCACAAAACTGCTTTTCGATGTCCTGGGGTAATCGGCTTATATGAATGGGTCGTTATGACGTTTGGGCTGAAAAATGCTGGGGCAACATATCAACGGGCCATGAATTATATCTTCCACGACATGATCGGCTCTCTGGTGGAGATCTACATCGGCGATGTCGTTGTCAAGTCTAGGGAGATAGAGGACCACATAGCCGATCTAAAGCAGGTTTTGGAGCGGACAAGAAAATATGGCCTGAAGATGAATCCGTTGAAGTGCGCGTTCGGCGTGTCAGCCGGGCAATTCCTAGGGTTTCTTGTTCATGAAAGAGGAATTGAGGTCACACCAAGAAGCATCAACGCTATCAAGATGATACAACCCTCGAAGGACAAGAAGCAGCTTCAATCATTGATCGGCAAAATCAGCTTCATCAGGCGGTTCATAGCCAATCTTTTAGAGAAGATGGAGCCGTTCCACTGCTTCGGCTTAAAGCCGATCAAGCATGCACATGGGGGGCAGAGCAGCAGAAGGCCTTGGACAACATCAAGAATTATTTAAGCTCGCCTCCAGTTTTAATGTATCCACGAAAAGGAATACCGTTCAAGCTCTACTTGTCAGCCGATGACAAGTCAATCGGCTCAGTCCTAATCCAAGAGATTGAGGGCAAAGAAAAAGCTATCTTCTATCTCGTCGACGGCTATTGGACGCGAAACAAGATATTTACCAGTGGAGAAGCGTGTCTGTGCCTATATTTTTCATGCACAAAGTTAAGGCATTATCTCGCTATCCAACGAATGCACAATAATATGTAAAGCCGATGCCGTCAAATACATGCTATCGGCTCCGGTTTTAAAAGGCGATTGGAAAGTGGATTTTTGCCTTGACAGAATTTGACTTGAGGTATCAAGCACCCGGGCGCTTAAAGGATAAGCTATAGCCGATTTTATCATGGAGCATAGAGATGACTCAATCGGCTCAATCGAAATTATGCCTTGGACATTAACATTTGATGGCTCGGTGTGCACCAACGTCGCGGTATCGGATTGGTCATTATTTCGCCTAGGGGGCAAGCTTTGAATTTACCTTTTCTATCAACCCCCATGCTACAAACAATCAAGCCGAATACAAAGCGTGCTCAAGGGATTGTGTCTTCTCAAAGAAGTCGAGGCCGACACCATAGAAATAATGGAGGATTCACTATTGGTCATCGCCGGTTGTGTCGAGAGTATGAATGCGGGAATGATGCGGCGATGGTCTACTATCAACAATGTCGAGAATTGATGGATAGCTTTCGGCTAGTTACACTGAAACACATTCCTAGAGAGCAGAATACAGAAGCCAATGATTTAGCTCAAGGGGCATCGGGCTACAGCCGATGATAAAAGAAGTCGAGATAGAAGTCGCTACCATGACATCGATGATTGGAGGTTTGAGGTCTACACTATTTACGTAACCCCTCTCAATCGGCTTCAAGGAAATTGCGATACAAGGCTTTAAGATGTGTTTTGCTCGACAAAGATCTCTACTATCGGACGATTGATGGTGTGTGCTCAAGTGTCTTAGTGCTAATCAAGCTAAGGTGGCTATCGGAGAAGTACATGAAGGGATATGCGGCACACATCAATCGGCTCACAAGATGAAGTGGTTGCTGCAGAGAGCAGGATATTTTTGGCCGACGATGCCGGAAGATTATTTCAAGTATTATAAAGGCGCAGGATTGTTAGAAATTCAGCACCGTGCAAAGAGCACCTGCATCGGCTATGAACCCGATCATAAAGTCTTGGCCGTTCCGAGGATGGGGTATCGACATGATCGGCTAGATCAATCCACCTTCAAGCAAAGAGCATAAATTCATTCTGGTGGCGATAGATTATTTTACAAAATGGGTGGAGGCAATTCCTTTGAAAAGGGTGATTCTAGGGACGCAATCGAGTTTGTTAAAGAGCATATTATCTACCGATTTGGCGTCCCACAAACAATAACAATGACCAGGGATCTATCTTCATATCGGATGAGTTTGTTCGGTTTGCCGACCGCATGGGGATCAAATTACTTAATTCTTCAACATACTATGCATAGGCCAACGGGCAAGCAGAGGCTTCAAACAAATGTTTGATCAAACTAATAAAGAGGAAGATTTCTGAGTACCCTAAGCAATGGCATAGCCGATTAGCCGAATCACTTTGGGCATATTGGATGGCGTGCCACGGATCTATCCAAGTCCCTCCATACAAGTTGGTCTATGGACACGAGGCAGTACTGCCATGGGAAAATATCATCGGCTCGAGACGGGTTCAGCTGCAAGATCAACTTATAGCCGATGATTATTATCACTTGATGGTGGATGAATCAGAAGATCTCGTTTTATCACGAATGAGGGCCTTGGAAAAGGTAACATGGGATAAGGAACGAGTAGCCCTTCATTATAATAAGAAAGTTGTGCCTAAGTCTTTTGAAGAGGGCAAACTCGTTTGGAAATTGATACTGCCGATTGGAACAAGAGACAATAAATTTGGCAAGTGGTCACCAAATTGGGAAGGGCCTTTCAAGATCCACAAATGCGTCTCTAAAGGAGCTTATATGCTAGAGGGTTTGGATGAAGAAGTGTTTGGAAGGGCTTTGAACGACAAATATTTAAAGAAATATTACCCAAGTGTATGGATCAACTCATGATTCGGCTCTGTTTGTTCAGCCAATTCGTGTTAGCCGATGCGTTGTGACGCACGCATTGCCTTTAGGATATCTTTACGCCAAGTTTTTCCCCCAATCGCTCTACTTCAGCTCAGTTTAGTCGACAACGACAAGATTTGCAATTTAATAATTTCGTTAATGCTGGGAATATCATCAACAAAATTAGGGAGGCATATACAATACAACATGATATCGAGGAGATAGAGCGAATTTTTCAAAATGTTTGATGTCTTCAAGCAAGTTTAATGTGATCGGCATGCATGTGTTAAGTGGAAATCGAGTAAGTCAAGCCGATTACAGAAGATAAGTTCAAATCAGTTATAAAAGATGACGAAAGCCGATTACAAGCGACAGTTAGATTACAAGGTTTACAAATCTTGCCCCAACTATTACAGCCGACTCAGTGCCTAAGGAAGTCCTTAATAGCCGATATTGCCTTGCGACGGATCCCATCTATTTCTTCGATAGCCTTTGCATCGGCTGCGTCGCTTCCCGGGATCGGCTTCATCGCCTTGGCCATGTCCGAAAGGTTTGACACAGCTGCCTTGATCTTTGCTCGATGGTCCTCGATCTCCTTCGGCAGGCCGGCCACACGTTGTTCTTTGACCACGATGTCGGCATCGATGTTGGCAAGCTCAGCTATCAGCTCTTCCCGACGTTTGCGAAGCCAATCGAGTTTGGCAATCGGCTCGGTCTTCAGAGCGTCGAATTTGGCCTTTTCGGCAGTAATTTCTTGCTGGCTAGCCTTGATGGTGACTTCCAGTGCCTTGTTCTCACGGCGATCGGCTATCCTCGATTTAGCTCGTTCAAGTTTGTGCCGGTGCGCCTCCAGAAAAGTAGCCGGTGCGATGGTGTCAGCCAGCTGGTCCGGCAGCCGATCTTGGATATCTTCGAACCGACTACGGATGGAACCGCAGTCGGTGACCAAGAAATCCAGAGAGCACTCCAGCCGTTTGGCTATGTCCGACAGAGTGGCTTCTAGCTCATTGTCTGATAAATCAACGCCCTCGTCGGGATCAAGGAATTCTGATAAATCAAAGTCCAGGAGATCGGCTACAGATTGCAAGATGGAAGTTGGAAAGAGAGCCGACATGACTAATAAGCCGATTTGTAAAGCTATGCAGGACTTACTCGGAGAGCTGGAACTGAGGTAGCCACATCCTCAGCATCATCGGCACGCGCGGCCATCGGCGTCGGCTTCGACGATGCAGGGGGGCAGATGTTGGAGCGCGGGGAGGCTGTAAAAAGTAAATGCAAGTTAGAAATTCGACTATACTAGTTGATGTGGACAAGGGTCCCGATCTTTCGAAAGGTTCTGATAATTACTCGATTTGGTGGAGTCGCGACACAAGTCGATCCGGCTTCTGAACGAATACACGCTCTTGAGCCCCGCAATCACAGCACAACGTCTCCTCAGGTTATCGACCAGCGTGGCATGGTCGACCTCGCCAAGAAGGCTAATCCCTGCTTGCGAATCAAAGAACACAAACAAGAACAAGAAAGATTGCAACCAAAATTGTGAATATATGATTAAACTCACAAGTTGGGGTCTCACAAACCAAAGGAACGGCGAAACTGTTCTTGACAGATTAATCTAAGCAAAACCCAAACCCTAAAGGTAGTGATGGCTATGAATATATGGAGTTTAGGGGCGTTCAAAGACCCTGGACGAAACCCTAATGGGTTCCCACACGATACATGGCCCAAAGGCCCAAATACGATGACGCAGCACCGGGACAGATTCTGGACGTCAATTTGTTCGGTCGATTGCCGATGACTTATGATGAATTTAGACTTGGGACCAAAACCATTAGATAGATTATCTTCTTAGCTTTCCATCCATATAAAGAACGCCCCAATCCGAGCACGTATGCGACCTGGGCACCCGTTTTAGTGCCGACTGATCCTGGACTCCGAAACATACTCTGAAATCGACTTAGTTCGGGCCTTCACCTTGACTTGAACTCCCTCGCTGGTCGTCCACGCCTCTAAGAGCAACTCCAAAAGCTTTTGTATCAATATTATCTACAATCCATGTTTAAAGAGGTTATCTAAAAGTATATTTTTTATTTTTTTGTTATTCTTCAACAGATTCACTAAAAGTATTAATCCCAATAATTTAAACTGTGGGCTAACATCAATTTTGGGCCAACTGTTGGGCTGACTGTGTCTGTTGCATCATCTGCGTCGGCTATTGGATGGAACAAACAACTGAAGGTCTGCGCTTGGATTGTTCCAATATAGTTATTAACTCATAGTATACAGACTAAACATATATAAAGTGGTGTTAAAATAGCATCATTCTAGAACCAATTCTAGAACCAATTGATCAAAAACTGGTTTAAAAGGAAACATAGAAACAACAGTATTCTATCACCATTCTATCACCAGTTCACAAGTAGTCCATTAGACATCACAGCTCCTCAATCCATCATGAAGACCGAAAATAAAAAGGAAGAAGAGTATCTCTCTTTGTTCTAATAATTTCACGATAAATTCCATCATATAGATGGTAGTAAAACACATACATAGCATTTAAAGAGGGAGATCAAGTTCCTTGCCGACTTCAACACCAATCATCTCAAGAATGCCCTTGTTCAGCACCTGAAAAAAAGAAACACAACCTTGACAAACTTACCCGAAGGAATGAAGGAAGCATTGTAAAATCTCCAATCATGCTCCAAGACTATGATAATGAAACGAACACTTAATTAGATCTATCAAGACTGAAAATGCGGTCAAATGAACAGATATCAATAGCTACCGCAAGTATTACAAATAGAACAACATGCCCCAATTTATGATAATAAAATGAAGGTATTCCACAATAATTGTAAAGATAGAACAAAAAGGCTGATAATTGCTAAAGGAACAAGTATGTAATTACTCTTTTATTACTTGGTCCCCATGATTATTCAAGAATCGGCTTTTAGTACAATGATACAAATTTTGGTATTTCCACACTTCACTTTCCTTCATTCCTAATCAACTATCACTGCAGTGCTAACAAGTAAGTTCCATACTTTCTTGTATACAGTGCTAACAAGTAACAAAGCAATGTTGCCTAAGCAGCTTCTCTGGTGGTGTCATTGCAATATCACTCTGCAATGTATAGCTATCAGGAACTACTTCGATGAAGGTTAGCATGTTATCATCAGAAATAAAGAAAGGACAAAAAACAAGAAGAATAAAGAAAATATGAATGGACACATATGATTTGCAATCAAGAGAAGTGTAGTCATCTTGTCATCACTCTCCATGTAATCAAGATTATACAACAGTAGGGTAGAGCTTATTAGCTTACTAAACAGTCCTTAAGAAGATGCAATGTGAGTTCTAAATTACATGCCTTAGCTAGAGTTTGCAAAAATAAAAAGTGAAAAGAATACCTGCAAAGGGAATAAACTGGTCATGCTCCACGCAACCTATGATCCAAGATTTCATCCTGAAGGCTCTTGTAGAACTTCTGTCTAGCCTCATCCATGGAGCTAGTGTCTGTATTCATTATCCTCTCTTCTTCTAGCATTTTATTCACAATCTGGGCATCTCTTTTTATCGCAACCTTCTCACGTTCAATTGCTTGGTCACCCTTTTTTATGGCCATCTTCTCGCGTTGTATTCTGAAGAATTCTTGGACCCTCGCCTCCTTGATCTCTTGTTTCTTCGAATCAGACTCATCCTTCTTCTCCCAATACCTATCCACACTCTGTGTACCTTTCACTTGTTTCAATTTGTCTTTCTCATGCTTCCTGCCTCGAGGCCTTTCTACATTGTATTCTGGTGAAGTTGGATCAACTGTATTTGTAGGAGTAGCATCAACAGGCAATTGCTCTGTAGATGTTACTGTACCACATGTCTTCTGCTTCTTGTTGCTATTTTTGGTCCCCCCATTACCATTCCTGTCGCACCATTTTTGGTGGTGACGAAGGAGATTCCAGCAATGCAGAATCATGAACGCCTTGTTCTTCTTATCTTCCGCCTTGTACATTGTGCGTGCTTGCATAATCTGTTCAAAATATTAATATGGTTTAAAAATGGGAACATCACATACAAAGAGTTGTAAGTTCAAGGTTATACTATAAACAAACCTTGTCTTGTTCAGTAACACCGCTTTGGTTTCTCCTCTCAATCTGGCTTAGGTATCCGCAGAACCTGTTCACACTTTCTTGGATGAATGACCATCAGTTAGTGAGGGAGCCTTCAGTGCGATCCGAGACAAATTCCTCGTTCGAGGGATAGTAACTGGTGATCCTCTGCCAGTATGTGTCTTTTGATTGATCAGCACCACGGACTGCATCAATGCTAACATTTAGCCATGCAGATACAAAAAGCTTATCCTCTTCCTCACTAAAGTTTTTAGACCTTTTCTGGTTAGGCCTTTTTGAGGATGAAATATTTTCTTGTCCTCTTGGCTGCACCGTTTGTGGACTCGCCTCTTTATTTTCTGATTGTGTCTCGCCTACTTGCATCATTGTCGTGTAATATCCATGACCATCTTCAGATGCTGACACACATGCATATGGTTGGTTTTGGAAGTAAGAAAATATTTTTTGATGTCAAGTTAACTTTATTTTCATACACTGACCAATATATGCTCAATATATTACTTGAGTTCTTAGATAACACTAGTCAGTAGATCCCAGAATTAAAGAAAAATATCAATAAACAGGGGCCATCCCTGAAATATAGGCAGGGGCAGCAAGTTGTTGCTAGGAAAAGAGCCGAAGGATGCATCCAACCAACTAAACCAAACCTCTGCTTAACCAAAAATAAAACACAATTCTACTCCAGAAAACTATGAGTTGTCTAAATCTGTCCAATAAATACTATTAGACCAGTTTGTTTGAGTCGTCACACAAATCTAATAACACCAAAGGGCATCACTACATATATATTGCCAACCACTACATTAAATCTCTTGATCAGTAGCCATACACAAATCTCAAATTGGGAATAATTAACAACAGTTTGTTGCTCAAGCTGGATTCTATTTCCAAACTCCACTTGGTTATTTATATTTGCAGTGCAATTCCCAATCATAGCTAATGGATTAATTAATAATGAAAATGGTGCATATCTTAGTCTAACTAGATAGGAAGGAACCATGAGCCCCTTTAAAAAAATGTCAGGTGGTGCATGGACACATTCAACACGCTGTAACACGCTGTAACATAGGTGAATGATGTGAAAGCAGCTCAAGATAATCATCAGCGATACTAATATTGTCCTTCAGAGTCTCACACACAAGGAACCAACTTAGTGGAAATTTATACATGCTTTAGAAATACTACTCCAGTACTCCTTAACATTTTCTATCATTGAAATTAATATAATAGTTGGAAATACGATTCACAGCGAACTCTAACAGGGAGAAACTCAGAAACATACAGTACTTCTGGAGTTCCTTCTCCATCAAACAATGCATGTTTGTCCAAAATAGCATGGGATAAAACTGGTGGGATAAAATTATATGCAAGTTCAGATAAGAGGCAAAATTCAGATGGCAGTATGTATCAAGGTGGCAACATTAAGACCAAATTAAATCATTCAGATGGCAGTAGCCGTGCAACATTGACATGGTAGGAATCAGATACAACTATTTCTGCTATTATGCTTCCCAGTGTTCAGAAATAACATGGTGGTCTTCTATAGTTTCACTATATGACAGTTAACCATGACAAAGCAAGACATATTTCCAATCCATGCAATTCATTGCATCCTAGGCAAGATTAGTGAACATAATCAAATTACCTAAATAATCGCTGTTCTGATCGGTGAATCTTCCCGGGAGTAGCATGTTCTATATTCCTGCACCACGAGGCCTCCCGGGAGCCGAGATCGAAGCCGTCAACCATTCCAGTTACCCACCGGCGTACTCCTTGTACCTGCAAGAGCCATGTAAGGCATATGCACTAATGGAGCAACCGCACTACGGTCTTGGGGTGAATGCCGCCACCGGTCTTGGAGCGGAGGTCGCCGCCGGTCTTGGGCCGCAGGCGCGTCCGGTCTTGGGGCTGCCAACGCCGCTACTCTTGGGGCTCCGCCGCCGCTAGTCTTGTGCCTCCGGCACCGCGGGTCTTGGGGCTGTCGTTGGCGCCATGAAGGGTTCGGCGGCGGCGGTAGAACGTGCGGTGCTAGCGGCGGGAACAGTGTGCGCGGGGGGGAAGATGAGTCGGCGCCGGAGGGAAGATGCGGCGGCGACGTTAGGGGGAAGAAGCACGGCGGGGGAGGGGAAATGCACCGGCGGTGGGAGGGGCATGATGTGGATGCGGCGGTGACGGGAGAGGGAAGAAGCGGCGTGCGGAGGGGAAGATGTGGCGGCGGCGTGAGTTGGACGATGCCGATGCAAGCGGCGGCGGGAGGGGGAAGATGAGTCGGCGGCGGGTGGGGCAAGATGTAGCGGCGACATGAGGGGGAAGAAGCTGCGGCGGTGGGAGGAGGAAATGCGGTGGCGGCGGAAGGTGCACGATGCCGATGCGGCAGCGGCGGAGGAGGAAGAAGCGGTCGACGGGAGGGGAAAGATGCGGCGGCGGCGTGAGGGGCACGATGCCGATGCAAGCGGCGGCGGGAGGGGGAAGATGAGTCGGTGGCGGGTGGGGCAAGATGTAGTGGCGACGTGAGGGGGAAGAAGCGGCGGCGGTGGGAGGGGAAATGCGGTGGCGGCGGGAGGTGCACGATGCCGTGCGGCGGCGCCTGGGAAGAAGCGGTCGACGGGAGGGGAAAGATGCGGCGGCGACGTGAGGGCACTATGCCGACGCAAGCGGCGGCGGGAGGAAGATGAGTCGGCGGGCGGGAGGGGAATATTCGGCGGATGGGCGGCACAAGCTCTCGCTGGCAGGGAAACAAACGGCGTGAATTTTTCCTCCGCGCGCCCTCGCGATAGCTAATGGCGTGGGTTGGCTAGAAGAAGCCAGCGGAAAAGAGGAATAGAGGATTACGAAAAATAAAGAAGCACATACAAGATTTGTTGGAGGCTATATTTTATGTAAAATTTAAAATTATTGGGAATACTAAAGATTTAGACAATCCTTTTGACTTTCTCTAAGCCCCTCTCTAGGTGTCTCCTTGTCTTCTCCATCATTCCTAATCATAATATAATCATTAGGTAGCAATCTATTCTTAAAATCATATAAAGAGGAACTTAGGAACGAGCTCACAGTAAATTCAATTGTTTCGCGCAAGCTCTTGTGATTGGACCTTGAATGTCCAATGGAGGGTTGTTATGTATATCCAAAGGAGTGATGTCCTCATCATCCTCCTCCTCTTGAATTGAGTCGTCCTCGACTCAAGCTCATCTTCTTCTCCCAAGTAAGGCTTCAAATCTGAAATGTTAAAGGTGGGACTAACCCCAAACTCGGAAGGCAACTCAAGTTTATATGCATTATCATTAATCTTCTCAATTATTTTGAAAGGACCATCCGCTCTAGGCTTCAACTTAGACTTTCTCAAAGCGGAAATCTATCCTTTCGCAAGTGCAACCAAACTAAATCACCCGATTCAAGTTTCACTTCTTGCCTACCTTTGCTACCAGCAATTCTATACTTTTCATTCATCTTTTCAATGTTGTGCTTAGTTGTCTCATGCATTTTTAAAATAAAATCAGCTCGTTCCTTAGCATCAAGGTGAACCCTCTCGAAGTAGGCAAAGGCAAGATATCAATAGGAGCACGGGGTTGAATCCATACACTACCCGAAAAGGACATACCTTTGTAGTAGAATGTGTGGCCCGATTGTATGCAAACTCCACATGAGTCAAACATTCTTCCCACATCTTCAAATTCTTCTTCAAAATAGCCCTCAACATGGTGCTCAAAGTGCGGTTGACGACCTTCGTTTGTCCATCTGTTTGTGGGTGACATGTTGTAGAAAATAACAGCTTTGTACCCAATTTGTTCCATAGCGTGCGCCAAAAATGAATCAAGAATTTTGCATCACGATCTGAAATAATACTAGAAGGCATACCATGCAAACGAACAATTTCTTGGAAAAAGAGGTCAACAATATGAACAGCATCATCACTTTTATGACATGGTATAAAATGTGTCATCTTAGAAAACGATCCTCCACAACAAAAATGCTATCCCTCCCCCTCTTAGTCCTAGGCAAACCCAAAACAAAGTCCATAGAAATATCTGCCCAAGGAATAGAAGAAACAGGAAGAGGCATATACAAACCATGTGGATTCAAGCGAGACTTAGCTTTTTGACAAGTAGTGCAACGTGCCACGAACCGCTCAACATCTCTCCTCATCTTGGGCCAAAAGAAATGGGAGGCCAAGACAGTCTGTCTTCTTAGCACCAAAATGTCCCATTAATCCTCCTCCATGCGCTTCCTGTATCAACAAAAGACGAACGGAGCCAACTGGAATGCATAGACGGTTAGCTCTAAACAAAAATCCATCATTGAGCACAAATTTGTTCCAAGTACGTCCCTCTTTGCAATTCAACATCACTTCCTTAAAATCAAGATCAAGCACATATTGTTCTTTTATTGATTCAAGTCCAAAAATCCGACAATCAAGTTGGGACAACAAAGTATAACGCCTAGATAAAGCATCAGCAATCACATTATCCTTCCCTTTCTTGTGTTTGATGACATAAGGGAAAGATTCAATAAATTCAACCCATTTAGCATGTCTACGATTCTGATTATTTTGAGAACAAAGATACTTAAGCGATTCATGATCGAATGAATAACAAATTCTTTAGGCCACAAATAATGACGCCACGTCTCTAAAGAACGTACAAGTGCATATAATTCTTTATCATATGTGGAATAATTCAAAATAGGACCATGCAATTTCTCACTAAAGTATGCAACGGGCTTACCATCTTGCATCAAAACACATCCAATGCCAACTCCACTAGCATCACATTCTAACTAAAAATCTTACCAAAATTTGGAAGTTGCAGCAATGGCGCATGTGTAAGCTTGTCCTTCAAAGTGTCAAAGGAGTCCTCTTGATTCTTTCCCCAACGGAACACCACTCCTTTCTTCGTCAACTCATGTAAGGGTGCAGCAATGGTGCTGAAATCTTTGACGAACCGGCGATAGAATCCTGCAAGACCAAGAAAACTTCTCATCTCGTGTGATTGTTTGGGGAACCGGCCAGCTCGTATGGCATCAATTTTTGTCTCATCCACCTCAATTCCCTGTAGAGTAACGACATATCCAAGAAAAGAGACTCGTTTCGTGCAAAAGATGCACTTAGCAAGGTTAGCAAATGAACGTGCATCACGTAAAACATTAAAAACAGAACGTAAATGATCCATGTATGCTTCCAAAGAATTGCTATAAATCAGGATGTTATCAAAGTAAACTACCACAAAGCGACCAGTAAAAGGCCTTAAAACCTCATTCATTAAACGCATGAAGGTGCTAGGTGCATTAGTCAAACCAAAAGGCATTACTAACCACTCAAGCAACCCGAATTTGGTCTTGAAGGCTGTTTTCCATTCATCCCCAAGTTTCATTCTAATTTGGTGGTAGCCACTACGCAAGTCAATCTTTGTGAAAATAACAGAACCACAAAACTCATCAAGCATGTCGTCTAGCCTAGGAATAGGATGACGATATCGAATAGTAATATTATTGATGGCTCTACAATCAACACACATTCGCCAAGTACCATCTTTCTTAGGAACCAAAAGTACAGGCCGCACAAGGACTAAGGCTTTCACATACATACCCACGGTCCAAAAGGTCTTGGACTTGCCGCTGAATTTCCTTAGTCTCCTTGGGGTTGGTTCGATAAGCAAGCATGGTTTGGCAATGTTGCTCCGGGATCAAGTCAATTTGATGCTCTATCCCTCTCGTAGGTGGCAGCCCCGGGGTATCTCCTCTGGAAAAATGTCCTCATACTCCTGCAAAAGGTTAGTGACGCAGGAGGTATCGAGCTAGCAATATCATCTAAAGAAAACAAAGCTTGTTTGCATATCAAAGAATAACAAATATCATCATCGAAATTTTAGCAAGGTCACATTTTGTTGCAAGCATAACACCACCCTTCAATTTAATCCCCTTGGCCTTAGAACTAGGTGTTTGCTTATCATTTTTAGGTGGAAAGACAGATTTAGCAACTTGCTGCTTTTTGGATTCAACAACTTTCAAACTAGCGGCTCGATCTTTATCGGCTTGTACAATTTCAGCGGGGTCAAAGGAACAAAAGTAATTTTCTTTCCTTTATGCACAAAAGTGTATTTATTACTTTTACCATGGTGTGTAGCATCATTATCACGTTCCCAAGGACGACCCAACAAAAGTGAACAAGCTTGCATAGGAACCACATCACAATCAACAGAATCAGCATACGAACCAATGGAAAACGAAACTCTGCAAGCTCGTGTTACCTTTGCTTTTCCAGAATCATTTAACCACTGGATATGGTATGGATGTGGGTATGGGCGTGTGGTCAAGCCAAGCTTCTTGACCAAGTCAGAACTCACCAAATTATTGCAGCTACCTCCATCAATGATCACACGTGCACGACGATTGTTGATGACGAAGAAAATCTAGAAAAGATTATGGCGTTGCAACCTCTCAGTTGCTGTACTGTGTGCTTGAGCACCCGCTGTACAATGATGTTCATGTAGGCTGCCATCCTCAGCATCAACTTCTTCGTCTTCTTCCTCATCTTCAACATCGGAGGTGCTGATATAGCCATCTTCTGTGGCAATGTATGCCCGTTGACTAGGGCAATCTTTTTGCACATGGCCAAATCCATGGCAGCGGTGGCACTGAATGTTGGGAGTGCGCCCCGTCGAAGCGACGGATGAGGCACTCTTGGTGGGTACCTGCGAAGAACTTTTACCTGAATCTATGGGTCGTGGGGGAGGTGGTTTTGGCGTTGCAGAAACTCCGGAAGCAGCTGGTCGCTTGCTTGCTGGTGGAGGTGCCCGGAAAGAGGTGTCCTTGGTCAGCCCCGAAGGTGGCGTCGTGCGCGGAGTGTACGTACTTGCCTTGTTCTTGCCCTGCTGATCACACCCTGCAATTCCTTCTCTGCAAGCATAGCAAACTGAAACAACTGGTTGATACTGTTAAATTCCTTATAATCAACTATGTTCTGAATTTCAACCCTCAAACCCGAATAAAAACGACAAATAGCATCCTCGGTCCCCTCCACTATGCTACAACGCATCAATCCCTTTTGTAGCTCACCATAGTAATCTTGTACAGATTTATCCCCTTGTTCTAAACGCATCAGTTTCTTGCGTAAATCTCTGTGATAAGAAGGAGGAACAAATCTATCGTGCATAGCTACCTTAAATTCTTCCCAAGTAGTAGGTAAAGCACCCTCTGCAGCTAACCCATCCACCAAATGACAAGCAAATTCTTTAAACTCACTAGTGGCTTGTCTTACTCTATGTTGCTCACGCACAAGGTGGGCACTAAACTTTTGTTCTCTTGTCATCTCCCAATCAAGGTATCGCTCGGCATCATAATAACTAGAAAAAGATGGTAGTTCAAACTTAACCTTAGCATAAGGATCATCGGTTGCACGATTATTATTACCTTGATGGTGGTGGTGATTTGGAGCGCCACCCATACCTGTGCGGTTTGTGCGAAGACGACGTCGTAGCTATGCTTGCCTTGTAGCTTGTTCATCAATATTGCCACCGGAATCATACACCGTGTCTTCTCGCAAATGAGCTCCAGTGTTGCTGCCGCTCACATCTTCATTGGTTGGTTGTCGCGTCTCCAATGCAGCAACCCGATCAATAAGCGTGGACACCCGTTTGTCCAACCTCTCCATGTAGTTGCCGAGATCAAGTTCAATGAGGGCTTCGGTGATAGCCCAGTGACTGCCTCCTTCACCTCTTTGTGAGCGTTTTCTACAACAAATTGTAGCTGCTCTTGACTCGACACACTCCTTGAAATCCTTGGGAGTCCTCTCACCGTCACCGCCATCGAAAACATAGAAAAACAGCAACAAACAATGAAGGTTATCCCTAATAATCTACTACGTAGGTGTAGTGGGGCCTCTCAACAATTCAGCAAAGTGGTGCACCTTACCAAGCTCTTATAAGGTTCTTACCAGCAAAGGCAAAGGATACTGGAGAAAGGCGTAGGCGGCGATTGCAAGGATCAAGAACCGTCTTTGTCCGGAAGTAGTATGTGGAGCTAGGAAGGCTGAATAAAAAATATGTGAGTGGTACACAATTCAATGACAGATAGTAATGCTGAATAAAAATCCCAAGTTACTCACCTTAGTTGCTGGTCTATTTGTGTCCTAGAAAAGTTGTGGTAACAAGGAAGGAGCAAGTATGACAGTGGGTAACAGCAAGGAAAGCAAGGAAACACGGACAAGGCAAACTTCGGTGAGATTCAGCAAAACCAGTAATAACGTGCAAATCAACTTTTTTTTTCTTTTTTTCTTTTCTTTTTTTTCAACCAGGAGCACAAGAATAGGCACACCTCAAAGCTTCAGCTCAAACGGAGTTAAAATGTGGCCTATGGAATTTCTGTAGAAACTTTGAAAGAACATGCAGAAACTTCAGAGCTCGAACAGATAATTTTATAAGCCAAATTTCGGAAATCTGGTTTCGCCAACGGATGTAAAATTTTTTCTCTTGTCCGAAAAGTTAATTTTTGCCTGATTTCGAATCCGTATACGAAAGTTATGGTTGTTTGAAGTTTGGGCTTCCGACTAGGTTTTTCAGAAGGAAATACAACCAAATCGGTTTTATGGTGGAGATGGACATGGTGGTACCGGAGTATGGAAAAGTGTTCTCGCGTTGCGTGGAGATCTTGGTTGGTGCTTATGATGGCGGAAACGGTTTTCAAATGATGAACCCTAGCACATAGGATGAAAGGTGGCGGCTAGGGTTACAAGGGAAAACACACGACTAGACTAAAACACGCACTAAACCAACAATAAAGAACTTAAACTAGGACTCGACTCAACATTACGGACTCAAATTGAATTATGCAAGGGCAAAACACTGCTGCAGGATGGGGAAAACTATCGACTAAAATTTTGTTTGGCTTTTCTATAGACTCTAGGATAACGGCGAAATCAAAAACTAATCTAGGTAAGAGCGAACCGACGGTAAACCAAAAGCTCGATACCACTTGATGTGGACAAGGGTCCCGATCTTCCGAAAGGTTCGATAATTACTCGATTTGATGGAGTCGCGACACAAGTCGATCCGGCTTCGAACGAATACACGCTCTTGAGCCCCGCAATCGCAGCACCACGTCTCCTCGGGTTATCGACCAGCGTGGCATGGTCGACCTCACCAAGAAGGCTAATCCCTGCTTGCGAATGGAAGAACACAAACAAGAACAAGAAAGATTACAACCAAAATTGTGAATATATGATTAAACTCACAAGTTGGGGTCTCACAAACCGAAGTAACGACAAAACTGTTCTTGACAGATTAATCTAAGCAAAATCCAAACCCTAAAGGTAGCGACGGCTATGAATATATGGAGTTTAGGGGCGTGCAAAGACCCCTGGACGAAACCCTAATGGGTTCCCACACGATACATGGCCCAAAGGCCCAAATACGATGACGCAGCACCGGGACAGATTCTGGACGTCAACTTGTTTGGTCGATTGCCGATGACTTATGATGAAATTAGACTTGGGACCAAACCATTAGAAAGATTATCTTCTTATCTTTCCATCCATATAAAGAACGCCCCAATCCGAGCATGTATGCGACCTGGGCACCCGTTTTAGTGCCGACTGGTCCTGGACTCTGAAACATACTCGAAGTCGACTTGGTTCAGGCCTTCACCTTTACTTGAACTCCCTTGCTGGTCCTCCACGCCTCTAAGCCCCTCTCTAAGTGTCTCCTTGTCTTCTCCATCATTCCTAATCATAATATAATCATTAGGTAGCAATCTATTCTCAAAATCATATAAAGAGGAACTTAGGAACGAGCTCACCTTAAATTCAATTGTTTCGCACAAGCTCTTGTGATTGGACCTTGAATGTCCAATGGAGGGTTTGTTATGTATATCCAAAGGAGTGATGTCCTCATCACTACTGAGAAAGAAATGAGGATTCGGTATACCGAAGGAGGAGAGCCATTTTCTTCTTGGTGGCTAGTTTCTTTGCCTACGGACACAGAAAGCCGATGAGTTGCGATATAAAAAAAAAGGGAAAAAGATGGTTGGCTTGAGCAACAAAATGTGCTTACCGACTGAGAACGAGGGATGTGTTTAGGAGGGCTTGGAGTTCGTTAAGTGGTCTGCTCGGCCGATGGAGTTTGAGCATACTTGTCGAAGAACTTGTTTATGCCGCGGCGGCATTGATGACCTCCTCCATTTCTTCGTCCTCGACTTCCTCTTCGAGGGCCACATCCACATCCGGATCGACTTGGGGCAAATCGTCGGTGGGGTTGTCCTCGGTTTCTTTGAAGCACGTTTCCTTTTCTCTGCACTGGAGTAGCCGCAGCCAACGGTGCCGCCCTTTTTAGCCGATGGAACGGCGCACGGGTCTGACCGTTGAGCAAAGTGCCCACCTTCGGCGTATGGCAGCCGATGATGGACGGGGCTAGTCCGCAGCCGCCGATAACAGCACCGGGCGTAGTGGATGGCCACTCCTGTATTGCTTATGTGCGGAGGTGAGGAGTCGGTTGTACGCAAAGAAATGAAGCATGATCATCCAATAATATAGAGAGGGGCTGAAAGAAAAATAGGGACTAAGATGAAGAAAAAGATACTTACCGATGGAGTTATTTATGGGTCGATGATGGTAAGATACATCGAGGCCGACTAGTGGAACAAGTGCCGCTTCCATTCATTCCACCATCGGCTAAAGATTGATGTCCTCCTCACTGCCAGATCGATTTTGTCAATACTGCCTAGAGGGGGCCAGGGATATTAAGTAGCCGATTCATCATGATGTCACCCTCGATCTTGCCTCTGGTTTGGATTTTGTCTGCGTTGTACAGGCCGATCGGCAGTTGACCCATACCAAGTTGCCTTGCGGCTACCATCGGATGATAAAATTCATAAGACTTTTGAATGTTGCATCCTTGGTGAATGTCGACTGGAAGTATGCAAGGTGTGATAGCCGATGTATAGATTTCCCTCAGCTTGTCATAACTTTCAGAGTTAAGTTCATCCAGCCAAAAATCATCTGGGAGTTCAAATCTTTCAAAATCTGTGTAAGCAAACCATATCCTTGAAGCGCTTGGGAAGCCGCTGTACAGGTTGCCAAACCAATTTTCGAAATGTTTGGTTGTTAGTTTGGCTCCAGGATAGGTTGTTGCTGCCTCCCCGTATGACAAGCATCGGCGGGTGGTCACTTCTTCATCATCTTCAAATCTCGGCTCGATTAAGGGGAAATCGGCCTCTAGTGGGGATGGTTTTTCTGCAACCCGGTGGAGGTGAAGGTTTAACCACAGTTGTAGCAGCCAGCAGGGCCATCCTGTGTTGACAGCTTGTTGATAAGCTAGCCGAGCCAATGCACTACTTTGCATTTGGTATAAGTAGCCGAGCAAATATTTCCCCAAAGGAACTTGTCTCTTGCTTACTAGGGCTTCGGCTACATGCTGCCAGTTAGTTGTCGACCCACAGCTCGACCCGCAGAAGACATGTTTCTCTAGCCACATTAACAGGAAAGCGGTGTGTTCTCTTTCAGAAATTGGGTCGTCTTTCATATTCATGGAAATAAATCCGCTCCAACCCCCTATGCTTTTGGTCTTGAAATTGTGAGAGCACTTGATATTGAGGCCGATTGGGTCAACTGTTGATGTTATGTCCAACCCTGTGATCATCACTATATCCATAAGGGTTGGTGTCATTGGCCCTTGCCTAAAGAGGAATGCGTTTAGCGTGTCCGACCAGAAGTAGGTGGCAGCCAATAAGAGGGGTTCATCTTTTGAGATATCGGCTATGGTCACGGCTAGGCATTGATTTATCCCTATCTCAGTCCAGTGGGTCTATAGTCTAGCCGACATCCGTGAGTACCAAGTTGGCCAAGTTTTATCCGTTGAGGGCCAGGATTTGAAGGCATTAGACCAGTGAGCTAGGTTGGGAGTAGAAAATCTGAAGGGGACTCGATTCGTTTTGGCATTGATGAGCTCGCTGGGGTCTATGTTGCCAATCGGCCCTAATAAAAACTGATTGGGGCTGGTGAGGTCTGAGATTGCAATTTGGTGGCCAAGATGCTGTGGTTTAAAGGATGGAAAAACAAGATTACAAACGATGAAAGCCAAATCGAGAGAAGTAAAGGGTGATAGCCGATGAGACTTACCTCTGGGTATTCCATCTGGGTTGCCTCGGAGTGGGCGCTTAAGGAAGCCATTGTTGGTAATTGTTGCTTCTTAGGGTTCGCCGGGGAAGACGAGGGCTCCGAGGTCGCCGAGGTCGCCGAGGAGGTCGCCGGAGAACTCAAGGGATTGCTGAGGTGGTTGTTGGTTTGTGGTAATGTGACACGTGTGGTGGCCGCGAAGGCGGTATTTAAAGAATATTTGTTGGCAGCCGAAACGGTTTAGGTCGGAAAGAGCGGAAATTTGGAAAAGCAGAAAATCCGTGATATTATCTTATCACGGACTTGGGGGCATGTGTTAACGGCTAAATTTGGTAACCAAATCTCTAAGTCCCTGCTGAGATAGAAACGGAATCGGATTAGAAGAACAAAGGTCAAGTCAGCTGTGATGCGATCGGCTGCAAGGTCAATCTGTTGAAGTTGGATTGGACAAGGATAGCCGATAGCCGATACTGAGTTAGAGGAGAGGATAAAACCATTTCGATGAAAGTGCTTAAAGATAAATACAATATTCGGTTCTCAAGTTGTGCGTTAAAAGATATTGTCATCTATGGATAGGGTCCTGTAATGACAATTGTATCTGTAAATTAGAAATTTTGTTTAGATTTTCTATTGTAATGCGGCATGGGACCATATCCCGGGATATTGTCGTATTTTAAATAGTAGATTAGATAGATACCGTGCTTCACACGGGTAATGTTATTTTTGGGTATAAATAGGACTCGAGATCACTATAAAAAACACACAATCAATACAATCTTCGCCACATCGCCTCCTTTTTCTTCAGACGAACAATTGATCCGGCTTCGGGCTGCATCGTTTCGATCCCCGACTTAAGGTAAATGTTTATCATTAGTGGTGTATCTCGTCGAATTTAGTGCTTCCATCGCTATGATACTCTAAATTCGATGATTTATGTTGCACTAGTTATCATATATCATATATAATCTAGAACAATTTTTAGATCTGTCTCGACATCGGCTCGGTTTTGTCAAGAATTAGCAGTAGATAGAGTCAGATCTAAGGGTTGGTCTAGATTATATGCGATATCTACCGTCTCGAGGTATTTACATCAGCTACGGTAGATCGATTATTCTTTTTATACTTAATGTTGCATGAATATTGATCTATTAAGTCATTTTTTAGAGCTTTTATGATCTTTTCGGCTAGATGTATATGTTTAGAGACAGCGCGGGGTTTCAGCTGGCTTTATCCGTTTTAATATTTTTTTGATATATTTACTATCAGGTTTATTAAAACCGCCTCTTATATTAAGACCTTGCACTAGTTAAATGCCCTAAGACATAATCAGTTTGTCAGCCACAGCCGACAGCCGACTGATCTAGGTTTAGCGCATTTAGCTTAGATCAATATCTTTTCATAAGATGAATCGGAGTACTAGCCGATTCACGGTTGGACTTACGTTATCGGCTAGGCTGTTAAAGCATATATTTATTATCCCATTGTATGGGATTAAGTGGTTATACTGTCTCTCTAGCAACCGATCTATTCTAGTCACTTAGTTTAAATGCACTTCGGGATAGCATATATATGTAAATTGACTCTTACAGCCGATCCAGTAGGATCTGACTTAACACTTAACGCATATATCTTTATTTTTCTTGTTGGTTAATAGATCAAACCAACTCGGCATGCCTGTATAGCATAGGTAGTGAGAAGGACCTGCACCGGAGCTAAGCGATCTCCAGGCCGGTGCGTGAGAGAAATTTCTCATCAACACCGACATACCTACATGGGGCGGTCATGACATTGAGAGGACGGTCCCGTTGAGCATGTGAGTCAGCGATTGTCGGGCATTTTCCATGGCTTAGCGAGACTTCGGCGCGGGGGGCTTTTAGTGCGCATAGCCCCCGTCCCGTGGTAAGCTCAACCTTCCTTCCCCTCTTTCTTGTTCTGATTGAACTTTGCATTTTTGCTCGAAAACTCACCTGCCAGGGGTCAGCGCTGACAGGGTCGGGAGGCGTATGTATCCCTTGCCCCGATCCCCGAGGCGCACTCGGTCGACAGACCGAGGGTTCGGAGTCCTCCGGCGAGGTCGGAGGGGAAGAGGAAAGGAAAGGAACTTAGGCTCCTCTAGCAAAACCCGAGAACGAGTGAGGCGGCATTGGGAGGCACTAAGCGTAAGCTGGTGCTTTCCTCCTCTGGGGAGGAATCGAGCGAGGGGGCGTCCGACTCGGACGAGCCGATGCCCAAGCCTTGCTCACCCCCAAGGAAGGTGCCGAGGCGCCTCGGCCTGACATTCCAGGCTTTCACCCCGTAAGTGAAGAAGGCGCGACCAGCGCCCGATCTCTTCTGTTCTTCTTCCTCTTCCCCCTTTTTGTTTAACTTGCAGTCTCGAGCAGGTCCACGGGTGACGCTGGCCCTCGCACCGAGGAAGCCTCGGGGACGACCGAGGTCACCGCTCCCAGCGAGGCGGGGGCAGCTGGCATGGCTCTGGCCACCGCGAGCTCAGAGCCGGAAGCTCCGGTGGACACCCGAACGGAAGAGCACCCGTTGGTAGAGACTACTGACGGGGTCGAGGAGGCGACCATCGCAAGTGTGCCCGAGTTGGCAGCCAAAGCAGTCACAGAGGCCGAGGCTGCCGGATGGGTCATGGAGGCCTCAACAGGCGTGGCCGAGCTAGCTGTCGAAGTAGTGGTCGAGGCCACAGCCTCTCAGGCGACGGAGGGGGGAGAGGAGTCGACCGGCATCAGCTAGGACCGGTTCCCTCAAATCATCGGCGGCTACGAAGAAGACAGAGGCCGATGTAACATCCCAAAAATTCACGCTTATAAAAATATTCAAATTGGCGTAGAAAATTTTTTCGAATAAATTTATTGTATGTTTTATTTTTAAAACATTTAAAATCTCTTAAAATTTATTTGCATTTTTATTTATTCTCGTTATTTTAATTTAAAAACTCCAAATTTATTAATTCATGCCCTTATTTTTGAAAAGTCTCAAATTAATCCTTAATTCAAAGAAATTTCCAAAAATTAAATTTAAATTAATTTTAAACCTTAAAGTAAATTCTTTTTAAATTTTCTCTAATCCTAATTTAAAAATCAAATATCAATTAAATCCATATTCTCTATTTTTGAAAAACTCCAATTTGGCTTTTAATTTGAGAAAAATCCTAAATTGAGCTTAATTGATTTTCAGTTCTAATTCAAATTCTTTCTAAAATTTTCCCTAAAATTTTTCTTTCCTGTTATTTTTCTTTTTCCTCCATTTTTCCTTTTTACCTTTTTCTTTTCTTTTTCTTCTTTTCGTTCTTCCTCCTCTCTAATTTCAGCCCCAGCAATGGCCGCCGCTTTTGGTGCCAAGCCATGGTCGTCGGCCCTTGCCCACCGGAGAACCAAACCGATGTTGGCCATCACTATCCCTAGCACAAGTGGCGGTGAATGATTGAGCAAACGCGTCATCACCGAACTGCCATGGATGAACCGACCTCACACCGCCGCCCTTATCCTCGTGCGCAACCAACTCCAATCGTCTATAAATTGAGCAAACCAAGCCAAGATTTCCATACCAAAGATCTTCCTCATCTTCTTCTCTATCATTCTCTGGGTTTTCTCCAATTTCTACACACCACATCATTTAAATTTTGAAGAAATCAAGAAGAGTTCGAAGAACCCTAGCTAGCTACAAGCGCTTTCAATTCTTAAAATTCATCGTTACCGATCGGTTCTTCCTCAAATTGAAGGTACCATCGCACTCTCCATGTCTAGAGCTCTATTTCCCCTAACTTTCCCAAGCTCAAACTGTTAATGATCAAATTTGGTAAGCAAATCCCTGAGTTTGAAGCAACAATTGAAGCGGAGTTGAAGGAGCTTGCGGTTATCGAAAACAGAGTGTGCGTCGGCTGAGTCCGAATTGGTGAGGAATCGGTTGCCTAAGTACGAATCGGACGGGGCAGTGGTATAGCCGATTCTGATTGGGATAAACAGAAGAGACCATTGCAATAGGAAAGCATGAAGATCATCATTGGATTCGGTTTCCAAGTGCTTCAACGATATTGCCATCTACGGATAAAATCCTGAAAAGGCAATTATATCTATAAATTAGGATATTTTGTATAGTTTCCTTGTGTATCACGGCAAGGGACCTTGTCCCAGATATTGTCGTATTTTAAATAGTAGTTAGGATAAGGATCGTGTCCTACAAGGACTTCGTTGTAACCGGGTATAAATACGACCCGAGGATGGGTACATAGAGAATACGAATCAATCAATACAATCTTGGTGCATCGCCACCTTTTTCCTTTTAATTGTAATCTCGACAAGTTCTTGCTTTGCATTGGGCTGCATCGGGTTCCGACCTCCAACGTAAGGTAAATCCTTGTTACAAGCGGCTTACGCTCTTGGGATTAGTGCTTCCATCATTATGATACTCTAATCTTATTGCTATATAAGATTAGAGTTGTCATATAGTAATATGCTTAAGTTGTCATATATGCTATATAATCTAGATCGATGCCATGATCTAACCCCGATTGGCTAGCATCATTTGACGGGTGATAGCTGATAGGGTTAGATCTCGATGTTAATTTAGATTATATAGTATATCTACCATCTTGAAATGTTTTCATTGGTTTATTTAGATCTCATGTTTCTTTTTGTACTTAATGCTGCATCGTTTAAGTTCGATCTATTAAGTCGCTCTTAGAATCATACTATTAGCTGATCTTAAGTTCTCAATGACTACTATTAGAGATAGTATCGGAGCTTCACCGATCTTACTGTTTTAGCCATCTTACATGATTTATTTCCATTAGATGTGTTAAATCTGCCCTTTATATTAAGATCTTAATCTAGTTAAATATATTAAGCTTGACATCAATCTATTAAGCTATCTTAACAGCCGATTGATCCTTGTTCAGTGTATTTAGCTCAGATTAATATCTTAGTATAAAGTTAATCAGAGTATTAGCCGATTCACATTAGATCTATGACATCGGCTAGGCTATAAATGTATATAATTTTTATCCTAATTTTCTTTTAGACATAAATGATTTATACTTGTTTCTTGTATGCTACGGTCTATCCCGGTCACTTAGTCTAAATACACTTTGGGATAACGATTATATATTATGAATATCTATAGCCGATCGAGTAGGATCTAATTATAACTTAATTGCCTATTCATGTTTCTTGTTGGTTGCAGGATCAAATCAACTAGCACGCCCTGATGCCCAAAGGCAATCCAATTTGGATTTGCATTAGAGTAAATCAAATCTCTCAGGCCAGTGCGTGGGAAATTTTCTCATCAACACGCCTATTGGCACGCCGTGGGACTACGCAATACTCAAGTCCGATACAATGGTCGACATCAATCTCCGGAGGTTGATCAGGACAATATCATCCCCATCACATTGGAAAAGCTAACTCCTGAGCAACAAGGCGAATACCAGGAGATGATTGAACAATTGCAAGCTCATTATCTACAATCTTTCACCCCAGAGCGCATCGGGGACAATTGTTCGGAGATACAAGGTCAAGCTCCCTAGACGGGATGAATCTAGAGCTAGCCCCGGCAAGGACAAGGGCAAGGACAAGGGAAGGAGATCAAGCAAGAGGAGCACCCCGAGTTGCACATCTTGCAAGATAGGATTGATTATGCTGTCCACCATGCACTGATTAACTAGTCTGGGATACTGGTCAACACTTTAACCAATATGATCGGCATGGTGGTCGACTCCAGGATAGCTGAGCAACAAGCTAGAGGCCCAATCTTCCTCCCAGAAGGCAAATTTCCCGGGTATAGAACCTTGCCAACAGATGGACTGCCTAATGCTCCTTCAGGACGGCCGATTGCCCCCGGATCGGCTCCCATAAAGCCAAATATGCAGCCGTCGGCTACAAAGCCGCCGGAATTTCAGCCCAAAGTCTTGATGAGACAACCCCTAGCATTCGGGCCACAAAATCCCAAGGGTGTCCCCAGAGCAGGTAGAGTCCATGTTCAGCGCCAATCGGCAACCTACTTTCCCTAAGGTGTCGATTGGCAATTACTCGCTAGTTTTCCCCCAAAACCTTGGTGGTGCTCACTTGCTCCCGATCAACAGCCTCCTTTGAAGCGTGAGCACCCTCAGCAGCATGCAGGAGGTAATTTCAACCAATAATGTCAGCCTCATTAACCTCAAATGCAGTATCGGCAAGGACCGCTTCAATTTGACCAATACGAGCCGATACAACATCAACAGACCCAAGAGGCACAACAACAGAACAAGCCCTGGGAAGATTTAATAGCCGATGTGATGCGAGAGCAATTCGGCCTCAAACCCAATGATTCTGGCAATATGTACCGGTACCCCTATCCTGAATACTTTGAAAGGGTTCCACCGCCAAGGCTGGTCCAAAGTGCAAGATTTTTCAAATTCTCTGGGCAAGACAATGTTTCCACTTATGAACACGTCACCCGATTCTTGGCCCAACGTGGAGAGGCATCGGCTACGAGACGCCCACGAGTCGATTATTCCCACTTTCACGTTCGGGATCGGCCTTCACTTGGTTTTCTTCACTTCCATATAATTACATTCGGAGTTGGGCCGATCTTGAAAAGCTTGTTTCATCGGTACTTCTATTGGCATTCATGAAATGAAGGGTCGAGATTTGACAAGCATCCCGCGAAGCATGGCGAGTACATTCAAGACTACATACGAGGTTTAGAGATATGAGGAACCGATGCTACAGCTTAGTCTTTGTCTAATTTCCAGTTAGTCGATTTAGCCTTCCAAGGTTTATTAACCCCCATCGGGGAAAGGTTTTGGCTCGGGACTTCGAGCTTGGCACACATGGCCCAAAAAATCACATCCCATGAACAGTGCTTCCAGGAGGCCAAGAAGGCTTTCAAAAAAGTGAGCCATGTTGCCTATGCCTCGGAGTCTGACTCCAGTGACAGCAAATCCGAAGTAGTAGCAACCGAATGGGCAAGGAACAAAAAGACCATAACTTGCCAATGGTTGAAAAAATCGGCTAAGGAGGAAAAGTACGACTTTGACATCACCAAATCCACAAGATCTTCGACCTACTGCTTCGGGAGAAGCAAATCCAACTTTCGGCTAATCATGTCATCCCATCGGCCGAGGAGTTGAAGAAGAGAAAATAATGCAAATGGCACAACACCGGCTCCCACGGCACCAATGATTGCAAGGTGTTTTGCCAACAAATTCAATCGGCTATAGATGCTAGGAAGATCAAATTCGAAGATCCTAAGAAGCTGATGAAGGTTGATGGGAATCCTTTTCCCGTTAACATGGTTTATGCTAGTGGTGAGCCAGCCGATCATTGGCCCAGTAAAATGGATAGCCTAGTCAAATTCATGAAGGAACATGAGGAGAGGGAAACGGGCAGAGTTCACAAAGTGCATCCAACAAGATACGATCCGTAGGAAGAGGCTTACCGTCGAAAATATGATGGCTTCGATCCCCATTGGAGCTACGATTTCTTCAGGTTCTGCTGGAATTAGGGGATGAGACTGCCATCACTCCAAGACTGCCCAGCGTGCAGTGGCTATGATGATGAGCAGGCCGAGAGCTCTAGCCGATTTCTGCCTAGAGAAAATCGACCGAGGCAGAAGAAACGCCCTGTGCACCAAAGGTTGGGCCCTATCCATGAAGATTTCTTTCAGGAGGACTTCGAGGATGACGAAGAACAGGCTGCGAACCTGTAATGGTGTCCCTCCGACACTTTTACGAAGACCCAGAAGCGGAAGGTGCAGCGGCTAAAGAGCAAAGGTCGGCTAAAAGAGGTCCAAGGAAAAATCGATTATCGACTAAAAAAGAAGAAGGAACAAGAGCGCCCTAGAAAACAATGGTGCATGAAGAACAAGGATATGTAGGCCGATGAAAACCAAGTAGATAAGGAAAAAAAGAAAGGACAAGGGAAAGGCCGCAGCGCCACATCGGTTAATATGGTTTTTGTATTACCAGTAGAGTTTGAGGCTGCCCAAGCGATCGGATGAGGTAGAGGAATCCACAGGCAAGGCGGTGTTGTCCCCTAACATGCTATCTTTGAAAAACCGAGGGGGTGAACATTGGCACCTCAAGCCTCTCTATGTTAAAGGATTTGTTAATGGCAAGCCGATGTCAAAGATGCTAGTGGATGGGGTAGCCGCCGTCAACTTGGTGCCCTATGCTACTTTCGGGAAGTTGGCCAAGGGAGCCGACAATCTTATCAAAACAAATATGGTTCTCAAGGATTTTGGCGGGAACCCATCGGAGGCCAAAGGGGTCCTTAATGTGGAATTAAACGTCGGCGGTAAACGGTGCCCACTACATTTTTGTCATCGACGAAGGGATCGTATGGCTGCTTTGCTCCGAAGGGATTGGATCCACGCCAATTGTTACATCCCTTCGACCATGCACCAAAGCTTAATCCGGTGGCAAGGCTACAAGATCAAAATCGTGCCCCAACAATTCAGTGAACGTTGCCAATGCCGATTTAACCCTCTAGGAGATCGACAACATTGATTGCTTGTCAGAGGCAAAGTTTGGGAGGCCGATTTTCTAAAGGTGTTTGATTCTACTATACAGCTGATTGGAGACAAGGAGCCTCAATTATTACTTTGAAGGCGTCGTGGAGTGCTCGAGCGTCTACACCAAGGACACCATGGACGATACGGATGGCAAACTTGGGCAAGGTTTTATGTCGGCCGACGAGCTTGAAGAGGTTGATATAGGTCCGGGAGATAGACCTAGGCCGACATATATTAGTAATAATTTGTCTTCTCATTTTAGAACCAAGCTTATTGACTTATTGAAGGAATATAAAGATTGCTTTGCTTGAGAGTATTTTGAGATGTCGGGTCTTAGTCGATCGATTGTTGAACATCGGCTCCTATTAAACCGGGATATCGGCAATACAAGCAGCCCCCAAGGAGATTCAAAGCCGATATATATTACGCAATTAAGGCCAAAAATTACTCGGCTTTATATGATGCTGGTTTTATTTGGCCAAGTCGATGCAACCGAGTGGGTTTCTAACATACTTCCAGTGATCAAGAAAAATGGCAAACTTAGGGTGTGCATCGACTTTCGAGACTTAAATAAAGCTACCCATAAGGATGAGTACCCTATGCCAATAGCCGATCACCTTGTTGATGCAGCCTCGGGGCACAAAATCATAAGTTTTATGGATGGCAATGTTGGATACAATCAGATTTTCATGGTGAGGAAGACATCCATCGAGACTACTTTCAAGTGTCTAGGTGCGATCGGCTTATCCGAATAGGTTGTCATGACTTTTGGACTGAAGAATCGGAGCTACTTATCGAGAGGGCCATGAACTACATTTTTATGACTTAATCGGCTTCTTAGTCAAAATTTATATTGATGATGTGGTACTCAAATCCAAGGAAGTTGAAGACCATATAGCCGATTTAAGGAAGGTTTTGGAGAGAACTAGAAAATATGGCACGAAGATGAATCCCTCTAAGTGCGCCTTTGGAGTATCGGCTAGGCAATTCCTAGGACTTCTTGTTCGTGAAAGGGGATTGAGGTGAGACAAAGAAGTATCAATGCAATCGGGAGTATTCAACCTCCACGGGACAAGAAGCACTTGCAATCTTTGATTAGCAAGGTGAATTTCATTAGGCGTTTTATTACCAATTTATCCGAGAAGATGGAGCTCTTTACACCTTTATTAAGGTTGAAAGCCGATGAAGAATTTACTTGGGAGGCAGAGCAGTAGAAAGCTTTGGATAACATCAAGGATTATTTAAGCTCCCCTCCAGTTTTGATCCCTCCACAAAAGGGAGTGCCTTTCAAGTTATATTTATCAGCCGATGAGAAGTCTATTGGCTCGATTTTGATCCAGGAGTTTGAAGGCAAGGAGAAAACAATATTTTATCTCAGCAGAAGGCTTTTGGATGCAGAAACAAGGTACTCTCCAGTGGAAAAGTTGTGCTTGTGCCTATATTTTTCTTGTACATAGTTGAGGCATTATTTATTATCCAACGAGTGCACGATAGTTTGCAAAGCCGACGTAGTCAAATATATGCTATCGGCTCTAGTCTTAAAAAGGAAGAGTTAGGAAGTGGATTTTTGTCTTAACGGAGTTTGACTTGAGATATCAAGCACCTAAAGCGTTAAAGGGCAGGTTATAGCCAATTTTGTTGTTGAGCACGAGAGATGACTCAATCGGCTCGATCGACATTATGCCACTGGGCACCGACTTTCAATGGATTAGTTTGTACAAATGGATGAGGCATCGTCTTAGTAATCATATCACCTAGGGGCAAGTTCAGGAATTTGCTTTTTCAATTGTGCCTTATGCTACAAACAATCAAGCCGAGTATGAGGCGGTCCTCAAAGGTTTGCAGCTTTTAAAAGAAGTTGAAGCCAATCTTTGTAGAAATTATGGGCGATTCACTTGTTGGTCATCGGCCAATTATTAGGAAAATATGAATGCAAAAATGATGCGTTGATGATCTATTATCGAAATGCCGAGAGTTGATGTATAGTTTTTGGCTAGTTACTTTAAAACATATCCCTAAAGAGCATAATGCAGAACATCCAACCACCCAAGTATGCTATGGAAAATTGTCTCGGCAAGCCATCCCTACTCAAGGGTTGAAAGTGAACTTGTGAACGACAATAGGAACCCTTGGTTGCTTCAAAGACAGTTCTCGGCAGTTCATTAGTTTCATCAAAGTTTGGGGACCTATCAACATTCAAAGTTAGAAAATGACATGAGAACCAATGAAATAAGAATTTGCTAGAGCACCATTTTGATGAGGTTTGATAAGTAGCGTGTTTGTTCTACACACCAACCTCTAAGCAATTCAAGCGAGAAGATTATTGCCTCGGTAAAGCCGAAAGCGAAGAGTCATGTCGAAGATACAAGCGATGGGAAAGGTCAATCACAAGTCGGTATGCTCGTTAGTGGTATATAAGTCACCCTTTCGAAAGGATTCCCAATCATCGGTTGAGTGTTGAGGTCCAAAAGTCACTTTGGTTTAAAGTGCGCGGTCGTTGCCTCTTTTGACCAGACCAATGGAGTATCCCATTGTTTAAAGTCAATATTCTTAGTATATAAGAGAGATGAGGTACAACCTCAAGGATGGCGAGTATGTTTGTTCTTGGTCGGGCGCGGGGGCTACTGTCATAAAGGTGAGCCGAATCACTTTCACAAGGAACTTCCCATCGTTAAGCTGGAAGGTGTATTCCAAGCCTTTCCGGAGTAAAAGAACTGTCGTACTTCATTCCGAGGAATGACGAAGCGTAAGATCTATGGATCAAAGTTTCCTGAAATCAGAGAGGCCAATTAATCTCAAGGGCAATAGCTTCATCAGTCACGGTCGGGCTAAAGCCTAACCACCTTGGTAAAGTGAGCGTGAAGACAAATTTGATTTACCCCATAACTGTTTTGCTCAGAGGTTCAACCCTATGAAGCGGGCGGGGTTGTAATCAAGGGAGTCGGTTGCAAGCCATTGTCGAGCTACATCCATCCTCAGTTAACAAGCTCGAACCTAAGGCACACGCCAAGTCATATCCGCAGTTTAGCCCAAAAGAAGCAATAACTCAAGGCACACGCAGTTCAAATAAAACGAGATCAAGCGGCTCTTTGAAAAGCATGTGATCCAGTCCAGAAGCGGTTCGAAGCGGAACTCGGAGACCGTGGTTCTTGAAAGAGAAATTCAAGGTTTCGGAACAATTTCATCGGTTTGAGTCGAATGAATTCCAGTTGCGAAGAGGTTATTGTCAAGTGTGTAGCCTAAGGAGGAAATATCTTACCGCCTCTGCGTAGCGAGATCAAGGTCGAGTGATCATGACCAGCTAGCGAAAGTTTTGGCAACGGTAAAGCACAAAGTTTGGTGCCGTAGGCTCAAGCTCGTCCGAGTTCGGTCGGTTCCGTCAAGTGAGCCAAAAGGAAACCATAGAAGTTAGTCGGCCAACCAAATCCAACCAAACCCTCTCTCTTTCTAGCCCCCGAATCTCGGGACGAGATTCTGTAAGGGGGTAGATTTGTCACTGACAGATTTTCGTTCGGGATTAAAAATCATTAAGTAAATCATTTTTCAAAAAGAAATTAAATAAAAAGGAAAAATAAGTTATCAAGTGAAAGCATTAAGGAAATTCAAATTTCCTTTAAGAATCATGGCTGGAAATATTTTTGAAATATTCTCCATGCCGTAAAGTATTCTCTGAAATTTTCTCTAAAATTGTGGAGCTCCAGAAAATAATTTAAAATGCTACAAAGAGCACTCCAGTAATTATTTAATAAATAAATTGATCACTAAATGGTCTGGATATATTTTTATTAAATACTATGAGTGTCCTTATATTTTCAAGAATTTTCTTGGAATTATTTGAGCATTGAAAGTATTTATAAAAATTCAAAAACCATTTATGTGATTAATTTAAATGGAAAACAAATTAAAAATCCTTCTCTGTTCGGGCCAGTTTCGGCCCAAACCCTTGAAAGTCTGTTTGACCTCCTGCCCGCACGCGCCCTTTTCTCTCTCCTTCCCCGGGCGGCTCGAGGCTGCGGCCGTCTCTCGCGCGCCCCGCTAAGTCCATCCGGCCTCCCTTCCCTCTTCGAGCCGATGCAGTGGGGCCCACCGTCATCTCCTTCTCGCCCCGGCCGCCATTGCCGCCGCAAGCCGCGCCCATGCGCCACGATTCCGCGCATCCGCCGCTCCGTGCGTGCTTTGACTCCACATTCAAGCCGCCGCTATTCCCCTTAATTTCCCTAACCCCGCGCCAACAATCGCCGCATTTACCCCGCCTTTACTCGTCGCCGATCACCGCCTCTCCCTCTGATCCCGCCGTGCACCGACCTCCCCGCGCCTCCCGCCTATAAAAGCGATCGCCGCGCTCTCCTCTCCCATTTCCCTAAAGCGCCCGAGCTCATGAGCCCCCTCCCACTCTCCCGCGTTGCCCCTCTATCCGCCGCCGCCGCCTCCCTCCGGTCGAGCGCCACCCCGCCTCAAGCGTCGCCGCCATTATCCGAGCCCGCCACCACGTTCGCCACCGTGCTGCCCTCGCCGCGCCTTCCCGCGCCGCTGTCGCCGCCGAGCGCTTGCCGCCGTGAGACCAGAGCCGCCGCCGCCATAGCCGCCTCCGCCGCGCGCTTCCACCGCCTCGCCGTTCCCGAGCCACGCCTGTCCCCTCAATCGGCTCCGCCGCGCGCCGTCGCCAGCGCCCCTCGGCCGTCGCCGCCGTGGCGGACCCGCCACTGCCCGCCGTGCGCTCGGGCGCCTGCGCCGCCTCCTCGCTCGCCACCGATCGCTGCAACGCTTTCCGTCGGCCGGTGAGTCCTCCCTCTTTCCGCCTCCTCCGCCGCCTTTCGCGGTTCGCCGCCGCGCAGGTGCATTGCCCGGCCGACCATCGGGCGCGTGCGTGCCGTCGCGCCCGCCGGTCCTCGTCGGCCGTCACCGCCTCTCGCCGCCCGATCGCCTCGGGCGGATCGTGGCCGTCCATCCCGGCCGCCCACGTGGCGTCGGCCTACTCGCTGGCGCGTCGGCATCGCCTTTTTCCTTTGAAAAATAATTAAAAACTGCGCAATAAATCTAATTAATTTCTAGAATTCATTTAAATGGTCCAAAACTTCTAAAATTCATATCTAATTCATTTAAACTCCAAATTGGGCCATTCAAATTGCAAAATTTATCTAAAATTGAGCTCTACATGTTGGTTTACTTTTCATGTACTGTTATTTGGTTTTTATTAGGGGTTTTTCTTGTTTTACGTGCCGGCGTGTAGTTTCCGTCGTTTCGGAGGTTCGCGGTCGCGAAGAGTTCGAAGTTGGTTGGAAGAAGAAAGGCAAGCCACACTCCCCTTGAAGCATATTGGACCTATTTTACAAATATTTTACTATTTGCAAATAAAATTGCATGTTTTGCGAATTACATAAAATGTTGGGTTTACCTATCTGTTTGCTTGTGCCTTACCCTTTTGATATCCGTCCTTTGTCAAACCTTGGGTGATAATTTGACTAGCTTTAGTCACTTACGTGACTTTTGCTAAAATTATATGCTTAGCCATGCTTAATTACCACTAGCTCACTAAATGGGTTAATCACATTATCTATAATTAGTCCCTGATGAGTTGCTAGCTCGGAACACTGGTCATATCTTTTTGGTCATAATTATCCCAACTAAAATATGACTAAATGGTGGGCTGTGGGTGCATGGTTTTGGCTTGTCACACCCATGGCATTAAGGACAGTTCATGGAAACCACCGGAAGACATACGGTGCTTACCACAAGCAAGAATGGGCAACTGGGCTTGGATCCAGTAGTATAGCTTTTCCCTAGCCGATGATCCGTGGCGAGGGTGGGCGTGATGGAGTTTCAGTCGGCCGGTATAAGGGTTCTTTGGGCTGCCGGATTCACCGTGGCACTCGGGGGCTGCCTACATCCCGGGGAACCGGGAGTGGGGGCGAAACCTTGGTGTGGATTCGCTTGGTTAGGGGGAGTTATGCTATAGGTCTTGTCACGATTTCCCCCTTTGCAGTATCGTGGCGATACTTCGGGGCATGGCAACATGTGTGGAATCGTGTCTTGTGGGTAAAGTAGCGCACCTGCGATCGAGTAAAACTATTCGAATAGCCGTGCCTTACGGTTATGGGCGATCGACCCAGCTTCACCATGATTAGTCCCACCCTTAATAAATAGGCTTACTAACTGGATTAGACCAGTGGAATTGGTTGGGCACATTCAGCGTGGGGATAACGTTGTTCGGTGGGAGATTAATATTGACTTAACTACTCAACAAGTCTTCCCAGTTTCCAAAATAAAGTGTTTTGCAACCGCCTTTCCCTTAAAGTAACCCCAAGCCGTCCTTGCCTCCCTCGCATGTCCGCATTCCTTGGTGTGGCTTGTTGAGTACGTGGTTGTACTCAACCTTGCATTTTCTCCCCCTTCGAAGTGTAGTGCTTCGAGTTGAAGACGGTGTTTGAGGACCAAGGCTCGGACCGTTGAGTTTGCACGTGGAGTGGAGCTGAAGCCCCGCTAGGATCGTCCTTCTTTTTATTTCTTGTCCCCTTTTGGGTGTGAGGACTAAGTGCCTCTTTTGTAAGTATATATACCCTTTATTCATACGTATGGATACGTGTACCGATTTGCCATTTTGTGTACCGGTTGATGCAGACAGGATTAAATACACGAGAATAGTCTGGAAATTCGGGTTTGAATTTCAGGCGTGACAAGTTGGTATCGAGCCATCTTGACTAGAGGTTGAGCCAAATGGTCAAAACCCTTAAGGATTAGTTTTGTAAAAACCCTACATGAGAAAATATCTCTTCTATCCCTTGGAGCCTTTGAAAACAATTTGTCAAAATTTCTCTCCTTTCCCCTCCAACTCTCTAGTGGTTAATCTGGAGCGCCATCCGAAGCCAAGTCCGAGTCCAAGTTTCAAGCAAGGAGTTCAAGTGAGCAACTCGGAGTCGGCGCTCGAGTTTCAAGCGAAGTCTTCCCGGAGCTGGTCTAGAACCCAATCCTTCTGGAAGAGTAGTTTTGGTAGTTCTAAGTCGTGTGTTGTTTATTGTGTGCGTGGGGTATGGTTTACATCGGTGGTGGGGATGTGACCATACTAGGTTGTTTGCTTAATCAACTTGAGCAATAAAGGTACACCCACATCAAATCAGTAATCAAGCGGACTAAGGTCTCATCTTTAGTTTAACCTCTTCTATCCCCTTTCCTTCTTCTCCTAGACAACGGATGGGTAAAGTCGGGCGGTGCTAGTAAATCAAGACCACATCGGTTCCTTGGATCGGCTCGAGCAACCCGGTGAGGACTCCACCTCCTTCTCTGTGGACTCAATCCTAGCCCGGTAGTGGCCAATCGGACGCAATTAGTGGCCATGATGATGCAACCGATGCAAGGGCGATATCAACAATGCTGACATCGACGCTCGCCACGGTGACTCATGAGTTTGTCATCAAGATTTCGGGAGATAAGGGCACCAACCCCGCCATCCACCAAGGGAAACACATGACCTCGCTACGGCTATAAGGAGCAAGGTCATGATGTAAGACACAAGATTCATGGAAAGTGTACGCCGGGACACGGGCCGATGATGAGATGCGATGTCCCCGAAGGAAGAAAGTTTCCGGTCAACCAATTAGCTAGAGTTTTGCTATGCCATCGTCCAACTCAAGGAAGAGAAAGGCACCAGAATGGAACACAAGATGTGCCAACAAGATGATCGTCACTGGTACAGAGTTTACTCCCAAAGATGCGGAGAAGATTCCCCGACGCCTAAGAAAGAATACTTTTCGTGGTGCATGTCAGCTAACCCGACATCTCAGGCTTCATGGACCACCCAAGCCAGAGGGTGATGAGTCAAACGAGGTATCCTCTGACGAGGAGGAAGCAATCCTTGAAAACTTCAGTGAAAAAGAAATGAGGCTCAAAGCATGTACTCGATATGGAGAAGTTGGACACACGGTGAGCATGTGCAACCACACCTGCCTTTGTGGTAACGACACCCATGTACCAGAAGAATGCCCCATGAGCAAGGACACATGTTTCTTGTGTGAGGGAACAGACCATGTGCCCAAGAGCTATCGGTTGAATTCGGTTCTAACCAAAAACGAGAAAGACCATGGGACAACCCGACAGTGTGTCGGTCCACTTGTGGTTGGTACCATCCATGGCGATGATGCTCTGGTCATCAACCAACTCCAACCTCGCGAAGACCACCAGCAGTAACAAAGGCATAGAAAACAAGGCTCGCAAGCCGGTGCACATTTGATTCCGGTTGTGAGTCTGCAGACCCAGACAGTGCACACCATGATAAAATGGATCTGATTTGTTTCAGCTGTTGCAATCCAGGACATTATTCCAACAAATGTCCCTTTTCAAGGCTAGCAAAAGATGCTCGTCGTTGCTTCAAGCTGTAGGAAATAAGACACGTACACGGAAGATGTCCAATGCACAAGCGCCACCATCCTTTAAGTACCTACATGCACTGTTAACACCATTATTCCGCAAGTTTGTTTCTGGTTCCAGTGACTGGTGGTCCAATCCAACCAAAAGGCGCCCGTCGGCCCAAGGATAACAGTCATCGCCATTGTGCATGAAATCTCCACTATGGCGTGTTGTCGTTAATAGCACCGAGTAAATGCTCTAAGGGTCACCCGCAAACCTACCCCCAAGTTACGAGATCCAACAACGAAGGGAAAGTAGTGCCAAGGCGGTAGTGATCCACCCCAAGCGGGAAAGAACGATACTCTCCTTCAGCGAGAGATCGCAGCGATTGTCGCCAACACCAAGTCATGAGGTTACAGTAAAGACTAGCAAGGCGCCGTGTTGCCTCGGCCCGGATGCTTAGCAATCCAGAACAAGAGTAACACCCCAAGCAAGAAGGTCCTACCTCTGCAGCTACCAAGGAGGAGTGTACTGCATGTGAAGCGAGTGTTCCTATTGGAACACCGGTTTGTAAGCAAGGACCAATCAAGTCAACCCGGCCGAACACGGGAGTAAAGATCACATTGGTCAAGGCGTGCGCTAGTCAAGCGGACAACTTGAGTCTACAAGTGTGTCATCCTTAAGGAAGTTTATGCTTGTACATAGAAGTTTCATGACAAGTTATGTAATAGTAGGGATTGTGGAATAAAGATTGAGATGCACAGTCCTCTCATGTTATGATTCATCTCGGACATCCCAAAAAGGAAGCTAGCTTGTGTATTGCTAATGTTATATGAAACCTAGAGTTTCACTCTCCAAGGTTGGTTCAGATTTGGTTAGGCCTCAAGACAAAATTGCTAACAACAAAAGTAAATGGTTGATCGAGGATGTGTGAATGGTTAGATCATTGAAACCTTTAACCTCGGGAGATACATCAAAGGGCCGTATAATGGATACCCGAAGAGTATGGGAAGGTGCACAAAATGTTTGAGTGGAACATTATATAAGGATTCTTTGGAATCCCATAACCTTTAAAGTCGTAAAGATGTGGGGATTGGCATTAGCACCTTAGTGGTGCAAACACGGATCAAGTAAATGCGAAGGTTCGAGACCACAATAATATTTAGCTGATGCGACCTCCTTAAAAGACAGAATTAGTAGCATCCCAAGGAAAAGGGAAGAATGATGAAAGTTTGGTAATGACATCATGGAAGAAACGTTCGCACTCTCAATCTTGTAAGTTTCACGAAAGCATGAAGTGTAGCGGCACCTAGCGGTGAGTATGGATCGGGAATGGCTATCCTGGGTTCAAGGCCACCATTCCAGGACCTTGAAACCACCTCGATGTTTCTAGAAGACATCGAGAAAAACTCCCGTCACTGTGCGAAGCAAATGGATCCAAATGTCGAGGCCGGAACATCCGGCCACCCAAGTATGCTATGGAAAATTTGTCTCGGCAAGCCACCCCTACTCAAGGGTTGAAAGTGAACTTGTGAACCCGACAATAGGAACCCTTGATTGCTTCAAAGACAGTTCTCGACCAGTTCATTAGTTTCATCAAAGTTTGGGGACCTATCAACATTCAAAGTTAGAAAATGACACGAGAACCAATGAAATAAGAATTTGCTAGAGCACCATTTTGATGAGGTTTGATAAGTAGCTAGTGTTTGTTCTACGGACCAAACGCTAAGCAATTCAACGAGAAGATTGACCGCCTCGATAAAGCGGAAGCGAAGAGTCATGTCGAAGTCACTGGCGATGGGAAAGGTCAATCACAAGTCGGTATGCTCGTTAGTGGTATATAAGTCACCCTTTCGGAAGGATTCCCAATCATCGGTTGAGTGTTGAGGTCCAAAAGTCACTTTGGTTTAAAAGTGCGCGATCGTTGCCTCTTTTGACCGACCAATGGAGTATCCATTGTTTAAAGTCAATATTCTTAGTATATAAGAGAGATGAGGTACAACCTCAAGGATGGCGATATGTTTGTTCTTGGTCGGGGCGAAACGCGAGGCTACTGTTATAAAGGTGAGCCGGAATCACTTTCACAAGGAACATCCCATCGTTAAGCTGGAAGGTGTATTCCAAGCCTTTCCGGAGTAAAAGAACACTGAGTCGATTACTTCATTTCGAGGGAATGACGAAGCGTAAGATCTATGGATCAAAGTTTCCCGAGAATCGAGAGAGGCCAATTAGTCTCAAGGGCGGTAGCTTCATCGAGTCACGGTCGGGCTAAAGCCTAACCACCTTGGTAAAGTGAGCGTGAAGACAAATTTGATTTACCCCATAAGCTTTTTTGCTCGAGAGGTTCAACCCTGGGCGGGCGGGGTTGTAATCAAGGGAGTCAGTTGCAAGCCATTGTCAGAGCTACATCCATCCGATTAACAAGCTCGAACCTAAGGCACACGCCAAGCGGTCATATCCGCAGTTTAGCCCAAAAGAAGCAATAACTCAAGGCACACGCAGTTCAAATAAAACGCATCAAGCGGCTCTTTGAAAAGCATGTGATCCGAGTCCGGAAAGCGGTTCGAAGCGGAGAGACGAAGTGGTTCTGAAAGAGAAATTCAAGGTTTCGAACAATTTCATCGGTTTCGAGTCGGAATAGAATTCCCAGTTGCGGAAGAGGTTGTTGTCAAGTGTGTAGCCTAAGGGAGGAAATATCTTACCGCCTCTGTAGCGGATCAAGGTCGAGTGATCATGACCACTAGCGAAAGTGTTGGCAACGGCGGTAAAGCACAAAGTTTGGTGCCGTAGGCTCAACTATCCGAGTTCGGTCGGTTCCGTCAAGTGAGCCAAAGGAAACCATAGAAGTTAGTCGGCCAACCAAATCCAACCAAACCTCTCTCTTTCTAGCCACCGAATCTCGGGACGAGATTCTCTGTAGAGGGGGTAGATTTGTCACATCCCGATTTTCGTTCGGGATTAAAAATCATTAAGTAAATCATTTTTGAAATTAAATAAAAAGGAAAAATAAGTTATCAAGTGAAAGCATTAAGGAAATTCAAATTTCCTTTAAAAATCATGGCTGAAATATTTTGAAATATTCTCCATGTAGTAAAGTATTCTCTGAAATTTTACGTAAAATTTTGGAGCTCCGAAAAAATAATTTAAAATGCTACAAAGAGCACTCGGTAATTATTTAATAAATAAATTGATCACTAAATGGTCTGGATATATTTTTATTAAATACTTTGAGTGTCCTTATATTTTCAAGAATTTTCTTGGAATTATTTGAGCATTGAAAGTATTGATAAAAATTCCAAAACCATTTATGTGATTAATTTAAAGGAAAACAAATTAAAAATCCTTCTCCTCGTTCCAGGGCTAGTTTCGGCCCAAACCCTTGAAAGTCTGTTTGACCTTCCGCCCGCATGCGCCCTTTTCTCTCTCCTTCCCCAGGGCGCCGGAGGCTGGCTTGGCGCGGCTCTGGCCCAGCGCCCGCTAAGTCCATCCGTCCTACCTTCCCTCTTCGAGCCGATGACAGTGGGGCCCACACATCATCTCCTTCCTCACCCGGCCGCCATTGCCGCCTAAGCGCCCGCGCGCCACGATTCCGCGCATCCCGCCGCTCCGCGCGTGCTTTGACTCCGCATTCAAGCCGCCGGCTATTCCCCTTAATTTCCCTAACCCCGCGCCATTAATCGCCCCATTTACCGCGCCTTTACTCGTCGCGGTCACCGCCTCCCCTACGATCCGCGCCGTGCACCGACTCCCCGCGCCTCCCGGCCTATAAAAGTGATCGCCGCGCTCTCTCTCCCATTTCCCTAAAGCGCAGGAGCTGCGAGCCCTCCGCTCTCGCGTTGCCCCTCTATCCGCCGCTCGTCGCCTCCCCTCCGGTCGAGCGCCACCGCGCCTCAAGCGTCGCCGCCATTATCCGAGCCCGCCACCACGTTCGCCCGCAGGTGCCGTGCTCCCGGCCGCCGCTTCCGCGCCGGATCGCCGCGGAGCGCCTTGCCCGCCGTGGGGCCTGAGCCGCCGCCGCCATAGCCGCCTCCGGCCGGCGCTTCCACGCCACCTCGCGCCGTTCCCGAGCCGCATGGCCCCACATCCTCCATCGGCTCATGCCGCGTGCCCGTGCATCGGCCGCCGCCCCTCGGCCGTCGCCGCCGTGGCGGGCCGCCACTGCCCGCCGTGCGCCGGGCCTTTGCCGCCTCTCCGCTCGCCGCCGATCGGCCGCAACGCTTTCCGTCGGCGGTGAGTCCTCCCCTCTTTCGCCTCCTCCGTCGCCTTCCGCGGCTTGCCGCCGCGAGTGCCGTCGCCGGCGACCATCGGGCCACGTGCGTTGCCGCCGCGCCGTTGCCGGCCCTCGTGGCCGTCACCGCCTCTCCGCCGCCCGATCGCCCGGGCGGATCGTGGCCGTCCATCCGCCGCCCACGTGGGCTGCCCGCGTGGTCGCCGCGTCGCGTCGCGTGTGCGCCACGTGGCGCGCCCGCCGTCGTGCACCGCCCGTGGACTTGGTCCACGGTGGACCGGCCCGTGGACCGCGCGCCATTGCCGCGGCTGACGTCGGCCGCAGGCTGCGACATCAACCCTAGCCGGCGACGTCGGCATCCGGTTTGCGACGTCATGCGCGCTCCAGTTCCCGCCGCGTCGGCCCTCGGCTGCGCGTCGGCATCAGCCTTTTCCTTTGAAAAATAATTAAAAATTGCGCAATAAATCTAATTAATTTCTAGAATTCATTTAAATGGTCCAAAACTTCTAAAATTCATATCTAATTCATTTAAACTCCAAATTGGGCCATTCAAATTGCAAAATTTATCTAAAATTGAGCTCTACATGTTGGTTTACTTTTCATGTACTTGTTATTTGGTTTTTATTAGGGTTTTTCTTGTTTTACGTGCCGGCGTGTAGTTTCGTCGTTTCGGAGGTTCGCGGTCACGAAAGTTCAGAAGTTAGTTGGATGAAGCAAGGCAAGCCACACTCCCTTGAAGCATATTGGACCTATTTTACAAATGTTTTACTATTTGCAAATAAAATTGCATGTTTGCGAATTACATAAAATGTTGGGTTTACCTATCTTTGTTTGCTTGTGCCTTACCCTTTTCATATCCGTCCTTTGTCAAACCTTGGGTGATAATTTGACTAGCTTTAGTCACTTACGTGACTTTTGCTAAAATTATATGTTTAGCCATGCTTAATTACCACTAGCTCACTAAATGGGAGTCTGATGAGGCTGCTAGCTCGGAACACTGGTCATATCTTTTTGGTCATAATTATCCCAACTAAAATATGACTAAATGGTGGTTTGTGGGTGCATGGTTTTGGCTTGTAGCACCCATGGCAATTAAGGACCGGTTCATGGGAAACCACTGGAAGACATACGGTGCTTACCACAAGCAAGAATGGGCAAGCTGCTTGGATCCGTAGTATAGCTTTTCCCTAGCCGAACGATCCGTGGCGAGGGTGGGCGTGATGGAGTTTGATCGGCCCCGGTATAAGGGTTGCTTTGAAAGGTGCTTAGGATTCATCGTGGCACTCGGGGGCTGCCTACATCCCAGGGAACCGGGAGTGGGGCGAAACCTTGGTGTGGATTCGCTTGGTTAGGGGAGTATATGCTATAGGTCTTGTCACGATTTCCCCCTTTGCGGTATCGTGGCGATACTTCGGGCATGGCAACATGTGTGGAATCGTGTCTTGTGGGTAAAAATGGCGCACCTACGATCGGAGTAAAACTATTCGAATAGCCGTGCCCACGGTTATGGGCGATCGACCGGCTTCACCATGATTAGTCCCACCCTTAATAAATAGGCTTACTAATGCGGATTAGACCGGTGGGAATTGGTTGGGCACATTCAACGTGGGGATAACGTTGTTCGGTGGGAGATTAATATTGACTTAACTACTCAGCGAGTCTTCCCGGTTTCCAAAATGAAGTGTTTTGCAACCGCCTTTCCGCAAAGTAACCCCAAGCCCTCCTTGCCTCCTCGCATGTACGCATTCCTTGGTGTGGCTTGTTGAGTGCGTGGTTGTACTCGGCCTTGCATTTCTCCCCCCGAAGTGCGGTGCTTACGAGTTGAAAGACGGTGTTTGAGGACCAAGGCTCAGACCCATTGAGTTTGCACAGTGGAGTGGAGGCTGAAGCCCCGCTAGGATCGTCCTTCTTTTCAGCTCTGCTTGTCCCTTTTGGGTGTGAGGACTAAGTGTCTCTTTTGTAAGTATATATACGCTTTATTTATACGTATGGATACGTATGTGATTTGTCATTTTGTGTACCACTGGTTGATGCTGGACGGGGATTAAATACACGAGAATAGTACGGAAATTCGGGTTTGAATTTGGGCGTGACACAAGCCTTGGTCGTTTAGAGGATGGGTAATCGACATGATCGGTCGAATCAATCTACCCTCAGTAAAGGATATAAGTTCATATTGATGGAAACCAATTATTTTCATAAAGTGGGTGGAAGCAATTCCTTTGAAGAAAGTTGATTCTAGGGATGCAATCGAGTTTGTCAAAGAACACATCATTCTGATTTATTGTCCCTCAAACCATCACAACCGATCGGGGATCTATCTTTGTCTCGAGATGAGTTTGTCAGTTGCGAGAAGGCATGGGAATCAAGCTTTAAATCCTTCACCATATTATGCATAGGCTAATGGACAAGCGAAGCATCCAATAAAAGTTTAATCAAGTTGATAAAGAGCAAGATCTACGAATATCCAAAGCAATGGCACAGTAGATTATTTGAATCATTGTGGTCCTATCGGATGGCTGTCATGGATCAATCTAAGTACCTCCTTATAAATTAGTATATGGACATGAAGCTGTTATGCCATGGGAAAGCATCATCGGCTCACGGAGGATTCAATTGCAAGATGAGTTGTGTAGATGATTATCATAATTTAATGATGGATGAATCGGAGGATTTGGTTTTATCAAGAATGTGTGCTTTGGAGAAGGTGACTATGGACAAAGAAAGAGTGGCTCGTCATTATAACAAGAAAGTTGTACCTAAATCTTTTGAATAAGGCGAGTTGAAAGTACGGAAATTGATCTTGTCGATTGAGTACAATAGATAATAAATTCGGCGAGTGGTCACCTAAGCTAGGAGGGGCCTTTCAAGATCCACAAATGCATCTCTAAAGGAGCCTACATGCTAGAAGGATTGAATGGAGAAGTATTTGGAAGGGCCTTAAAGGAAAATATTTGAAGAAGTATTATCCCGATTGCTTATATGGATCAACTCATGATTCGAATTTGTATTAAGTGGTGATACATGGTAGGCGATGTGTTTACATCATCTTGACATGGCCGATATGACTCATATCGCCTTTAGTCATTCTATTATTATCATAATCGGTTGTGTGCTTTGCCGATGTGTGATGGCCAATATAAGTTATATTGCCCTTAGTCATTTTATTGTTATCATGATCGGTTATGATTCAACGTATACATGTTGGCCAATTTTGTGTGTTGTCCTCGAGATGTAATTTTGTCAATGATCGACTCACATTGAAAAATTAGGGAGGCATATACATCTACAATTTCAGAATCAAGAGGACTTCAAAATTTGTGTGGACTTTGAAAAGGCTTTGAAAATTTTCAAGACAATGGAGATTTGAAATCGGATATTACAGAAGTTTCTTACGATTACAAGGAAAATATTACAAAGTGTTTTTCAAAGATAGAAGCTAGGCCTATTACAAAAGTCGGCTCGATT